>CM050169.1:33837869-34222976 GCA_027410445.1 Discoglossus pictus | reverse complement strand
GGGAAAGTAGACATATGGGAGAGAGAGGGGAAGAATGGAGACGCAGGGGAGGGAGAGGGGGGAAGAAAGGAGACACAGGGGAGGGAAAAGGGGGAGAAAGGGGACACAGGGGAGGGAAAGAGATGGAGAAAGGAGGGTGAAGGGGGAGAAAGAAGACACAAGGGAGGGTGAGGGGGGAGAAAGGATACACAGGGAAAGGAGAGGGCGGTGAAAGAAGACACAGGGGAGGGAGTGGGGGGAGAAAGGAGACACAGGAGAGGAGCGGGAGAAAGGAGACACAGGGAGGAGGGGGAGAAAGGAGATACAGGGGAGGGAGAGGGGTGGAGAAAGGAGACACAGGGGAAGGAGAGGAGAAAGGAGACATGGGAGAGAGGAGAGTGAGAAAGGAGACACAGTTGATGGAGAGGGGGAGAAAGGAGACACAGGGGAGGGAGAGGGGGAAGAACGGAGACTCAGGGGAGGGAGAGGGGGAGAAGGGAGACACAGGGGAGGGAGAGCAAGAAAGGAGACATGGGAGAGGAGTGGGGGAAAAGGAGACACAGGACAGGGGGGAGAAAGGAGACATAGGGGAGGGAGAGGGGGTGGAGAAAGAAGGGAGTAAGGGGGAGAAAGGAGACACAATGGAGGGAGAGGGGAGAGAAAGGAGACACAGGGGAGGGAGAGGGAGGAGACACAGGGGAAGGAGAGGGGGTGATAAAGGAGACACAGGAAAGGGAGAGGGGGGAGAAAGGAGACACGGGGGAGGAAGGCAAAGGAGACACAGGGGAGGGGGTAAATGAGAAACCGGGAAGGGGGGAGAAAGGAGACACAGGGGAGGGAGATAGGGAAAAGGGAAAAACAGGGGCGGGAGAGGAGAGAGAAAGGAGACTCAGGGGAGGGAGAGGGGGGAAAGTAGACATATGGGAGGGAGAGGGGAAGAATGAAGACACAGGGGAGGGAGAGGGGGGAAGAATGGAGACACAGGGGAGGGAAAGGGGGGAGAAAGGCAACACAGGGGGGGGAAAGGGGGTAAAGAAAGAAGGGAGATGGGAGATAAAGGATACACAAGGGAGGGAGAGGGTGAGAAAGAAGACACAGGGGAGGGAGGTGGGAGAAAGGAAACACAAGGAAGGGTGAGGGGTGAGAGAAAGGAGACACAGGGAAGGGAGAGGGGGGAGAAAGGAGACATGGAGATAGGGGGTAGAAGAAAGGAGACCCAGGAGAGGGAGAGGGGATGGAGAAAATAGACACAGGGGAGGGATAGGGGGGAGAAAGGAGACACAAGGGAGGGAGAGGGGGTGATAAAGGAGACACAAGGGAGGGAGGGGGAGAATGGAGGCACAGGGGAGTGGGGAAAGGAGACACAGGGGAGGGTAGGAAAGGAGACACAGAGAATGGGGGGAGAAAGGAGACAGAAGGGAGGGAGAGGAGGGAGAAAGGAGACACAGGAGAGGGAGAGGGGAGAAAGGAGACACAAGGGTAGGGAGAGGGAGAAAATAGACACAGGGGACAGAGAGGAAGGAGAAAGGAGATACAGGGGAGGGAGAGGAGGGAGAAAGGAGACACAGGGGAGGGAGAGGAGAGAGAAAGGACCCACAGGGGAGGGAGAGGTGGAAAGAAGACACAGGGGAGGGAGAGGGGCGAGAAAGGAGACACGAGGGATATGGGGTAGGAGAAAGGAGACCCAAGAGAGGGAGAGGGGAGAGAGAAATGAGACACAGGGGAGGGAGAGGGTAAGAGAAAGGAGACACAGGGGAGGGAGAGACGAAAGAAGGCACAGGGGTGGGGAGAAAGGAGACACAGGGAGGGAATGAGAAGGGATACATGGGGAGGGAGAGAGAAAGTAGACACAGGGGAGGAAGAGGGGATGGAGAAAGGAGGGAGAAGGGGGAGAAAGGAGACACAAGGCAGGGTGAGGGGGGAGAAAGGATATACAGGGAAAGCAGAGGGCAGTGAAAGAAGACACAGGGGAGGGAGTGGAGGGAGAAAGGAGACACAGGAGAGGAGGGGGAGAAAGGAGACACGGGGAGGAGGGGGAGAAAGGAGATACAGGGGAGGGAGAGGGGTGGAGAAAGGAGACACAGGGGAAGGAGAGGAGAAAGGAGACATGGGAGAGAGGAGAGTGAGAAAGGAGACACAGTTGAGGGAGAGGGGGAGAAAGGAGACACAGTTGAGGGAGAGGGGGAGAAAGGAGACACAGGGGAGGGAGAGCAAGAAAGGAGACACGGGGAAGCCAGGGGGGGGGGAGGAGACACAGGACAGGGGGGGAGAAAGGAGACATAGGGGAGGGAGAGGGGGTGGAGAAAGGAGGGAGTAAGGGGGAGAAATGAGACACAATGGATGGAGAGGGGGGAGAAAGGAGACACAGGGGAGGGAGAGAGAAAGGAGACACAGGGAGGGAAAGAGAAAGGAGACATGGGAGGGAGAGACAAAGGAGACATGGGAGGGAGAGAGAAAGGAGACACAGGGGAGGGAGAGCTAAAGGAAACAGGGGAGGGAGAGAGAAAGAAGACACAGGGGAGGGCGAGAGAAAGGAAACAGGAGAGGGAGAAAGGGGATTCAGGGGAGGGAGAAAGGAGACACAGGGGAGGGAGAGGATTAAAGGCGACACATGGGAGGAAGAGGGAAAGGAGACACATGGGGAGAGAGAGATAAAGGAGACACAAGGGGAAGGGAGAGGGGGGAGAAACACAGGGGGAAGAGACACAGGGGAGGGAGAGGGGGAAAGAGACACACAAGAGGGAGAGGGGAAAGGAGACACAGGGGAGGGAGAGGGGGGAGAAAGGAGACAAAGGGAGAGAGAAAGAAAGGAGACACAGGGAGGGAGAGAGAAAGGAGACATGGGAGGTAGAGAGAAAGGAGACACAGGGGAGGGAGAGAGAAAGGAGACAGGGGAGGGAGAGATAAATGAGTCACAGGGGACTGAGAAAGGAGACACAGGGGAGGGAGAAAGGAGACACAGGGGATGATTAAAGGCGACACATGGGAGGAAGAGGGAAAGGAGACACATGGGGAGAGAGAGATAAAGGAGACACAACGGGAAGGGAGAGGTGGGAGAAACACAGGGGGAAGAGACACAGGGGAGGGAGAGGGGGTAAGAGACACACAGGAGGGAGAGGGGAAAGGAGACACAAGGGATGGAGAGAGAAATGAGTCACAGGGGACTGAGAAAGGAGACACAGGGGAGGGAGAAAGGAGACACAGGGGAGTGAGAGTATTAAAGGTGACACATGGGAGGAAGAGGCAAAGGAGACACAGGGGAGAGAGAGATAAAGGAGACACAAGGGGAAGGGAGAGGGGGGAGAAACACAGGGGGAAGAGACACAGGGGAGGGAGAGGGGGCAGACACAGGGGAGATAGAGGGGGAAAGAGACAAACAGGAGGGAGAGTGGGGAGAAAGGAGGCACAGGGGTGGCTGAAGGGGGAGAAAGGAGACACAGGGAGGGAGAGAGACAGGAGACATGGTGATGGAGAGAGAAAGGAGACACAGGGGAGGGAGAGAGAAAGGAGACACAGGGGAGGGAGAAAGGAGACACAGGGGAGGGAGAAAGGAAACACAGGGGAGGGAGAAAGGAGACACAGGGAAGGGAAAAAGGAGACACAGGTTCGCAATGAGCAACAAAGGACTCATCACGAGGCCCGCAATGAGCGCCAAAGGCCATAGGCCTTCGATGCTCATTGCGAGGCCTGCAACGAGTGCAGAAGGCGCTCATCACGAGGCTCGCAAAAGATCCTCCAACTGGATTCAGAGTTACGGGCTTGGAAAAAAACACCCGTGCTCAACGCAAGGCCCGTAAAGTAAGGGGGGGGAGAGGCATGCAATGAGCACTGAAGGCGCTCATTGCCAGGCCTGCGATGAGCGCCCAAGGCACTCATCGCAAGGCCAGTAAAGGAGAGGGTGTGAGAGCCAGCATTGGCAGGCTTCAAATTTTTTTGCCGTCATTTTTGCTGGGCAAGTTGCTAGGAAAAATATATCTAGGGTCAATACAAGGCTTTGTCAAGTGAACTTTTTGTACCAAGAGGTTTTCATCTGACGAGAGGATATCCTTTAAAGTTAGAAGTAAAAAGATTCCACCTTAAAGAAAGAAAAGAGTTTTTCACAGTCAGGGTGGTTTAGCTGTGTTATTCAATACCAGAGGAGGTGGTAACAGCGCATTCGATAAAAATATTTTTTAATGAAAAGGGCATATAAGGATATGCTGGTTAATTAGAGAGGGAGTATTGAACAATTGACAATTAATCTGCATATAGCAGATCAGAGGAGATCTTAAAAGGTTGAACTTGATGGACTAAAAGTGTTTTTTCAACCTCAATTACTATGTAACTATGTTTCTGATATTACTTGACCCTACTTCACATGTGTATATATGTATACTGTGTGTGTATATATATATATATATATATATATATATATATATATATATATATATATATACAGTGGTGAAACCCCAGCCCCCCCAAAAAAATTGCCCCCACGTTTATCTCAATTTTTTATCTCCCCTTTTGAAAAGTGCTGAAATTGGAGCTACAATACAGAGGTAAATACATACTTTTTCACTTTTCATGTCCTGTTGTTGCTCTGTGATTAAGCATTTTGTCAGCCAAAGTTAGATGTGATTGCTGTCTTCTCTTCTGCACCATTTCTTATACCATTATAAAAAAAATTGGCCACTCAAGGGTCGGTTCTACAAAATGAGTCCCCCCTATACCAACTTACTCATGCCCCTCCACAAAACACACATAACAGCTCCCTTCTCTAAGACCCCTTCCCATAGTTGCTCCTCTCCCCATAGCTCCCCATTTGCTATTATCAAGCCCTTCCTCTCTCTCACCTCTTTCCTGATACACATCCAAGTGTGTTGAATTGCTCTACTCTGCCATCTCTTGGAGCTACTGTAGAAATGCTCCTTTTTTTTTCTCTTTTTTTAGACAGACTAATTTCTGACCGGGGGTGTGTGGTCAAGGAGGCCTGGGGACCCAGGGTAGACATGGCAGGTTGGGTCAGGGTGGGCACCCTGCGGGTTCCTGCACTAGAGAAAAAAAATTAAAGGCAAAAAATTAAACAAACACAGTACTGGACGCCAATGAGGGCCATGGGGCCTCATTCAATTGAGAAATTGTAGCTTACACACGTCACAAGAGTTACATTCGAAAATCGCTATTCAATTGCTGAAATGTCAAATGTAGAAGAAAATCCTACGGGTACCAGATAGGACTCGCAAGGGGGTTTAACCCCTGTTCCTAGCACTGTAAATACAAATAAATAATCAATACTGCACTTTTAAAGATGGGTGAAAGCGATGTAAGACATTTGAATACATGGCACAACAGCCTGAAGCTTGTAAATCTGCAATCATAAATTATTTTTTTGTCATTTCGGTGTTATATTTATCTTGGCAATCAATGAGTTAATACATATCAGGCCACCCACATGGACTAGAACATTTCCTTCATTCATTTTTATTATTTTGTACATTGCAGCATTGCGATTCTGATTGCATATCGGACCCCTAAACTCTAATTGATTGACATGCAACCTCCATATTTTACTGACCTAATGATGACGTTCTCATTTTCTATTGGCTATTTCTAAATCAGTAGTTACGGCCTTGCTTCATTGATCATGTTCACGCTCTAAAATGTATGGTTTACAGTTTCGGTTTCAGCCGGTAAATTGCAGGCTTGTTCAATTGAATCACTCTGTAATTGTAGCAAATATCAAGCCCGCAGACATACGGCCTGTTTACCGTAAGTTGCGGGCTTACGATTGAATAAGTCCCATGGTGTTCCTCACCACCTGCATCATAGAAACTGGAGAAATTACGATAATTGGGAAGTTACGGCATTATCTGTGATATTCGGTGACATCATCCATGACATCACATATAATATAAATAACATCACACTAGATCCCACATGATGTAATTTAATGCATTTATAATTGTAAAGTTAGTTGAATTGTTAACTTTTGAGGTTTTCAAATTTTAGAAATAAAGAGGATTTTTTAAATATATGTGGCTACAAATATTTTTCTTAAACTTATCAACGTCCATTGTTAAAATTGTATGTTTATATGTCTATAACCCATTACTTAAAGATGTATTTATGTAACTTTACAGCTAATATACGTTCATCATCAAATATTGATGTAAATTGTTTTCAATATGGTATATACATTTAGTGCATTCATGTAGTGGTGGTTCCAAAACATGAACTGAAAGCTCATCAGATAGGCCAAGATTTAGATTTAACACTGTGTCACTATAAGTGAAACCAATAATCAGTATGCTGTGAAACCTGTCTCTGTCTCATTTGTATTTACACAGTGTGAAACCTAACGCATGTATAAGGTGGGCCTTCAAGACAGGATTATGAATTGTTGCTCTATTGTTAAGTTAATAGTATTTTTTGTATATTTTATGAGATACAACTAAAACTGATTTAAACTTTTTATCTTTGGTTATGGGCAACGTATGCGTTTATGGTTTTATTATATATGTTTTAAATTAATGTGCAAGTCAAAGGACAGCAAATTGTTTGATATAGATGACACCTTTTAATGGTTCATACAGTTAGCCATTAATATGTTCCAATTTCATCGCATTTATTGATTTTGTTCCATGGCCTCCATTCTACTGCAGTTTACTTCATATCAACCTAAGTCTGCGGAATTGAAATTTGCAACAGTTACAGAGCGATTCCATTGATCAAGCCCGCAGCTACCTGGCCAAGAGCCTAAACCATAAACCATGCACCCGTAAGTAGCATTTCAGAGCATGATAATGATCAGTTAAGCAAGGCTGTAACTACCAATTTAGAAACAGCCAATAGTAAATGAGACCATCACGTCAGTAAAACATGGAGGTTAAACTTCAATCAATCCGCAATCCGGCAATGTACAAAATAATAAAAATGAATGACGATACTGTTCTAGACCTTGTAGGTGGCCTGATATGTATTAACTCCTTGATTACCAAGATTGATATAACATGGAAATTAAACTAAAAAATAAAAATTTTGATTGCAGAATTGAGCGCTTGAGACTGCTGTGCAATTAATGCTAATGTCTTTCATCGCTTTCCCCAGTGCAGCATTGATTTTTTTTTATTTGCATTTACAGTGCTACGATCAGATGTTTAACACCCTTGCGATTCCTATCTGGTACCTGTAAGATTTTCTTCTACATTTGCCCTTTTTTGGGTGTGAAAACAATTGCGGGCTTGATGAATTGTAGCAATTGAATAGCGATTTGTGATTGTAACATTTACGGGCTTGAAAGATCAAAGGCTTTGATGGGTTGGAGTTATGATTTTGACAACTGCAGGAATTTTCAGCCTGTAACCCGCAGATCGTTTGCGGGTAGCTAAAAGGTGGCAATTGAAAAGCAAATTAGTTTACCAGCTACATTACGGGCTCCAATGACTAACAATTGCTCAATTGAATGAAGGCCCATGTCGAAGACAAAACAACTTTAGATTTATTTATAACATTTATTTTCAATTGTGTAGATTATCATTAGTTTCAATGATCAATGTTCTCTCTCTCTCTCTCTCTCTCTCTCTCGCTCTCTCTTTCTTTCTTTCTCTCTCCCTCTCTCTTTCTCCCTCTCTTTCTTTCTTTTTCTCTCTCTCTCAAACGAAAGTCCACCATTGCAGACGAACCATTACTATAGAACCACTAAAACTATCACTTGACCATAAATGGCCAATTAAAATGTATGAAACCTTAAAGTACAGACACATGCACAAGTCTCTGCTGAGCTTGTTCATTACATAAAAAATGTAAATTATTAGGTGTCATCGGAATCAGACGTGTCAAACGCCTGCACGCCAAAAACCTCTGAGCGCAAGTCAGAGACACTGCTCTGAGCACAAGTGAGAGACGCTGCACTTAGAACAGGACGTGTTGGACCGTGGACGCAGGACCTTTCATCATAGATTGGCACAAGAAGACTGGAGACACTGGAATAGGGCACTGGCGCCAATGAAAGCTGGAAGCCCCAGGGGGATGAGCACAGGAACTCCTGATACAAATACAAGTAACGTTGTGGTAAGCTCCACTGTTGCTATAATACCTCTGAACGCGAATATAATTATAAACAAATGCTTATATGGGACTTTATATAGATCTGATCTATGAATTAAGTGCAAACCTGCAGTTGTACTGTATAGAAAGAAGATTTACACATAATGATGGAAAAGGGGAATTAATTATATATGTTACAGAAAAAAACTGTGCTGATTGGGCAGAGCAATAGGCTGAAAATAAAGTGGGAATTCTGGAAATCTGGTTTTCCCCTGATCTTTTTCTTGACTTTGCTATAAATCTATCAGCCCTCATGAGACCCAGACGGGCCAACACTGAAATCTAGAGGACTGCATATACTGTTTCGGTACTAGCCGCTGATGTGGACAAATGTTAATACCTGTCAAATAAAGTCAAATTGGGACAGGAAAGTAAACCTCACAGAAAGAAACCAAAAACTTTTGTGTAATCAAATGTCTTGGAAAGAGCCACTATGTAAATCACGGCCAATCTGACTACAGCAGAAACTTAGAGATTCCAGAGGCTTTAATCTTGGCTTAAATCTTGATGCCCCCATTTATTAGCGAGATTGGACGGTAATTCTTAACCTCAAGTTTGCCCCTACCCTCCTTCTGAAACACCACTAAATCTGCCTGATTGAGTTCGGGAGGCATTCGTTCCCCATTCAAAATTGCCTTAAATAGTAGACTGAGATGTGGGGTGAGTAAAGCCTCACAATTTTTATAACACAAATTTGTAAAGCCATCCGGCACCGGAAATTTGCCTAGTTTAAGATTTTGTATAGTAGCCTTTACCTCCTCCTGGGTAACGTCCAATTTTAAACTGGCCAAATGTTGGTCCGTTACTGAGGGGAGGTCATATGTGTTCAAGACGGAGCAATAATCCCCTTCCCTGCATGTAGATTGGGAGGAGTACATTTTTCTATAAAAAGTCTGAAAGGTCTTTTGAATCTCGTTCACACTTAATGAGGTCAAGCCGTTAGGTAACCTAATCTGTGTAACTCTGGATTGAGAGAACTTGGATTTTAATCTTTTAGCTAATAACATGTCAGGCTTATTGGCCTTCCAATAATACAGATATCTAGACTTTCTCATTGCTTTTACGGTGCAATGTGAAAGATCTCTTAAAAGAAAAGGAAATGTATTTTTGAGCTGGTGAGAGAAGCTTATAAAAAGGATAGAAGGGGAAAGTTAAAAACCTGATGTGTAAAATTGTGCTTCAAATTGTGCTGGGATTAATAATTAATTGAGCATTTTTTCTATAATACCCTTGGGACCTTTTTTTCCCCTCTGTCTATTTCAAACTGTTTTAAGTTGGTGAGAGAAATTTGGGGTGGGGGGTTCTTTTAGAACCCTTAAGAAGGGTAAGAAAAACTGCTAATTACTTATTAAACGTATTGTAAAGAGACGGAAAATTGGCTCTTAATTGCTTAGTTATCTGTATAATATTTGTGGGACCTTTTTGCAATATACTTTAAACCCTCTTGATTTAGTGAGAGAAACTGAGGGAGAGGAGGCATCTATTATTCTTAAGAAGGGCAAAAAAAGTTTCTAATGGCTCGCTTAAGCACATTGTAAAGATGTAACCTTTTGATGTGATTAAGCTGATCAAGAGAATATGACTTTTTGAATAGGGAGATGTATTAAGCTGGTGGAAAAGGATTGATAATCAACAAATATTTTGAATAGATTTTGAGAAATCTAGTTAAGGGGAACGTTAAATTGCTGGGAAGAGCCCAGCGATTTCCCTACTATCTAAAGAAATAAAAACTCATGATCTCTTGGAAAGAAAGTTAAACCCTTTATTTCTGAATTAGATTGTCTATGTTTATATGAAGACATTAGGACTTCTAAGTAATGGATAAATACATTTAAAAAAAAATCAACAAGTTTTGGAGAATTGACAGGATCTAGACATAATAGAAGTGATAGAAGAAGAGATCTTCAGTAAAATAAAGATTTGAAAGAACAAAAGGAGACAAGAAAATTAGTTTTATGGCAAAAATGTCCAAAATAAATGATGACTCAGTTATTATGGGCAGGAATTTTAATATTGCTCCATTTAGAGATCAAGACAGAATTAAGTTATCTAAAGGACCTTGTCATAAAAAAGAATATAACTACCTGCAACAAAAGAGAAAATAATATTTATAGAGAAATATCGAACAATCTAAATCTAATTGATATTTGGCACATCTTTAACTCTATCACGAATAGATAATTTTGTATTTCACCCAAATTAATAAAAAAAAAAAAAAATCCACAAATAGGTAATATTCTTTTATCAGACCATGTACCTATAATGATCAATATTAAACTATCACTTTATGAATATAAAAATAGACATTGGAGATTTCCTAATGCACTACCCAAAGACCCAGATTTTTTGATTTATATTAAAGATAAATGGGAAGAATATTATAATCACAACAAAGTACACATTAACACTATTGATATATTTTGCAAGACTGCCAAGACCATCCTTAGACGGGATATTATTGGTTATTATTATAGACTAAGAACAATTATATATTTCTTATTGAGATCAACCAAATTTACAAAATCTAAATAAATTCAAAATGGCAAAATAAAACATAGACAATTACTTGATGGTCAAAGCTCAGAAGTCTGAATATTATACATATAGTGCATTTTTCCAAAGTGGAAATAAAATATCTATAACGCTTGCTAACTTATTGAAAAAAGGAAAAGGCTCTAATTATATATCTAATATAAAAGAAAAAGGCAGAGTAATCACTAAAACAAATTAAATAAAGGATGTTTTTCTAGAGTATAATTCTAAAATTTATACTAAAGGAAAAATAGATTAGGATTTAAAGGAGAGATTCTGCAAGGAAGTGGAGATGCCAATGATAACTGGAAAATTTAAATAAACCGATCCTAATTATTGATATACAGGATACAATTAATTCATTGAAAAAAGGGAAAACACCTGGCCCGGATGGGTACCCTGGTGAATTTTATATAACCATATCAGAACAAATATCTCCTATCTTGTTAAGACTGATGAACAAATCTTTTTGGGCAGTACTGAAATTTCAAATAGATTTTCTGAATCTAATATCGATATATTTTTTTTAAAGCGTAAGAATAAGGATGAAATGGACAGGTATAAACCAATCTCATTACTAAACTCAGATTACAAGATTCTTATGAAAATACTGGCACATCGCTTACAACCGCTTATTAATGATATTATAGGAGAGGATTAGTAACTAGAACTAGATTTATGCAAGGTAGACCAGTAAACACAAATATTAGGAAGGTGATGAGAATAATCAAGGAATATCAATAAAATGCAAATCTAAAAAAATCACCAGTTTTAATAATGAGTTTAGACGCCGAAAAGGCATTTGATCGTGTTAAATGGGACCACTTAATGTCATCCTTAACTAAAATGGCATTTAAGGGGAATTTCTGACAAATAATTAAAGCAATATATTCTTCCCCTACTGCCTCATTATTGGTTAATGGCTCTAAATCCAAGGAATTTGAACTGCAAAGTGGCACGTGGCAGGGCTTTCCCTTGTCCCCCTTGCTGTTTAATACTGCAATTTGACCTTTTGCAAATAAATTAAGAAACATCTTACTAGGTATTACAGTTAAAAACAAACAACTGAAGATCACACTATATGCTGATGATCTTTTGTTGTCTGTTGAAAGACCTGAAGACAGTATACCCAAAATTGTGAAGGTATTGGAAGAATACTCATCATTTACAGGACATAAAATTAATACTGCAAAATCTGAAGTACTATGGCTTCATCAGGAACAAGACATCTCAAAGTTTTCAATTACAATTCAAAAACATTCAATGAGATATCTAGCTATACAAGTAGCATCAACTATCCAAAAAATATAACTATACAATTGTCTTAACAAAATAGAGAGAGATCTGACCTTATGGAAGAACTACTCTTAGCATTGTGAATAATTTGTGCTATAAAAATGATAATTTATCCAACAATCCTATTTCTTCTCCAAAATCTCCCCTTCTTAATCAAAAAAGAAGATATACAAAGAATACATGGTTTATTTAAAAAAAATAAAAAATCTGGGACCATAAGATAGCACAAATTAGTCTTGAAAAACTATGGCAGACAAATAACAGAGGAGGTAGTAATTTACCACAATTTTATATAAAATGGTCATAGAATGGCTAATTAAGGGAAAGAAGTTTAGAAATTATGAATGGGATTATTCATTGAAAAGTCATGAGAAAGTTTCATATCTCTTACAAAATTTGAAAACAGAAATTCCCCGGGAGATTAGGGATGACATCTTAATTTACCCCATGTTAAAGAGTTGGAGAACCTTTCATTATAAAGTCTTTGGGACTGATAGAATTACATACCAAATGCCACTGATAAATAATCCTGAATTTTTACAACAACTGAATATAGTTTATTTTAGAAAGGATGGCAGAGAAATGGATAATAAAGAATACTTTCTTGAAAGAGATTCTAAAGTCTTCAAGAGTTTAACAAAAATAAGTAGTGAAGCCAATATAGAAAAAGAACATTGGTATTTTTATTTTCAACTGAACAGTTCTATAAATAAACTCTGTAAGGAAAATCTATTTTTTTGGGAGGGTGATAAGGCTACTAAGTTGATTCAGGATTACTGTAATGTTAAATATGCTCTGAACTATATATATAAAATTATTCAAGATCAATTCTGGACAAAAAAACAAGAAGAAATAGTTTGTAAATGGAATAAATTACTTCCAGATATTGAAAAGGGCAAGGAAATATTTAACGTTTAGACAGAGTAAGGAAATATATTCCATCTGCTGATTTTCATAAACAACAACTTAAAATCATGCATCAAAGCTATTACCTTCTTTAAATTTTGTGGAGAATAGGCAAAATTAAAGAAAATAAATCCATAAAATGTAAAATGCGAGATCCAAATTATAAGCATTTATTTTGGTAATGTAATAAAATATATAGATTTTGGAAGAAGGTGCAAGACTTAATCACAAAATATATAAAGAATGGAGATTTGTGGAAATTTTTATTTTCTTGGCTAAGAAACTTATTTTGAGAAATTGGATAAATATAAGAGCCCCTTCAATTCTAGAATTAAAACAACTCCTTCTCCCCTCCTTCTGTCCCTCTATCGCTATATCTTAGATTTAAATTACAAGTGGCTAAAATGTTTATTCTTAATATTGGAGATAATGATTTGCTAGCTAGCATATTATGAAGTGACTAATCTTTCTGTACTTGATAATTATAATTTGTATCTTGTATTTTGCATGTTTAAATCTGATTTATGAAATAATTAATTATTTGAACTAAATTTCTGTATTTAATAATTGTATCTCTATAATAAGAATGTATTTTATCATTAATTATTGATGTTTTTCTAAAGGAAAATCAAAATAAAGGTAAAAACAAAAAATAAATTATTATAACTCAAAAATGGCTTAAGCTATCTAAAAAATTCCAAAAATGGAAAGAGGCTTCTAAGATCACTATTATGTTGCCAAATTACAAACAATATCACTATCCAAAAACAAACATTTCATCATTCCAAAACTCTACTTAAATCAACTTTATTTGGCTTTACAGAAATTCACTCCCCAATCCCTCCTAAAATACAAAAGCAGATTTGTCAAACCAATGCAAAGTTATAAATTTGTGAAAAATTAGTTTATGGTGGAATATTCAATATATATATATATATATATATAATTGCCTGTGCTGTCTTTCCCTGTGATGTCGCTGTGTGCCCTCTGTCTCTCTGTGCGCCCTTTCCATGCAAAATCTTTCTCTGTGCTCCCTCTCTCTCTGTGCATCCTCCCTCTCTCTGTGTGCCCTCTCTTTGTGTGTGTGCTTCATCTGTGCCCTCTGTCTCTCTCTGTGTCCCCTCTCGCTGCTCTGTGTGCTCTGTGTTTCTCCCTTCCCCTATCTCTCTCTTTCTCTCTCTTCCCCCTCTCTCCCCCTCCCTCTTTTTTTATCTCTCTCTTTCTCTGCCTCCGTCTGTCTCTCCCTCTTTCTCTGCCTGCATCCCTCTCTCTCTCTGCCTCCCCCCTCTCCCTCCCTCCCTCCCTTTCTCTCTCTCTCCCTCCCTCCCTCTTTTCTCTCTCGCTCTCGCCCTCCCTCCCTCTCACTCTGCCTCCCTCCCTCTCTCTGCCTCACTCTCTCTCTCTCTTTATCTCCCTCTCTCTCTCTCCCTCTATGCCTCCATCTCTCTCTCTGCCTTGTTTCCTCCCTCTATCTCTCTCACTCTCTCTCTCTCATTATATCTCTCCCTATCTCCCTTTCTCTCCCTCTCTCTCTGCCTCTCTCCCCCTGCTTCCCTCCCTCCCTGCTTCTCTCCCTCTATGCATCCCTCTATGCCTCCCTCTCTCTCCCTGTCTCCCTCTCTCTCCTTTCCTCCCTCTTTCCTTCTCTCTGCATCTATCTCTCCCCCTCCCTTTCTCTCTTCCTCCCCCTGCCACGCAGCGCAATGGCAGTTCCGCGATTCTTGCAGTGCTAGCAATCCGCACGTGAGTAACGCCTGCTGCATTACTCACAGCTGTTAACTATTATTGGTGATTATATATATATATATATATATATATATATATATATATATATATATATATATATACAGTCAGGTCCATAAATATTGGGACATTGACATAATTCTAATCTTTTTGGCTCTATACACCACCACAATGGATTTGAAATGAAACGAACAAGATGTGCTTTAACAGCAGACTTTCAGCTTTAATTTGAGGGTATTTACTTTCAAATCAGGTGAACGGTGTAGGAATTACAACAGTTTGTATATGTGCCTCCCACTTTTTAAGGGACCAAAAGTAATGGGACAGATTAATAGTCATAAAACAAACTTTCACTTTTTAATACTTGGTTGCAAATCCTTTGCAGTCAAATACAGCCTGAAGTCTGGAACGCATAGACATCACCAGACGCTGGGTTTCATCCCTGTTGATGCTCTGCCAGACCTCTATTGCAACTGTCTTCAGTTCCTGCTTGTTCTTGGGGCATTTTCCCTTCAGTTTTGTCTTCAGCAAGTGAAATGCATGCTCAATCGGATTCAGATCAGGTTTCCTCTGTGGTATCCTCCCATGAAATCCATTCTTGTTTAGTGTTTTACATATCGTAGATTAGCTAACAGGGATGTTAGCATATGCCAGAGACTTTTGTAAGTCTTTAGCTGACACTCTAGGATTCTTCTTCACCTCATTGAGCAGTCTGCGCTGTGCTCTTGCAGTCATCTTTACAGGACGGCCACTCCTAGGGAGAGTAGCAGCAGTGCTGAACTTTCTCCATTTATAGACAATTTGTCTTACCGTGGACTGATGAACAGCAAGGCTTTTGGAGATACTTTTATAACCCTTTCCAGCTTTATGCAAGTCAATAATTCTTAATCGTAGGTCTTCTGAGAGCTCTTTTGTGTAAGGCATCATTTACATCAGGCAATGCTTCTTGTGAAAAGCAAACCCAGAACTGGTGTGTGTTTTTTATAGGACAGGGCAGCTGTAACCAACACCTCCAATCTCATCTCATTGATTGGACTCCAGTTGGCTGACATCTCACTCCAATTAGCTTTTGGAGATGTCATTAGTCTAGGGGTTCACATACTTTTTCCACCTGCACTGTGAATGTTTACATGGTGTGTTGAATAAAAACATGGAAACATTTAATACTTTGTGTGTTATTTGTTTAAGCAGACTGTGAATGTCTATTGTTGTGACTTAGATGAAGATCAGATCACATTTTTTGACCAATTTGTGCAGAAATCCATATCATTCCAAAGGGTTCACATACTTTTGCTTGCAACTGTATATATATATATATATATATATATATATATATATATATATATATACACATTATCTCACAAAAGTTTGCTGTGTCCCGGGTGCTAGGGTTCGGCATGTTGTGGATCGGGTAGATAAATTATTGTGAGGGGCTGGAAATGAACCGCTGGTCTTGGTACATATTGATACCAATGACAAAATTAGAAGATGGAGTGTCCTAAAGAATGATTTTATAGAACTAGGTAATAAGCTAAAGGCAAGGACCTCCAAGGAAGTATTTTCTGAGATACTACCAGTGCCAAGTGCTGGCCCAGGGAGGCGGAAGGAGCTTAGGGAGGTTAATGTGTGGCTAAAAATGTGGTGCCTTAAGGAGGAGTTTGAGTTTTTAGGGCACTGGGCTGAATTATCACTTGGGAACAATCTCTATAGCAGGGGCGCTCCATGCCAGCAACTGTGGCTCTCGCTTCCACATATAAACCTATTCCAGTCCTTCTTCCCCCTTCCTTTAACCCCTCGGTGCCTCCCAGTGAAGCTTCAGTGTGGGAGCCGTAGTGCAGGGGAGGGTAGTGGGAGGATTTGGGGGGCGGTGTGTGGTGCGCGGTGTTCTCGGGGGGGCTGCACTGAGGGGCACACACCGAGCTGTGGGATGGAAGCCATACTTCCCTTTTAAGAGGCCGGTGCAGGCTGATCTTATCCTCCTCTGCATGTTTTTATGTGAGGGGTGTGAGTGCCACACAGCCTGTCAGCTCTGTACAGCACAGATAATTGAACTTAATGGGCAATATTTTGATTGACGTTATTCGTGATGTCACCAATTCAGCAGAGGCACTGAACCAGCGATTACCACTGCCTACACTGATCCCGCCTCCATCCCTCCTCTAAACATGGCTGTCTGTGAGGATCTCCACTAGCTAGTAAGAGCCATGTGCTCCGTGTGTGTGTCTGTGGGGGTTAAATCTGTCTCTATCTATCTATCTATCTATCTATCAATCTATCTGCATCTATCGGTCTCTATCTATATGTCTGTATATATCTATCTGTCTGTTTCTTTCGATCTATATCTATGTCTGTCTCTATCTATGTACGTCTATCTATCCCATCTATTTATCTATGTATTTTATCTACCTGTTGCATCTACTCATTTCATCTACCCATCCCATTGTTTCTACCAATCCTTTGTACCTATCTACCCATTTTATTTATTCATCTCATCTGCCTATTCTATCTACCCATTGTATCTACCATGCCACCTACTCAGTGTCTACCCACTGTATCTAGCCACTGTATCTACCTATCATAAATACCCATTGCATCTGCCTATCTACCCATCTAATTTACCAATTCCATCTACCCATTTAATTTATCCATTGGATCTACCCATCTACTACTGACCTACTCCATCTACCCACTGCATCTACCCATCTAACCAAACTATTGTACCTACATATCTATCCACATCTACCCATTGTAATTACCCAGTATATCTATAATCTACCCATTGTATCTACCCGTTGCATATACCCATTCCATCTACCTAATCCATCTTCCCATTCAATCTACCTGTTGCATCTACCGATCTCATCTACCCATCCCATTGTATCAACCAATCACATCTAACCATTCCATCTACCTATCTACCCTTTGTTTCTACCCATCCCATCTACCTATCTACCCATTTTTATGTCTAACCAAAGTATCTACCATCATATATACTCATCGCATCTAACTATCTATTCATCTCATCAACCCATTCCATCTACCTATATACAAATTTCATTTACCCATTGCATCTACCCATCTACTACCTACCTATTTAATCTACCCATTGTATCAACCCATTGTACCTACCCATCTCACAACTCATTGTGCCTATCTACCTACCCATTGTATCTATCCATCACATCTATCCATCTACCCATTGTATCTACCTATGACATCTACCCATTATATCTACTGATTGTATCTACCCATTCCATCTATCCACCTACCTATTCTATCTATCCATTGTATCTACCCATCGTATCTACCATCTACCCATTATATCTGCCCATACCATCTACCTATTCCATCTACCCATTGTATCTACCCATCAAATCTACTATCTACCCATCACATCTACCTATTCCATATACCCATCACATCCACCTTTTCAATCTGCCAATTGTATCTACCCATCTAATTTACCTATCTACCTATTCCATCTATCCATTTTATCTACCTATCTACCCATCCCATCTACCTATCGCATCTACTTATTTTATCTACATATTCTATCTATCTACCCATCTCATCTACCTATTGTATCTACCTATTCTGTCTGTCTCATCCTCTTCCCAACATCACATATATACCGTATATACTCGAGTATAAGCCGACCCGAGTATAAGCCGAGGCACCTATTTTACCACAAAATACCGGGTAAAATGAGTGACTCGAGTATAAGCCGAGGGTGGGAAATGTGCTGCCCCTGTGACCCCCTCTCTCTCCCGTGTCTCTTCTCCGCTATCCCTTCCCTGTGTCTCTTCCCCCCTCCCTTATCACCCTCCTCTACCCCCTCCTCATTCTCAACCTCCCTCCTCATTCTCAAACTCCCTCCTCAACCCCACTACTCATCCTCAACCTCCCCCCTCATCCTCAACCCCCTCATTCTCAACCCCCCATCATCAACCCCCCCATCCTCACTCCCCTCAACCTCAACCCCCCTCCTCATCCTCAACCTCCCTCCTCATCCTCAACCTCCCTCCTGATCCTCAACCTCCCTCCTCATCCTCAACCCCATCCTCAACCTCCCTCCTCATCCTCAACCTCCCTCCTCATTCTCAACCTCCCTCATCATCCTCCCTCCTCATCCTCAACCTCCCTCCTCATACTCCCTCCTCATCATCCCCCCCTCAACCTCACTCCTCAACCCCCCCATCCTCATCCTCCCCCTCAACCCCCATACTCATCCTCCCCCCTCAACCCCCCATCCTCATACTCAACCCCCCCATCCTCAACCCCCTCCTCACCCCCCCACAACCTCAACCCCCTCCTCACCCCCCCTCAACCTCAACCCCCTCTCCTCAACATCAACCCCCTCCTCAACGCCCTATCCTCAACCCTACATCCTCATCCCCCTCCTCACCCCCCCTCAACCTCAACCCCCTCATCAACCCCCTCCTCACCCCCCCTCCTCAACCCCCCATCCTCATCCCCCTCCTCACCCCCCTCAACCTTACCCCCCCTTGCTCAACCTCAACCTCCCTTCTCCTCATCCACCCCCTCCTCACCCCCCCTCAACCTCAACCCCCCTCCTCAACCTCAACCTCCCTCCTCCTCCTCAACCCCCCCTCCTCAACCCCCCATCCTCAACCCCCATCCTCAACCGCCCCATCCTCATCCCCCTCCTCAACCCCCCTCAACCTCAACCCCCCTCCTCAACCTCAACCTCCCTCCTCAACCTCCCTCCTCCTCATCAACCCCCTCCTCAACCCCCCTTCTCAACCTCCCTCCTCCTCATCAACCCCATCCTCACCCCCCCAACCTCAACCCCCCTCCTCCTCATCAACCCCTGGCACCCTGTATATGCTAATGGCGCGGCGCGCATGTGACGTCACATGCGCGCCGGGCTCAAGACGTGAGGGGGAGGTATTTAGAGACAGTGAGGAGGGGGTTGAGGAAGAGGTTGATGAGGAGGAGGGGGGTTGATGAGGAGGAGGGGGGTTGAAGATGAGGAGGGGGAGACACAGGGGGGTAGAGAGACATGGGGGTTAGAGAGACACGGGGGGGTTAGAGAGACACGGGGGGTAGAGAGACACAGGGGGGGTTAGAGAGACACTAGGGGGAGTGACTAGAGTACAAGCCGAGGGGGCCCTTTTTAGCCTTAAAAAAAGGGCTGAAAAACTCGGCTTATACTCAAGTATATACGGTAGTTGTGAGCATGCGAGCCTGTGACTCGAGTATAAGCCGAGGGTGGGAAATGTGCTGCCCCTGTGACCCCCTCTCTCTCCCGTGTCTCTTCTCCCCTCTCCCTTCCCCGTGTCTCTTCCCCCCTCCCTTATGACCCTCCTCAACCCCCCTCCTCCTTCTCAACCTCCCTCCTCAACCCCCCTCCTCATCCTCAACCTCCCCCCTCATCCTCAACCCCCTCATTCTCAACCCTCCATCATCAACCCCCCCATCCTCAACCCCCTCAACCTCAACCCCCCTCCTCATCCTCAACATCCCTCCTCATCCTCAACTTCCCTCCTGATCCTCAACCTCCCTCCTCATCCTCAACCCCATCCTCAACCTCCCTCCTCATCCTCAACCTCCCTCCTCATCCTCAACCTCCCTCATCATCCTCCCTCCTCATCCTCCCTCCTCATCCTCCCTCCTCATCCTCAACCTCCCTCCTCATCCTCCATCCTTGTCATCCCCCCCTCAACCTCACTCCTCAACCCCCCATCATCATCCTCCCCCCTCAACCCCCCATCCTCATCCTCCCTCCTCAACCCTCATCCTCATCCTCAACCGCCCCATCCTCAACTCCCTCCTCACCCCCCTCAACCTCAACCCCCCTCCTCAACATCAACCCCCTCCTCAACCCCCCATCCTCAACCCCCCATCCTCAACTCCCCTCCTCAACCCCCCATCCTCATCCTCAACCCCCCATCCTCATCCCCCTCCTCACCCCCCCCTCAACCTCAACCCCCCTCATCAACCCCCTCCTCAACCCCCCATCCTCAACCCCATCCTCATCCTCAACCCCCCCATCCTCATCCCCCTCCTCACTCCCCCTCAACCTCACCCCCCCTTGCTCAACCTCAACCTCCCTTCTCCTCATCCACCCCCTCCTCACCCCCTCTCAACCTCAACCTCAAAGTTGCGGGTTGGACGACGCCTGTAATGAGCAGCAAAGCCGCTCATTGCAGGGCTCACGATGAGCGCCGAAGGAGCTCATTGCATGGACCGTAAAGTAGAGGAAGCGAGAGGCTCACAATCAGTGCTGAAGGCCTACAAGTTAGAGGGGGGGAGAGCCTCGCATTGTTTGGCAAACAGCATTGCCAGGCTTCAAATTTTATTGCCGTCATTTCTGTACCTAGTTATTTGATATCCATCTGTAATTTTATGTGGATCCAATACAATTGTTTTTTTAATTTACATATGGATACACTGTTGCACATATTCAAGTGCTCTGAACTTTTGTACATAAACTGGATCTGGACTAAAACCTAATTGCGTAGTGTATGGAGGGCTGCTTTCCCCAGATTTTCAGAAGTAACATATGATAATTGGGAAATCATGATTATTGCCATGTAACATAGAGACGTTGTACTGGATACCATTAGGGTACTAAATAATGGTGTGCAGTATTATTCAGAGGGATCTAATACAATAGGGCCTTATTCAATTGCAAGCCCGCAGGTTACATTATACAGGCCGTAAGTCTGTGGGCTTGAGATTTGCTACAATTACAGAGTGATTCAATTTAACAAGCCCGCAACTTAAGAGCCGAAAGCCGAAACCGTAAACAATGCAATCGTATGTAGCATTTCAGAGCGTGAACATGATCAATTAAGCAAGACCGTAACTCCTGATTTAGAAATGGCCAATAGAAAATGAGACCGTCATCCTTACGTCAGTAAAACATGGAGGTTACATGTCAATCAATTAGCGTTTTGGGGTTTGATATGTAATCAGACTCTCAATCCCGCAATGTACAAAATAATTAAAATGAGTGAAGGAAATGTTCTACCCCATGTGGGTGTCCTGATATGTATTAACTCATTGATTCCCGAGATTGATATAGCACCGAAATGACACATAAAAAAAAAAATTTATTGCAGATTTACGAGATTGAGACTTTTGTACAATTAATTCTAATGTCTTTTATCACTTTCCCTGCCTTTTAAAAGGCAATATTGATTTTCTATTTGCATTTACAGTGCTACGATCAGGTGTTTAACCTCCTTGCGAGTCCTATCTGGTAACCGTAGGATTTTCTTCTACATTTGCCATTTACAGGTGTGACAATATTGGCGGGCTTGAGAAATTGAAGCAATTAAATAGCGATTTGCAATTTTAGCGATTGTAACTCTTGAGGGCTTGAAAAATCAAAGGTTTAGATGGGTTGTAAGTTAGAGTTTTGACAACCACATGAACTTTTAGCCTGTAACCCACAGATTGTTTGCGGCACACAAAAAGATGGCAATTAAATAGCAAATTAGTTTACCAGCTACATTACAGGCTCCAGTAACTAACATTTGCCAAATTGAATAGGGGCCTAAGTGTGATAAAGTAGAGCTTGTAAAACATCTCAGACCAGGAATGGAATGGAGAGCATGCAATATCCTAACTCATAGAGAGGCCATCCAAGTTCAGTGGAGTCCTCAGGTTGTTAAGCTTCAAAGTTCTAGGGATTAAAGTGTACTTACTATTAAAATTAATTTGAAATCATCTACGTAAGAAACAGGGCAGCTATGATAACCAGTAAAAATACATCAACATGAGAGATGGGCTTATGACTATGAAAAAAGGGTAAAGCAACCAGTATGAAAACTATCTCTACATTAAAAAATATCTATAAGATGCAGAGCATTGTCTATGAAAATGTCTCTGTAACAAGTGGGGCTACATTTTCTAAGGGGACTTGGTGTAAAACCACAGAGATACAACTTTAAAAAGACCTCTGCATTAGAGCAAGTATCAATGAAAAAAAATACTATGTAAGAGCCTTTGCATTTTTTAAGAGCACATGCACATATACTGTATGTAGTTTTTTACAAATAAGATTAGCCAGAAGAAAAAAATAAGGTCAATCAGCTTTGTCCAACTGAGAAATGGGTTACAATGAGGTGCCATGTTACAAAATATCTGTCCAACTACGTTATATAAAGTGGTTCTAAAATCAGGAAAAGGCTCAGTGGAACTGTTCCCAAGGAATTTGGAGCCCGATTGAATTGAGCAATTGTAACTTACAGTAGCCCGTAATGGAGGCAGTAAGTTATTTTGCTATTCAATTGGTGTCTTTTTGTGTGCTACAAATGGGTCACGGGTTACGGTCTTGAAATCCTTGTGGTTGTTAAAAACAAAACTTACAGCCCATCTAAGCCTTTGATCTTTCCCGTCCGCAAGAGTTACGATCGCAAAAATCGCAAATCGCTATTCAATTACTACAATTCCCCAAGTCCGCAAATGTTTTCACACCCGTAAATGGCTAATGTAGGAGAAAATCAGATAGGACTCGCAAGGGGGTTTAACCCCTGTCTGTATCGCTGTAAATGCAAACAAAAAACTAAATACTGCACTGTAAATGATGAGGAAATTGATAAAAGACATTAGCATTAATTGCACAACAGTCTCAAGCTCGCAAATCAGCAATACAAAATGTATTTTTTTATGTTTCATTTCGGGTTATATCGATCTCGGGAATCAATGAGTTAATACATATCAGGACACCCACATGGACTAGAACAGTATTGGCATTCATTTTTATTATTTGTTATTTTGTGGATTGCATATCGGACCCCCAAACGCTAATTGATTGACATGTAACCTCCATGTTTTACTGACCTAATGATGGCGGTCTCATTTTCTATTGGCTATTTCTAAATGGGTAGTTACGGCCTTGCTTAATTGATCATGTTCCCGCCCTGAAATGCTACTTACGAGTGCATGATTTACGGTTCCAGCTTTCGCCCCCTAACTTGTGGGTTTGTTCAATTGAATGGCACTGGAATTGTAGCAGAGTTCAAGCCCGCAGCAAGCCAGCAGACATACAGCCTTTATACCGCAAGATGCAGGCTTCAAATTGAATCGGTTGCTAGGACAGTGCTAAAATGCTTTGGCACAGGCCAATTATGCTGAAATACAACAGATCTTTATACCACAAACCCATGGATAGGTCAGAGTTAATGGAATAACTTCTTTGGTAATTTATATCACAAACCCCGCTCAGTAGGGCTGCTCTCTCCTATTATTTATATCCTAACAATGGAACCTTTATTAGATATATAAATATGGAATCTAGAATTAGAGGTATAGAGGGAAGTCTATTGTTTGTATATGCATATACTTAGTATATGAGAAAAAGTGAGCCAGGATAAAAAAAATAAGAAGCAGTCTTTCTTTGTTTGGCACTGGTTTCAAAACCTGTCTTTCACAGTCAAAGAGTATATCCTGTCACTGATACAATCCTGTTAAAGTATCCAAAACAGAATACACTGTTTAGTGAATTTTCTGGCAATTACTCAAAAATGAATACATAAATCATATATTTTTTGCCAATCTTCATGAAATTCTGCCCAGACAAATTCTATGTTGAATTTTGGATGATGAAACTGTGTTTTTCCATATGAAACTTCCTGACTTGTAGGGAATAATTGGCTGAAAGAGTTTGTTTGGAAATAGGCAGTGTATTTACTGGATTTTTTTATATTTATTCATCTGTCTTTGAGTTATAATAGCATGCTCAGGAGAGACTTTATTGCATGATACACTTACTAGTTTACAGCCTTATTAAATTGTGATTTGGCCAATTGAATAGGGTTCTATATAAGCACAGAGCATATTTCTTTTATAGAAGTTTTTAGTTAGTGAAGACCTTGCTTTTGGATAGAAGTTCACTAAGTAAAAACTTCTGTAAAAAAATATGCTGTGTGCTTATAAATAGCACTATTCAATTGGCAGAATCACAATTTAATAAGGCTGTTAAGCTGTTTTGATTGGTTGGCTGTGGTGATCTTTTCATAGCATGCGGGAGAAAAATAATCTTTCTGTATATTTAAGGTCTCTGTGAATGTTCACGAAACACAGCAAGTGCTTTGCAAGACCATGATTATTAAGGATTGTTTTTATTCACCAGGATTCGTGCTGAATGTCTTAATTGTATTTGTCTGGAGCAGCAACAAAAATAACATCAGATAGTTCCAAGACAGCAAAGAGTCTCTCTCTCTCTCTTTCTTTCTTTCTTTCTTTCTATCTCTCTCTCTTTCTCTCTCGAGTGCTGCCCCCAAGATGTCTGGGCTAAAATTCACCAACAGCACATCACACATAACATGTCTCCAGTCCTGGTGAACCAACTTAAATATTAAGTTAAAAAAAATCATGGGCAAAATATTGTCACTATTCTTTAGTTTTCCAGCCATAGGTAAACAGGATCAAACAAAAGGGTTTTAGCTACATTTTGATTAGTTAGCATCTGCATTTGTTATAATTTAATTGATGCAAGGATACTGTTTATGCAGCAGGACCTGCCACGGTCAGGAACTCAAGCCAGTTATGTCATAATATCTTCTTTGGGGTGGTTTTCTCGACACAGGGACATGTTGGACAGTATTCTCACCAGTAGTAACATACAATACAGATATCTTCTACCTTATGAAAGAATTACCGCCCTCTGCCTTAAAATTCAATGAAAAGGGGGAATACTTTTTTGGACAATTGCAGGAAAATTATAGGACTGATAACAATAAGGAAAAGTAACAAAGTAATCATAACATAAACATTGCACAATATTTAGCTTCATTCAAGATCTCCTCCCCTGCTCTTGCCAGTCAATTAGTATTGTCAATGCTGCGGAGTGTACTGAAGGAGAATTCCAAGCCCAAAGCCTATAACCTCATCTGATCTATGTTCCGAGACTGGGGGATTTTAAACCGAACACTTGATGCTAGAAAAGAGCAACACATTAACCTGCCTATGTAAGGTCAACCCTGGCTGTTTATAATCACACTCTATTGCCATCTATCCTTTGGATCAGATCACTTGGGTGTTCATAGTTTGTTAACGGAAAGCTTACCCATGGTTGCATTGGTCCTGACAACTACTCCCCCCTTCCAGTGGTCACACCTGGCTGATACTTCCCGAGGTGAGGGTCGGTTAGTTCAGTCTTGGTGTTCTTGGTGGAACAAATTGTGCATGTTGTGGTGGGCTTTCCACTGGCGTTACTGAATTGATAAACTGAATGTTTATAGTGCCAGGCTTCATCTGTGCAACCGACCATTGTCTCCTGCCAGCTAACAGAAGGAGTTATGGTCCATGACCACAGAAAACTCCCTACCATATTGTAGATGTAAGGTTGTAGCTTCTTCGGGGTCTATGCTATCACCAAACACTCTTTCACTGGAGCTTATGACTAATTTAGGCTCCTCACCTTGTTTGTTCATTTGGGTTAATATGGCCCCAATGAAAGCATACATTTGTACAATGATATACTGTTGGTAGCCTAGGGGGGACTAGGAGGGTGGCTTTAAAGGGGTTGAAAGCCAGATTCACTTTGGGTCCACACGATACATTCCAGGGCATCTTCTTCTGTGTCAGATCCATAAGGTTTGTGTGAGAGCTGTAAGCAGGACCAAAACCGTTTTGAGTAATAGATCACTGGACAATTCCCTCTATCTTGGCCACTGATGACATACCTTATCACTACCATCTCTATGCTCTAAGTACTGCACTTTGCACCGAGCACACAAGTATTTGTCGGGGCAGGTAGTTAACGCCCCCCTACAGATTATGATCATGATCATGGTCAAATGGATCAAGATTCACTAAATATAAGGTAGGCATAGGTGGTAGTCTTATCATTAACATTTCTGTAATCCATGTAAAACTGAATGGAGCTGGTCTTTGTTTGGGAACAGTGCCACCAGTGATGCCCATAGTCTACAGAAAGGTTTTATCACCCTTAAGTCTAGCATCTCCTGCAATTATTTTTGGATACAAGCCCTCACCCCTCTCAGGCACTCTATAAGGGGACTGCTTAACGGATGCCTCCTGAGGTGTAAGAATGTCATGGTAGTAAAGTAGTGCAACACAAGTGTATGGAAAATAAATCATGGTGGAAAGCTATCTGGGTTCGTTAGGTGCATTTGCTGATCTTGGCTCAGACCAGTTAGCTCAACAGGATCAGGAAGGGGTAGAGATCTGGGAATACCCCTTTCTTGTGATCATTCCCTTGCTGCTTGACAGATAGCTAGGGTGGGTACGTCTGGCTATGGTGTGCCTTCATCATATCGGATTAGATTTTGGAGTTGATATGGCGCTTCCAACCCCACTATATATGTGGTTTCATTAAACTTCTGGAAAACTTCATTGGTTCTAAAAAAACAAAATAAAAAGCCCCTAATGCAAATAATGGTGCACACAAAACAGGATACTACAACGACGGTTGTTATCACATACAAAATGGAAGAATAAATCCTGTTTTGTGTGCCTTAACCTATAAGCCTAAACACAGAACCTAAACCTCTAATGACAACAGTGGCATACAAAAAACAGGATAGTACAAAAAATATTGTGGACACATACAAAATGGAAGAAAAAATCCTGTTTTGTGTGCCCTAACCTATAAGCCTAACCCCAGAACCTAAACATATCATGTTACCACTGGCGTACACAAAACAGGATAGTATAACACAGATTGTTGACACATACAAAATGGAAGAATGAATCCTGCTTTGTCTGCACCAACCTATAAGCCTAACCCCATAACCTAAACCTCTAATGTCAACAGTGCTGCACACAATACAAATTACTACAACAAATGTTTTTAAAACATAACACATGCAACCATCTATCCTATTGCTCAAACGTTCAAGCCCAACTCCATACCCTAAACACCTAACGACAACAGTAGCGCACAAAAAACTCTATAAAATACATACAAAATAGAAGGAACTATCATCTTTCATGTGCGACTTTCACAAAGTACACTGCAACCTAATTAAGTTGCTAAGTCCAACCTCATAAAGCTAACCTCACAATGCAAACAGTGCTGCACACAAAACAGGATAGCAGAAAAAAATAAATGACAAAAAATGCAGTTAATACAAATAAATAAACTAAGGAGAAAAAATACTAATATAGTAATTTTATTTACAGATTAATATGGCAGATACTGACAAGAAACAGGGAAAGAAAACACGTCAAACTAGACTACGTCAAAAAACATGGGCAGATCATCAGACGCCTGACTAGAAGGAAATTCGACGACAAAAAGAATGGGAGAGACTCGCAAGCAAAAGACTACTAGCTGACAAACTAACATCCAACCCCAAGAAGGCAACTAAAAAACAAAAGCATTTAGAAAATGTTCCTGAACAATCAGATAAGAGTTATAATGATGATTTAAACAGTCACATTGATACATCTTCTGACCATTGTCCTTTACTTAAATCTTTACCACTTTTTATAATTTGTGGGAATATGATTATTGTCTGTCAGTTTTGTGGGGCTTATCATTTCAAACAGGAAAGATCCAGAGATGGCGAGCTAGTTAGTTGCTGTCAAAAAGGCAAGGTAAGATTTCCACAAAGACAATTCCCAACATATTTACAAAGCATTATGACTGAGCCTACTTTCCCCAACTACCAAAATTTCAAAACAAACATAAGATCCTATAATAGTGCCATATCCATTGCATCTACGGTTGCAACATTAGCTGCTAATGTGCCAGGACATGTCCCTTACTGCTTTAAAGTACAAGGACAAATTTACCATTGTACTTCTCATTTACATCCAGAGGAAGGGGAGCAAAGAAAATTTGCTCAACTATATGTCCTAGATACAATGGAAGCTGTTGAACAACGTATGCAGCTTCCAGAAAATAAAAAAATACTTACCCATTGTTTTTCTAGAGCTTAATAAAATTATGGCCCAAAACCCATACTCTCAAGCCTATAAAAAATTTGGCAGAAGTAAAAAAGGAACAACAAATTCATGCAGAAATACATCAATTGCCAATCCCAAAAGTCAATATGGTGCTTAAAAGAGATTGCCATACTGATAAAAGTCGTTATAACTTGCCAACATCAAATGAGGATGCAATGGTCTTTCAAAATGATGAAGGAGAACCACCATTTCAGAGAGATATTAGAATATATCCCAGAAATGATGAGAAACCTTTCATCAATATAAGTATCTTAAGTACGAATTTGGATCCAATGACATATCCCATATTGTTTCCACATGGGGAAGCAGGTTGGCAACCCAAATTAACACTTGACAGTTACCCAAATTCAAAAGTTTGTGTCAGAAATAATATTTCCATGCTTGAATTTAAACTTGCTTTAACTGCCTTTCGTGATGGATTCAATCCCATTTTATGTGGAGGAAAACTGACACATCAATGGATCATTGATTCATATTTGCAAGTTGAGGCAAATAATTTAAACTTCATAAAATATCAACAAGATAAACTATGTGTAGAACAGTATTGTGGATTGATGGATTATGTCGCTGAGGTTGCTTCAACCAGAGAACTGCCAGCTGGCAAAGCCATCCTTTTACTATCTTCTTTCCAAAGATCTAATTGCAATATGCGAGAAAGATACAATGGTGACATGGCTATTGAAACTAAATTTGTAAAACCAGATTTATTTATTACATTTACATGTAATCCACAATGGCCAGAGATTACAGACAATCTGCTAATTGGACAGACTGCTTTCAGATAGACCAGATTTAGTGGCAAGAATTTTTAAAATCAAATTAACTGAATTAATACGTGACATAACCATAACTCAGTTATTTGACAAATGTCTGTCTTATGATTATACCATCGAATTTCAAAAAAGAGGCCTTCCACATGCACATGTTCTTATAATCCTTCAAGAGAAAGATAAATTGGATACTGGTGACAAAGTGGATTCAGTGATTATATCTGAACTACCAGATCCAGAAATACATGGTAGACTATATGAGATTGTAACTCATCGTATGATTCATGGACCATGTGGAGATATTAATCCACAGTCACCATGTATGAAAAATAAGAAATGTACTAAAGAATTTCCAAAATATTAGAGACAAAACTTATGTAAATTGTGATGGCTAACCATTATATAGAAGAAGAGAAGGACAAACTGCCATCATTCACGGCAAAAAGGTTGACAACAGATATGTGGTACCATACAATCCACATTTACTCATGAAGTATAATGCACACATTAATGTGGAAGCTTGCACTTCTATAAAATCCATTCAATATGTCTACAAATATATTTACAAAGGCTATGATGCTGCTAATGTAGTGGACAAAAGTGCAGAAAATCCTGAACTTGCATCTCATGTAGATACTCGCCATGGCCCTCATTCAATTGCGATTTGGCCAATTTAATAGAGCCCTAAATAAGCACATAGCATATTTTTTTAAAGAAGTTTTTAGTTAGTGAAAACCTTGCTTTTGGATAGATGTTCACTAACTAAAAATATCTTTAAAAAATATGCTGTGTGCTTATTTAGAGCCCTATTCAATTGGCCAAATTGCAATTGAATGAGGGCCTATGTAAGTGCGCCAGAAGCAATGTGGCGTCTTCTCAAATTAGAAATGCATGATCACTCACATGCAGTATATCGATTAGCTGTACATTTGCCCCAAAGACACTTAGTTTATGTGGGAAATTAGAGAAATGCTTTGGCACAAAGTGATCATCGACAAACTACACTAACTGCGTGGTTTCACTTAAATTGTAACAACTTAGAGGCAAGGGAATTGTTATATATTGACATTCCCTACCATTATGTTTTCGTTAATGGATTATGGAGAAAACAAAAAAGCCATGAAAAGAAAATAATACCAAGAATTTACACTGTAAGTCAAAGAGACCTTGAACATTTCTGATTATGTTTACTCCTTCTAAGTGTTCCTGGTGCACAAAGTTTTGAACACTTGAGAACTGTTAATGACATAGTTTATGAAACATTTCATTTAGCTGCGTGACACAGAAACTTCCTGGCTGATGATACAGAATGGGAAAGATGTCTAGAAGAAGCAGCACTATGTCAAATGTCACAGCAGATGAGGGATTGCATTCATTTGCATCTTCTCAAATGCTCCAAATGCATTAGCTTTGTGAGGCAAATCTAAAACAAATATGTCTGAAGACTTTTTGCAACAATACAATGAGCCTATTGCACAATTAAGAGCATTAATTCAAATTCAAAAGGTTTTTCTTTCTCATGGATTAAGTTAGCAAGTTTTAATCTGCCAGATCCAGGACTTGTAGACGACATAAACTTTGTAAACTATGACACTTAGCTTCAAAAACAAAGAACAGAAGAAAGACTTGAAACTTTAAATACATTACAATTGCAAGCATTTAATGCCATAAAAGATGCCCTAGATGATGACATGCTCAAAGAGCGTTATTTCTATCTAGATGGACCTGGCGGATCAGGAAAAACTTGCCTGTATAATTTATTGAGGAGTTTTGTTCGAGCACAAGGTCAAATAGCATTGCCATTTGCAACCACTAGAATTGCCGCACTTTTGTTAGAAGGTCGAAGAACTGTTCATAGTGGATTTAAACTGCCAGTTCCCATTCTGGAAACATCTGTGTCGGATATCCGAATGACATCTTTACAAGCAAAAAAAATGAAGAAAAGTAAATTAATTATAATCGATGAAGCTACAATGATGTCATGCAATGCCCTACAATGTATTGACCGTTTGCTTAGTGAAGTCATGGGTAATGTATTTGCCATTTGGTGCAAAGGTAATGTTGTTGGGTGGAGATTTTAGACAAACATTACCTGTCGTTGTACATGGAAATCGAACCGACATTGTGGAAACATGTATAAAGTCAAGTACACTATGGAAACTCTTTACTCACCTCAAATTAGAACAAAATATGAGATCATAAGGAGAAAATGCATTCAATGATTGGCTCATTAAAATGGAAGAAGGAAAAACAAAACAAATACAAAATTTACCAGATGACATTATTGATACTATTTTAAATTCCATCTCATATGATTTGCAAACAAGATCTCATATCTGCTATATTCCAAAATACAATAAATAATATGAGGATTATGCAGAGCTTGCAAACAAAGTCATACTAACATGCAAAAAAAAGGATGCATTGATTCTCATTAATAAATATTAAACAAAATAAATGAAACACAAAAAAATGATCACAGTGCTGATTCTGTACTTGGTGATGACAAAGAAAGTCAGACAAACTTTTCAACTGAATTCATTAATTAATTAACTCCCTCTGGAATGCCACTGCATATTTTGCAGCTAAAGAAAGGTGCAATTGTCATATTACTGCGAAATATGAGCCCAAAAAAAGGCCTATGTAATGGGACCAGATTAATTGTTCAAGAATTAAAGGACCATTTCATAGATGTTGAAATTCTAACTGGTAGTCATAAAGGAGAGAAAGTTTTCACACCAAGAATAGATTTGGCACCAAGTGAAAGTAGCTTGCCTTTTGTACTTCAAAGAAGACAATTTCCCATCATCATGGCATGTGCCATGACCATTAATAAATCACAAGGATAAACTTTCAAATATGTGGGTAACTTTTTAGAAGAACCAGAATTTGCACATGGCCAACTGTATGTTGTAAGATGCAAGAATCCAGAGGCTTTTAAAGTTTACATTGAAAACAACCAAAGTCAGGGTGATTTATTAGATGATGGCCACATTTTTACAAAAAAGCATTGTCTACTATGAGGTACTATAACTTAAATTCAAAAAAGGATAACAATACAATACAATACAGATATGTAAAAAAGGAAAGAAAAAGAAAATTCTTTCCCCTCAAGGACAAATTTACAAGAAAACAATACAGATATAGAGAACAGTGGTTTTATTCCGATGACATCATTTTATGTCAGTCGGACTCTTTTTAGAGGACCACTATTTCCCTAAGAAACTCTACAAAATGGCAAAAAATATAGAGAACAGTGGTTTTACTTCCAGGACGAAATTAGTTGTCTCTGGGACTCTCTTCAGAGGACCACTATTTCACATAGGAAACTCTGTGTGCCATTTTCAAAAAATACTTTCAACGCAAGAACTAATTTACAACAAAAAAACAAGCAAATATAGAGAACAGTGGTTTTATTCTGATGACAACATTTTATGTCAGTAGAACTCTTTTAGTGGACCACTATAAAATGGCAAAAACCATAGAGAACAGTGGTTATACCCCGCGGATGAACTTTTATGTCTGGTGGTCTCTTTTTAGAGGACCACTATTTCACTTAGGAAACTCTATGTGCCATTTTCAACAATTGCAACAAGAACTCAGCAAAAAAATAAATAAAATAAAGACAGACAAAGCAACATATTCAAATTTCTTGGAAGTGGTCTTTTAGCATGATTAGCCCCACAAAACACTTTTCTTGCATTTTGTAACATTTCAAGTTTAAATGTTAATACATTAAGTTAATGTTTGTAATGTTTATATTTATAAAAAAAAATGTCCTTGGTTGTTTCATTGCATATATTTAAGGCTTCATGTTTAGGAGAAGGAGCTTTTGTTGTATAATTAAATTGATAATATTAATCCAGGGAGTAATCCGATCACCAGTTAATGGGTCAGGAAGGAATTCATTTTTTTCCCTCTTTGATACAATTGGCTCAGTTTCAATGAGGGTTTTTACTGTTTGCCTTCCTCTGGATTCAATACCTATATAGTTTACCAGTTGTTCATCTACAACTGTTACAAACCATTATGTAAAGGTTACAATACTCATTCATACAACATTGACATATTCTTACATTAAAATGTACATTTTTCTAAAACCCCCTCATTCTAATCCCCCTCCTCATTCTACCCCTCTAAATACCTACCCTCTCCTTTTCCCCTTACTTACCTGCATCTGAAGCTTCTGCTCCGGCCTCCGCTCCTTCCGGCGTCTTGACGTGGCGCGCATGTGACGTCACGTCATTAGCATATACCGGGTGCCGGCACCCGGTATATGCTAATGATGTGGAGCGCATGTGACGTCACGCCATTAGCATATACCGCGTGCCGGCACCTGGTATATGCTAATGGCGTGACGTCACATGCGCACCACGTCAAGAAGCCGGAAGGCTTATACTCGAGTATATACGGTAATAGTGCTATTTAATTCTGATGCAACAATATTATAACAACAATTGACAAATCCATTTCTCCTTGGAGCTTTATACAGTTTACATTTTTTAATGGTAAATTCAATATCTTTTAGAGGCTTAATATATATGTACTAGCGTATTGCCCGTCAAAAAATGATGGCAATCAGATGTGTATGTTTTAAAAGTTGTTTATTTATTAATATACACATGGCATTGTAAGGTAGCTAATGTTTTTTTTTGTGTCCTACTGCAATATGGAATTCAAATTAATAAATTAATTTACATATTTTTATGCATTGTGTTGAAGAGCTGGCAATCTGAGTTGATGTTGCAGCAGCATTAGTGGTGTGGAGGTGCTGTGTAAGCGTGATGAACGTGTGCAGTGTATTAGTGTGCTTGCGCGATCTGAAACCGTTAACGTAGCTGTGTACTTCCGCATTATCCTAAAATGGCGGATAATGTGTTGTATGCATCTTACCGGATTATCGTTACACAATACAAGTTACTACAACAAATGTTTTTAAAACATAACACATGCAACCATCTATCCTATTGCTCAAACGTTCAAGCCCAACTCCATACCCTAAACACCTAACGACAACAGTAGCGCACAAAAAACTCTATAAAACACATACAAAATAGAAGGAACTATCATCTTTCATGTGCGACTTTCACAAAGTACACTGCAACCTAATTAAGTTGCTAAGTCCAACCTCATAAAGCTAACCTCACAATGCAAACAGTGCTGCACACAAAACAGGATAGCAGAAAAAAATAAATGACAAAAAATGCAGTTAATACAAAAAAATAAACTAAGGAGAAAAAATACTAATATAGTAATTTTATTTACAGATTAATATGGCAGATACTGACAAGAAACAGGGAAAGAAAACACGTCAAACTAGACTACGTCAAAAAACATGGGCAGATCATCAGACGCCTGACTAGAAGGAAATTCAACGACAAAAAGAATGGGAGAGACTCGCAAGCAAAAGACTACTAGCTGACAAACTAACATCCAACCCCAAGAAGGTAACTAAAAAACAAAAGCATTTAGAAAATGTTCCTGAACAATCAGATAAGAGTTATAATGATGATTTAAACAGTCACATTGATATATCTTCTGACCATTGTCCTTTACTTAAATCTTTACCACTGTTTATAATTGTGGGAATATGATTATTGTCTGTCAGTTTTGTGGGGCTTATCATTTCAAACAGGAAAGATCCAGAGATGGCGAGCTAGTTAGTTGCTGTCAAAAAGGCAAGGTAAGATTTCCACAAAGACAATTCCCAACATATTTACAAAGCATTATGACTGAGCCTACTTTCCCCAACTACCAAAATTTCAAAACAAACATAAGATCCTATAATAGTGCCATATCCATTGCATCTACGGTTGCAACATTAGCTGCTAATGTGCCAGGATATGTCCCTTACTGCTTTAAAGTACAAGGACAAATTTACCATTGTACTTCTCATTTACATCCAGAGGAAGGGGAGCAAAGAAAATTTGCTCAACTATATGTCCTAGATACAATGGAAGCTGTTGAACAACGTATGCAGCTTCCAGAAAATAAAAAAATACTTACCCATTGTTTTTCTAGAGCTTAATAAAATTATGGCCCAAAACCCATACTCTCAAGCCTATAAAAAATTTGGCAGAAGTAAAAAAGGAACAACAAATTCATGCAGAAATACATCAATTGCCAATCCCAAAAGTCAATATGGTGCTTAAAAGAGATTGCCATACTGATAAAAGTCGTTATAACTTGCCAACATCAAATGAGGATGCAATGGTCTTTCAAAATGATGAAGAAGAACCACCATTTCAGAGAGATATTAGAATATATCCCAGAAATGATGAGCAACCTTTCATCAATATAAGTATCTTAAGTACGAATTTGGATCCAATGACATATCCCATATTGTTTCCACATGGGGAAGCAGGTTGGCAACCCAAATTAACACTTGACAGTTACCCAAATTCAAAAGTTTGTGTCAGAAATAATATTTCCATGCTTGAATTTAAACTTGCTTTAACTGCCTTTCGTGATGGATTCAATCCCATTTTATGTGGAGGAAAACTGACACATCAATGGATCATTGATTCATATTTGCAAGTTGAGGCAAATAATTTAAACTTCATAAAATATCAACAAGATAAACTATGTGTAGAACAGTATTGTGGATTGATGGATTATGTCGCTGAGGTTGCTTCAACCAGAGAACTGCCAGCTGGCAAAGCCATCCTTTTACTATCTTCTTTCCAAGGATCTAATTGCAATATGCGAGAAAGATACAATGATGCCATGGCTATTGAAACTAAATTTGTAAAACCAGATTTATTTATTACATTTACATGTAATCTACAATGGCCAGAGATTACAGACAATCTGCTAATTGGACAGACTGCTTTCAGATAGACCAGATTTAGTGGCAAGAATTTTTAAAATCAAATTAACTGAATTAATACGTGACATAACCATAACTCAGTTATTTGACAAATGTCTGTCTTATGATTATACCATCGAATTTCAAAAAAGAGGCCTTCCACATGCACATGTTCTTATAATCCTTCAAGAGAAAGATAAATTGGATACTGGTGACAAAGTGGATTCAGTGATTATATCTGAACTACCAGATCCAGAAATACATGGTAGACTATATGAGATTGTAACTCATCGTATGATTCATGGACCATGTGGAGATATTAATCCACAGTCACCATGTATGGAAAATAAGAAATGTACTAAAGAATTTCCAAAATATTAGAGACAAAACTTATGCGAATTGTGATGGCTAACCATTATATAGAAGAAGAGAAGGACAAACTGCCATCATTCACGGCAAAAAGGTTGACAACAGATATGTGGTACCATACAATCCACATTTACTCATGAAGTATAATGCACACATTAATGTGGAAGCTTGCACTTCTATAAAATCCATTCAATATGTCTACAAATATATTTACAAAGGCTATGATGCTGCTAATGTAGTGGTCAAAAGTGCAGAAAATCCTGAACTTGCATCTCATGTAGATACTCGCCATGGCCCTCATTCAATTGCGATTTGGCCAATTTAATAGAGTTTCAATTAAATTGTAACAACTTAGAGGCAAGGGAATTGTTATATATTGACATTCCCTACCATTATGTTTTCGTTAATGCATTATGGAGAAAACAAAAAAGCCATGAAAAGAAAATAATACCAAGAATTTACACTGTAAGTCAAAGAGACCTTGAACATTTCTGATTATGTTTACTCCTTCTAAGTGTTCCTGGTGCACAAAGTTTTGAACACTTGAGAACTGTTAATGACATAGTTTATGAAACATTTCATTTAGCTGCGTGACACAGAAACTTCCTGGCTGATGATACAGAATGGGAAAGATGTCTAGAAGAAGCAGCACTATGTCAAATGTCACAGCAGATGAGGGATTGCATTCATTTGCATCTTCTCAAATGCTCCAAATGCATTAGCTTTGTGAGGCAAATCTAAAACAAATATGTCTGAAGACTTTTTGCAACGATACAATGAGCCTATTGCACAATTAAGAGCATTAATTCAAATTCAAAAGGTTTTTCTTTCTCATGGATTAAGTTAGCAAGTTTTAATCTGCCAGATCCAGGACTTGTAGACGACATAAACTTTGTAAACTATGACACTTAGCTTCAAAAACAAAGAACAGAAGAAAGACTTGAAACTTTAAATACATTACAATTGCAAGCATTTAATGCCATAAAAGATGCCCTAGATGATGACATGCTCAAAGAGCGTTATTTCTATCTAGATGGACCTGGCGGATCAGGAAAAACTTGCCTGTATAATTTATTGAGGAGTTTTGTTCGAGCACAAGGTCAAATAGCATTGCCATTTGCAACCACTAGAATTGCCGCACTTTTGTTAGAAGGTCGAAGAACTGTTCATAGTGGATTTAAACTGCCAGTTCCCATTCTGGAAACATCTGTGTCGGATATCCGAATGACATCTTTACAAGCAAAAAAAATGAAGAAAAGTAAATTAATTATAATCGATGAAGCTACAATGATGTCATGCAATGCCCTACAATGTATTGACCGTTTGCTTAGTGAAGTCATGGGTAATGTATTTGCCATTTGGTGCAAAGGTAATGTTGTTGGGTGGAGATTTTAGACAAACATTACCTGTCGTTGTACATGGAAATCGAACCGACATTGTGGAAACATGTATAAAGTCAAGTACACTATGGAAACTCTTTACTCACCTCAAATTAGAACAAAATATGAGATCATAAGGAGAAAATGCATTCAATGATTGGCTCATTAAAATGGAAGAAGGAAAAACAGAACAAATACAAAATTTACCAGATGACACTATTGATACTATTTTCAATTCCATCTCATATGATTTGCAAACAAGATCTCATATCTGCTATATTCCAAAATACAATAAATAATATGAGGATTATGCAGAGCTTGCAAACAAAGTCATACTAACATGCAAAAAAAAGGATGCATTGATTCTCATTAATAAATATTAAACAAAATAAATGAAACACAAAAAAATGATCACAGTGCTGATTCTGTACTTGGTGATGACAAAGAAAGTCAGACAAACTTTTCAACTGAATTCATTAATTAATTAACTCCCTCTGGAATGCCACTGCATATTTTGCAGCTAAAGAAAGGTGCAATTGTCATATTACTGCGAAATATGAGCCCAAAAAAAAGCCTATGTAATGGGACCAGATTAATTGTTCAAGAATTAAAGGACCATTTCATAGATGTTGAAATTCTAACTGGTAGTCATAAAGGAGAGAAAGTTTTCACACCAAGAATAGATTTGGCACCAAGTGAAAGTAGCTTGCCTTTTGTACTTCAAAGAAGACAATTTCCCATCATCATGGCATGTGCCATGACCATTAATAAATCACAAGGATAAACTTTCAAATATGTGGGTAACTTTTTAGAAGAACCAGAATTTGCACATGGCCAACTGTATGTTGTAAGATGCAAGAATCCAGAGGCTTTTAAAGTTTACATTGAAAACAACCAAAGTCAGGGTGATTTATTAGATGATGGCCACATTTTTACAAAAAAGCATTGTCTACTATGAGGTACTATAACTTAAATTCAAAAAAGGATAACAATACAATACAATACAGATATGTAAAAAAGGAAAGAAAAAGAAAATTCTTTCCCCTCAAGGACAAATTTACAAGAAAACAATACAGATATAGAGAACAGTGGTTTTATTCCGATGACATCATTTTATGTCAGTCGGACTCTTTTTAGAGGACCACTATTTCCCTAAGAAACTCTACAAAATGGCAAAAAATATAGAGAACAGTGGTTTTACTTCCAGGACGAAATTAGTTGTCTCTGGGACTCTCTTCAGAGGACCACTATTTCACATAGGAAACTCTGTGTGCCATTTTCAAAAAATACTTTCAACGCAAGAACTAATTTACAACAAAAAAACAAGCAAATATAGAGAACAGTGGTTTTATTCTGATGACAACATTTTATGTCAGTAGAACTCTTTTAGTGGACCACTATAAAATGGCAAAAACCATAGAGAACAGTGGTTATACCCCGCGGATGAACTTTTATGTCTGGTGGTCTCTTTTTAGAGGACCACTATTTCACTTAGGAAACTCTATGTGCCATTTTCAACAATTGCAACAAGAACTCAGCAAAAAAAAAAAATAAATAAAGACAGACAAAGCAACATATTCAAATTTCTTGGAAGTGGTCTTTTAGCATGATTAGCCCCACAAAACACTTTTCTTGCATTTTGTAACAATTCAAGTTTAAATGTTAATACATTAAGTTAATGTTTGTAATGTTTATATTTATTAAAAAAAATGTCCTTGGTTGTTTCATTGCATATATTTAAGGCTTCATGTTTAGGAGAAGGAGCTTTTGTTGTATAATTAAATTGATAATATTAATCCAGGGAGTAATCCGATCACCAGTTAATGGGTCAGGAAGGAATTCATTTTTTTCCCTCTTTGATACAATTGGCTCAGTTTCAATGAGGGTTTTTACTGTTTGCCTTCCTCTGGATTCAATACCTATATAGTTTACCAGTTGTTCATCTACAACTGTTACAAACCATTATGTAAAGGTTACAATACTCATTCATACAACATTGACATATTCTTACATTAAAATGTACATTTTTCTAAAACCCCCTCATTCTAATCCCCCTCCTCATTCTACCCCTCTAAATACCTACCCTCTCCTTTTCCCCTTACTTACCTGCATCTGAAGCTTCTGCTCCGGCCTCCGCTCCTTCCGGCGTCTTGACGTGGCGCGCATGTGACGTCACGTCATTAGCATATACCGGGTGCCGGCACCCGGTATATGCTAATGATGTGGAGCGCATGTGACGTCACGCCATTAGCATATACCGCGTGCCGGCACCTGGTATATGCTAATGGCGTGACGTCACATGCGCACCACGTCAAGAAGCCGGAAGGCTTATACTCGAGTATATACGGTAATAGTGCTATTTAATTCTGATGCAACAATATTATAACAACAATTGACAAATCCATTTGTCCTTGGAGCTTTATACAGTTTACATTTTTCGATGGTAAATTCAATATCTTTTAGAGGCTTAATATATATGTACTAGCGTATTGCCCGTCAAAAAATGATGGCAATCAGATGTGTATGTTTTAAAAGTTGTTTATTTATTAATATACACATGGAATTGTAAGGTAGCTAATGTTTTTTTTTTGTGTCCTACTGCAATATGGAATTCAAATCAATAAATTAATTTACATATTTTTATGCATTGTGTTGAAGAGCTGGCAATCTGAGTTGATGTTGCAGCAGCATTAGTGGTGTGGAGGTGCTGTGTAAGCGTGATGAACGTGTGCAGTGTATTAGTGTGCTTGCGCGATCTGAAACCGTTAACGTAGCTGTGTACTTCCGCATTATCCTAAAATGGCGGATAATGTGTTATATGCATCTTACCGGATTATCGTTACACAATACAAGTTACTACAACAAATGTTTTTAAAACATAACACATGCAACCATCTATCCTATTGCTCAAACGTTCAAGCCCAACTCCATACCCTAAACACCTAACGACAACAGTAGCGCACAAAAAACTCTATAAAACACATACAAAATAGAAGGAACTATCATCTTTCATGTGCGACTTTCACAAAGTACACTGCAACCTAATTAAGTTGCTAAGTCCAACCTCATAAAGCTAACCTCACAATGCAAACAGTGCTGCACACAAAACAGGATAGCAGAAAAAAATAAATGACAAAAAATGCAGTTAATACAAATAAATAAACTAAGGAGAAAAAATACTAATATAGTAATTTTATTTACAGATTAATATGGCAGATACTGACAAGAAACAGGGAAAGAAAACACGTCAAACTAGACTACGTCAAAAAACATGGGCAGATCATCAGACGCCTGACTAGAAGGAAATTCGACGACAAAAAGAATTGGAGAGACTCGCAAGCAAAAGACTACTAGCTGACAAACTAACATCCAACCCCAAGAAGGCAACTAAAAAACAAAAGCATTTAGAAAATGTTCCTGAACAATCAGATAAGAGTTATAATGATGATTTAAACAGTCACATTGATATATCTTCTGACCATTGTCCTTTACTTAAATCTTTACCACTGTTTATAATTGTGGGAATATGATTATTGTCTGTCAGTTTTGTGGGGCTTATCATTTCAAACAGGAAAGATCCAGAGATGGCGAGCTAGTTAGTTGCTGTCAAAAAGGCAAGGTAAGATTTCCACAAAGACAATTCCCAACATATTTACAAAGCATTATGACTGAGCCTACTTTCCCCAACTACCAAAATTTCAAAACAAACATAAGATCCTATAATAGTGCCATATCCATTGCATCTACGGTTGCAACATTAGCTGCTAATGTGCCAGGACATGTCCCTTACTGCTTTAAAGTACAAGGACAAATTTACCATTGTACTTCTCATTTACATCCAGAGGAAGGGGAGCAAAGAAAATTTGCTCAACTATATGTCCTAGATACAATGGAAGCTGTTGAACAACGTATGCAGCTTCCAGAAAATAAAAAAATACTTACCCATTGTTTTTCTAGAGCTTAATAAAATTATGGCCCAAAACCCATACTCTCAAGCCTATAAAAAATTTGGCAGAAGTAAAAAAGGAACAACAAATTCATGCAGAAATACATCAATTGCCAATCCCAAAAGTCAATATGGTGCTTAAAAGAGATTGCCATACTGATAAAAGTCGTTATAACTTGCCAACATCAAATGAGGATGCAATGGTCTTTCAAAATGATGAAGGAGAACCACCATTTCAGAGAGATATTAGAATATATCCCAGAAATGATGAGCAACCTTTCATCAATATAAGTATCTTAAGTACGAATTTGGATCCAATGACATATCCCATATTGTTTCCACATGGGGAAGCAGGTTGGCAACCCAAATTAACACTTGACAGTTACCCAAATTCAAAAGTTTGTGTCAGAAATAATATTTCCATGCTTGAATTTAAACTTGCTTTAACTGCCTTTCGTGATGGATTCAATCCCATTTTATGTGGAGGAAAACTGACACATCAATGGATCATTGATTCATATTTGCAAGTTGAGGCAAATAATTTAAACTTCATAAAATATCAACAAGATAAACTATGTGTAGAACAGTATTGTGGATTGATGGATTATGTCGCTGAGGTTGCTTCAACCAGAGAACTGCCAGCTGGCAAAGCCATCCTTTTACTATCTTCTTTCCAAGGATCTAATTGCAATATGCGAGAAAGATACAATGATGCCATGGCTATTGAAACTAAATTTGTAAAACCAAATTTATTTATTACATTTACATGTAATCCACAATGGCCAGAGATTACAGACAATCTGCTAATTGGACAGACTGCTTTCAGATAGACCAGATTTAGTGGCAAGAATTTTTAAAATCAAATTAACTGAATTAATACGTGACATAACCATAACTCAGTTATTTGACAAATGTCTGTCTTATGATTATACCATCGAATTTCAAAAAAGAGGCCTTCCACATGCACATGTTCTTATAATCCTTCAAGAGAAAGATAAATTGGATACTGGTGACAAAGTGGATTCAGTGATTATATCTGAACTACCAGATCCAGAAATACATGGTAGACTATATGAGATTGTAACTCATCGTATGATTCATGGACCATGTGGAGATATTAATCCACAGTCACCATGTATGGAAAATAAGAAATGTACTAAAGAATTTCCAAAATATTAGAGACAAAACTTATGCGAATTGTGATGGCTAACCATTATATAGAAGAAGAGAAGGACAAACTGCCATCATTCACGGCAAAAAGGTTGACAACAGATATGTGGTACCATACAATCCACATTTACTCATGAAGTATAATGCACACATTAATGTGGAAGCTTGCACTTCTATAAAATCCATTCAATATGTCTACAAATATATTTACAAAGGCTATGATGCTGCTAATGTAGTGGTCAAAAGTGCAGAAAATCCTGAACTTGCATCTCATGTAGATACTCGCCATGGCCCTCATTCAATTGCGATTTGGCCAATTTAATAGAGCCCTAAATAAGCACATAGCATATTTTTTTAAAGAAGTTTTTAGTTAGTGAAAACCTTGCTTTTGGATAGATGTTCACTAACTAAAAATATATTTAAAAAATATGCTATGTGCTTATTTAGAGCCCTATTCAATTGGCCAAATTGCAATTGAATGAGGGCCTATGTAAGTGCGCCAGAAGCAATGTGGCGTCTTCTCAAATTTGAAATGCATGATCACTCACATGCAGTATATCGATTAGCTGTACATTTGCCCCAAAGACACTTAGTTTATGTGGGAAATTAGAGAAATGCTTTGGCACAAAGTGATCATCGACAAACTACACTAACTGCGTGGTTTCAATTAAATTGTAACAACTTAGAGGCAAGGGAATTGTTATATATTGACATTCCCTACCATTATGTTTTCGTTAATGGATTATGGAGAAAACAAAAAAGCCATGAAAAGAAAATAATACCAAGAATTTACACTGTAAGTCAAAGAGACCTTGAACATTTCTGATTATGTTTACTCCTTCTAAGTGTTCCTGGTGCACAAAGTTTTGAACACTTGAGAACTGTTAATGACATAGTTTATGAAACATTTCATTTAGCTGCGTGACACAGAAACTTCCTGGCTGATGATACAGAATGGGAAAGATGTCTAGAAGAAGCAGCACTATGTCAAATGTCACAGCAGATGAGGGATTGCATTCATTTGCATCTTCTCAAATGCTCCAAATGCATTAGCTTTGTGAGGCAAATCTAAAACAAATATGTCTGAAGACTTTTTGCAACGATACAATGAGCCTATTGCACAATTAAGAGCATTAATTCAAATTCAAAAGGTTTTTCTTTCTCATGGATTAAGTTAGCAAGTTTTAATCTGCCAGATCCAGGACTTGTAGACGACATAAACTTTGTAAACTATGACACTTAGCTTCAAAAACAAAGAACAGAAGAAAGACTTGAAACTTTAAATACATTACAATTGCAAGCATTTAATGCCATAAAAGATGCCCTAGATGATGACATGCTCAAAGAGCGTTATTTCTATCTAGATGGACCTGGCGGATCAGGAAAAACTTGCCTGTATAATTTATTGAGGAGTTTTGTTCGAGCACAAGGTCAAATAGCATTGCCATTTGCAACCACTAGAATTGCCGCACTTTTGTTAGAAGGTCGAAGAACTGTTCACTACTGTCTTTTTACTCATTGCGCGGTTAATCCGCATCCTTTATCTCGTTGTTGTCAAACACATACGTCTGTGGCTGTGTTTTACGCAGTTAGTAGTAGTATAGCCTCGTTTTCGTTTTTTCGGCGGCCATTTTTTTCTCGCTTAGTTGATTTTCGATGTTTGTAACTCGGCTAAATCGATCTAAATTGCAGTTTCAACTCCCTTCCAGACGTCCTGCCTGGTGCCCCATGCTGTAAGGGACATTTATTTTATTTTTTAGTGTGTATTTAGTGTTTTTTTGTGTGTTTTTGTTCCGCCGCTTATGTCGTAATTTTTTTCAGGTCGTATTTTTTTTGCAAGTGCTACGAAGTAACGGCTCGCCTGCAATGAGCGCCTGCGGCGCTCATTGCCAAAGTGCTACGAAGTAACGGCTCGCCTCGCTATGCGAGGCTCGCCTGCAAGGAGCGCTCATAGCCAAAGTGCTACGATTTAACGGCTCGCCTCGCTGTGCGAGGCTCGTCGTGCGATGAGCGCCTGCGGCGCTCATCGCTAAGTCGTACGCACTACGCAACAGAGCGGTTTAAAGGCTCTCCTCGCTGCGCAATGAGCGCCTGCGGCGCTCATGGCAAAGTCATACGCACTGCGCAACGCAGCGTGACGACGTCTCGTAGTTAGACAATTATAATATGTGATTAGTGACTTGTCCTTTAAAAATGACGGGGCAATAAAATTGTAAGACAGGTAGTGCTGTTTGCCACAGACATCATTTTTTGGGGCGGTCTCAGATGCTTCGGCGTTCATTGCAAGTCTCGCGCTGAGCGCCTTTGGAGCTCATTGTGTGGCTTGCAATGAGCAACTTCGGCACTCATCGCGAGGCCGTTGTATTTTTTTTTCTGAGAGGCGCTTTTGCTTTTATTCTTTGGTCGGCGCTGATCAGCTTTTTGCGCTTATTGCAAGGCTGTGTATGCTATTAGCAGCTTTGCCACTCGTTGTGAGGCGCACAGTGAATGGCTTTTTTTATTGCTTTTTTTTTATTTTTTTGTGTATATGTGTATGCTAATTAAATGATTAATAAATTAATAAATTAGTATACTTCACCTGTTTTAAAGTAATATATGCAGGAAGCATTGTGCTGAAGAGCTGACAATCTGATTCAATGTTCCTCCAGCATACAATGTAGGTTTACAGTGTTGTGGAGCTGAGGTGTAAGTGTCAGCAATGTGTGCAGTGTGTAGTGTAAATAGGCTGCGTGCGCGAGGGAAAGCCGTTAGTGTAGCTGTGTAGTTCCGCATTGTTTAATTTAGTGTTGTAAAATGGCGGCGAATGTATATGTGGTACGCGTGTGTGGATGATTTAGCGTTCTTGCTAAAAGTGTATCTTTAGCTCGTACGGCGTTTTTGGAAATCCATCTGTGCTTGCTGTTGTTTTGCGAGTTCGTAATGTTTTTTTTTCTAAGTCCTGCGTCTTGTATTTTTTTTGGCTAAGTCCGTAAATTTTGCGTTGTAAGACCTGCGGTTTGTATTTTTTTGTGTAAGTTGGTATGTATCAATTGCGTGTTAGCTCTATTTTGTTAAATTGGCGCTTGTGTGTGTGTTTGTAACTGCTTGTGAGGCGCCATAGAGCCTCCACCTCCGCAAATGCGGCCCCTCGCTTAGCGAGGGACGCAGTTCTTTCCAGCTCGCAAAGCGTGGCGATAATTCGTAGATTGACAACTATTATATATGATATATATATATATATATATATATATATCACATATATAGTGTCAACAGTGCGGGTTGACAAAAGTTGTTGCTAACGCTGCGGCCCTCGCAAAGCCGAAGGCGCTCCTTGTCAGCAACTGCGGACTTTAGGCCCGCAAATGCGGGCCCTCGCTAAAGCGAGGGGCCGCATTTGCGGAGGTGGAGGTTCCCACCGCGACCACAACATTTACAGACTTAGCATCCGCAAATACGAGCCGGGCCACTTACAAAAAAAAATATTATGACCTCACAAAAATACGACATTAGTGGCCGTGAACATGAAAACACTAAAAACACAACAAATACACACAACAAACACATAAAAAGCTTACCCACAGCAAGGGGGGGCACCCAGCACCTCTAAAAGTGAAGTTACAAGTCAATTTAAGTAGAAATGAAAGCGTTTAGACACCCGAAAATCCCCTAAGCGACAAAAACAATGGCCGCCGAACAAAACGAAAACGAGGCTACAGGACCCTAAACACGCAAAACACCATGAACCACATACAGATTTTTCAAAAAAGCCGTACGAGGTACAAGAACAAGGAAGCAAAAACTGCTGCGTAATACACACATTAGGCGCCATTTTGCAACAATAACTTACACAATGCGGAAGTACATAGCTATCCTAATGGATTTTCCTCGCGCATGCACACTATTTACACTACACACTGCACACATTGCTGACACTTACACAGCAGCTCCACAACACTGACAATACACATTGGATGCTGCGGCAACATCAAAACAGATTGTCAGCTCTTCAACACAATGCTTTCTGCATATATTACTTCCAAATAGGTATATTCATTTTGTAATGTATTATTTATTTCATTACCATACACTAAACAGCATTAGCTCAGCATTAACAGCAACAGCATTAGCTCACTAATGATTTGACGGGCAATATTCTAGTATACCGTATTTTTCGCCGTATAAGACGCACTTTTTCTTCCCCAAAACTGGGGGAGGAAAGTTGGTGCGTCTTATACGGCGAATATACCTTTTCAAACTGCCTCTGTCCTCTTGATCTCACCCCAGCGCTTCCTACCAGCATCGCGTCGGCCGGTGCGTCCTAGTGACGTCACACACGCAACGCTGCAGTACACGAGGAGTGCTGGTAGGAAGCGCTAGGGTGAGATCAAGATGGCAGAGATCAGAAGAAAGGTGAGGATCAGGGGGGTCAGGGAGGATCAGGACGGTCAGGGAGGATCAGGAGGGTCAGGGAGGGTCAGGAGGGTCAGGGAGGGTCAAGGGCTCCCAAATGCTCCCAAATGCTGCAGTATATGGATATGTATGTGTATGTGTGTATGTGTGTATGTATGTGTGTGTATGTGTGTGTATGTGTGTGTATGTGTATGTGTGCATGTATGTGTATGTATATTTATGTGTGTATGTATATGTATGTATGTGTATCTATATATATATATATATATATATATATATATATTTGTGTGTAATGTAGGTGTGTATCTGTGTGTAAAGTGTATTTGTGTTTGATTCAGATTTTTTTTTTTCTTGTTTTCCTCCTTTAAAAACTAGGTGCGTCTTATCTGCCGGTGCGTCTTATAGGGCGAAAAATACGGTATATATATATATATAATATGCTTTGTTTTTTTTTATTTTTTGGAAGCTGTTTTATTATCAGATATAAGACTACTAGCAACTGTCAAAAATGATGGCAATAAAATGTGTCTCTTCCCCCCTCCCTCGTGTCTTTTCCTCCATTTCCTTCCCTGTGTCTCTTCCACCTCCTCTCCCTCTCCTGTGTCTCTGCCCGACTCCTCTCCCTCCCCTGTGTGTCTACCCCCGAAATCCCGAAGTTGATACAAAGCTCTTGAAAAACCCTAATCTTGAGGTATTTAATCTTTTTTCCTACCAGAATGTTAAGCAAATTTAAGTCAAAGGGACCAATGGAGTAACAGGGCTATGGAGGGGGATCAAAGAGAGGAGCTGATTGATCCTACACCACCATTTATGATTTTTGGCAATGGAGAATTCCCCAAGCTTTCTTTCCTTAAATTCCGGATTAACTTGGAATAATAGTGTTATGTCACCTTTTGCTAATCCCAAATTTTCCATTTGTGTCCACTGATCTATTTCGGCAGGTTGTGACCACATAACTAGATGTGCCATTTGGATAGCTTACTGATAACTTTTTATCAAAGGATAAGCTATACCTCCACGATCAAAGTCACACATCATATTTTTTTAACCTGATTTTTTTTATCACTGTGTGTATATTTATCTATTAGGGACTGGAATTTGAGAATTATATGTGACGGTACCCATATCGGGATACACCTCATCAAATACGTTATATTAGGTAAAATACACATCTTTACGGCCGCTATTCTCCTTGACCAAGAGACTATTTTGTTATTCCACGCTAAAATGTTTTCCTTTAGTTTCACATAAATCTCGTCATAGTTTTGGAGGACTAATTGGCAAATATCCATTTGTATACTGATTCCAAGATGTTTAAACTTTTTTTGCCACTTGTATGCAAAAGCTTCTCTCAGAGCTACCATTTCTCTAGATGTTACGTTAAAGGGTAGAGCCTCTTGTCACGACCCACTCTCTGGCTGGGGTCTGCTGACTTGATTTGGGTTACTCTGGACCTTGGAGTAGCTTTGAGTACAGGAACATCATGTCTCAGCCCTTGGTTTAGACTGAGCAATATTGACAGTAAGTCTGACGAATCTTACTGCAAGCATAAGTCCCCGGGTAAATAATACATCTACACACCACGTCTTGATGAAAATTATGAACACTTTATTGAATTTAGTCAGCTTATTTAAAACCTTGCACAACACATTATAGGGAGTGGCTACCTTTAGTCAAACCCTCATCCCCCTCTGGACCAATGGAGTAGCCCTTAGGAGCAGCTAATTCCCTCTGTCCCATGTGACAGGGTTAATCCTTGGGAACTATCAGTCCCCTCCCCAGGGGACGCCCACTAGGTGTGGCTACAAGCTCATTCTATCTCTGTCTGTGGAGAGAGTAACATCTCTGCCCTGGCCTATGGCCCTAGTATTGAGGCTGGAAGACCCTGTACTATACCATTGTCCTACGGTGCCTGGCAGTCTGGCAAATCTCTTTGTTCTGGTTTTATCCTTTGTTTACACTAAGGACCATATGGCCAACTCCTGACTGAGAGTTTATACAATGGGGGAGGGTTGACTAATTAAAACATAGCTATCACTCCATAATACAATATACAATATAATACTAACATATCAATAACCTATAACCATATTTCCCTATTCCCACATGGTATCAGGGTGGGGCAAGTTTTCCACGTCAATCCATTTTATGCAGTAATGCTGACTTTATTTAATGGTGACAGTGGAACCCCCTATTCATACCATTTACAAGCAGTAACTTTGTGCCCAAATCTTTTGTTCTTCCACATGGCAACAGCATGTGGAAGATAACCCAGCCCAAACTGGCCACTGCTGCCAGTCACAAAATGGCCCCAGCATAGTTCACACCAAATCCAATATGGCCCCTGGGTGATTCATGACACCTCTGATTTCAAAATATTTATTTTATAATTAGATACTATACTGAACTCATCAATCACACGTAAAGAGAATCACCCGTAAAAAGCCTGTAAAGAGTTCATCGGTTTCTCCACTGAGACAACCTCATCATCTGCGAACAGTGATATTTTCTGTTCATTTACACCAATCTTAATCCCAACATTTTTTTCTGAGCTCTGATGGCCTCAGCTAATAGCTCAATTATTAATGCAAACAAAACTAGTGATAATGGGCACCCCTGACGGGTCCCATTTGAGATTTTTAAAGTCCTCGAGAAAAACCCTAGACCCCTGACAGAGGAGGATGGAGACCCATAGAGTGCATTAATTGCCCAGGAGCTGAAGGCTCCAAAGCCGAATCTCTCTAGCGTTAGCTCCATGTACCTCCAACTGGCCCTTTTTAAAGGCCTTTTCTGCATCCAGGGAGATAAATGCCGCTGGGGTGTCATTATTTATGAGATAAGTAATCATATTCAAAAAATGTCTTATATTTTCTGTCCCCTGCCTCTTGGCAATAAAACCTGTTTGTTTTTTTACCAATTAAAGAATGTATGATTTTGTTGAGTCTCAGGGCTAATATTTTGGAATATATCTTTATATATGAGTTCAAGAGCGAGATTGGGTGGAAGTCTTTACATTCTAAAGACTCACTCTCTTTTTCGGTATATTGATTATTGTTGCTTCCAACATTTCCCCTGGTGCTCTACCCATGTTTTTTAATCTCATTCAGAGCTACCCCCAAATCTCTAAGGAGTTCCTTTTGAAAACATTTATAGTAATCATTGATCAATCCATCTGGACCAGGTGATGAATACTTGTTCAGATTGTAAATTACTGAGGCCATTTCCTCTTCCCAAATTTCTCTATTGAGTACTTCTAGATATAGGTTTGACACCCTGAGTAAAAAAATGTATCCAAAAAATGTTTTATGCCTTGATCTAGGGATTCGCTATTCCCCTTCTCTGTTTCCAAGTTGTACAAATTGTAATAATAATTACCAAAAGCCTGAACGATCTTATCTGGGTTTGTGATAAAAAATTAAATATAAAGATAGTACTATCAAGACGATTGTTCACCTTTCTTGTCTTTCATTTTTTTTGCTAAATCTCTTTCGGATTTATTTCCCCAGAGATATTGTCATTGTTCGAATTTCCAAAATGCTTCATCCAACCTTTTGCTCTATTATTTTAATTGATCGATGTTTGATTCTAATTTGTTCAAATATTTTTTAGGCTTCTGCTTATGGCTCCTATCTAGTTTTGCCAAATCTATATATAGACTTCTTAAAGATCTACCCTTTTCCTTCAACCATTGGGATTTAGCCTTTATAAGAAAACCTAGTATATGCTTTATGTGCAAGCCACAGGGTTGCATTGGATGGCACTGAGCCTCTATTATCTTCAAAAAATGTAGATTTTTTTTTTTTAATCTTAATTCTTATTTGTTCTTCTTTTAGAATAAATAACCCCAATTTCCAACGTTATCAAAATCATGCCATGGTCAGATCTTAATATCTGTTTGATGTCTGCTTTTGTGATTTTTTTAAAACATAGATCATTAGTAAGAATGTAGTCTAGTCTAGAATAGGATAGGTGCCTGTGTGAGTAGAAGGTATAGTCCTTCTTTCCTGGATGTAAACATCTCCAGGTATCATTACAGAGTAAATTGTGAAACTGTTTAGCTTTCTGTTTAGTACTTTGGTCAATTACAGCATCTTTGGCTAATTTCTGATCCTCTGAGGGATTTAAACACATGTTGAAGTCCCCACATATAGTGAGGAGGCTTGAGAAATATTTTTTGAGCTTTTTTAGTGTCTTCCTTAGAAATTTCACCTGGGTCTTATTAGGTGCATAAAGATTTAAGATTATGTGTTTAATGTTATTAATCCACCCTGACCAGAGTACGAATCTCCCCTCACTATCTGTTTCCAGAAATTCTTCTTTAAGTATCAAGTTTTTATTTAAAAAATTGCAGTTCCACTGGTTTTCCTGTTAGACATAGAGAACCCCCTTTCATATAGTATGCATCATTAAATATAGGGGCTTTATCCCTGGCCCAGTGAGCCTCCTGCAAGCATATAATATCAGCTCTTTCTCCTTTAAACATTTTTACAAATGCACGCCTGGGACATTCAAACCTCAGACATTCTGGCTTACCAATCTAATAGATGTCATGTTAAAACCAACTCAATTATACCTCTCGAGGTAGCCCCCCCTCTCCAAGCTAGATGTTTACATAAAAAAAAGAAAACAATCATACAACAAAACATTTAAATATACATCTTCCTGGGCACACTTTTCCACCCCCATAAAATTAAGGGTGTGCAATGTGAGTCCGAAAGGATCGAACTTAAATAAGTTCCACTTCGATCATGGCTACCATATTTACGCAGAGTGTGTTATCACATATTATCCAGTGCTATATTAATTTACTCAGTAATATTGTTGCTCCATTAAATCTTTCATCCAGATCTTTTTCAAACTAATTCATTTAAAATGCTAAAGTGTTCAGGACCTACAAGCTTTACAGTTGATTAAGATATATAAGGGAAATATTAGCTTGTCCAGAAAACAAACATTAATTAATATACAACCTTTACCCCAAAATGATCATTTATGCGTTTCCACTACCTCCCTTTTTTTTCATCCTTTTTTTAAAGTGATTAGTTTAAAGTGCTACAGTGCTCAAATCGTACAAACTTTACTATTCATCAACGTGAGTAAATAGAGCTTTAACTAACTCCAAAAACATTTACAGTTGTGTAGCCCTTACCAAAAATATATATATATATATATATATCTTCAATATATACCCAGTACTATTGATATTTTTCAAACCATCTTCTCCTCTATTATTTTCTATTTTAAAATGCTAAAGTGCTAAAGTATGAACAAGCCATTTTAAGTAGCGAGGATGAAGTCCTCGTAAATTATTTAATTAATTTTAATCAAATCAATAAACTATCTCTGAAAACATATTAATTCTACATCGGTCAAATCTAAACTACTTGTGTTATTTTTACTACTGTACCTCCCGCTGTTCTTTATTATTTTTAAAGTGCTAAATGCTAAAATATAATCAATCCGACTTTTGTTAACGAGGAGATCTTCGAACATTATTTAATATATTTTAATTTTCTCTGTGTGTAGAAAACCTATTAAATCTACTTAACACAGATCTACCACTACACATTTATCTATAACAAAATAGTGACTTTCTTAAATTTTGTATAATAGAGCAACATGACTAAAATAACCCATATATTGACTTACACAAAATGCAATAAGTTACTAACAAAATTTATTGAAATGTTAAGGTTACCCATTTATTCCTTTGATGCTATAGGAACAGGTGCAAACTTCACTGTATATCCTCCAAACTTTTAATACAGGTTTTCCCTTCTTTTGGGGCATTTATAATCTCTTTTCTGGTTGGGAAGCCCCCTCTGTATCTAAGATTCAATGCCCCGAGATCTCTTGTGACCCCAGAAAACTGTTTGCATTTCATCATTGTTTCCCTAGAGAGATCCTCAAATTTTCAAATGCCCAAATGGTGGGTCAAAATGCTTTAGTTCAAAATATTTTCTGAGCAAGTCATCCTTGTACGAGAAGTAATGCAATTTAGCTCTCTCGTTCCTTGGGACTTCCTTATCCATTTTAAGGGAAATTGAGACACAATGTATTATATCTTGCATACAATCTTTTGGAAACCAAGGTTTGATCAAAGAGGAAAAGAAGGAAGTTGCATAATCAGGGAGATCTTTATAAGCTATCCCTTCTGGTATACCTCTCAGTCTTAAGTTGTTCCTTCTCAAATGATCTTCCAGTTTGTTATATTTTACACTGATTATTCCAACTTCCGCTCTCAATATCCTTATCTCTTCTGACATTGTTTTGCTTTTCCAAAACAAAATTTGTTTGGTTAGCTTTTAATTCATCTGTTTTTGAACACAACGTTTTAATATCACCTGTGTTTTTTGCTATTTCTATCATTAAGTCTGAGATTAAAGAAGTTTGAAAATCAGACAGTAAATGTTTAATTGTTTTAACTGTTAGAGTCTCTTCCTCATTGATCAAAGAGCCTAATGTTTCATCTGTACTAGACAGTTTTCTGTTTTCAAAGGAGATAGTAGATGTTTCTAGGGGATTATCATTATTTCTATAGTTTGCACAGTACCCTTGGTGCTCCTTTTAGGTGAGAAAAAAATGATCTCCTATTCTAACCTTACGACCTTTCTTTTCTTTAGCTTTGGACTTTGTGGTTGAAGTCTTCTTTCCTCATTGTTTACACGGTTATCTCTTCCTAGTGTATAAGGAAACAAGAGATAATACCTTATGGGGATTAATTGAGAGAGTATTATAAAATCCCTATTTCAACCTTTCCTATGGAAATACTAAACAAAAGGATTACCTTCAGGGTAGCATTTCAAATCTCTTTATACCGCTGAAAAGCAAGGAGGCAAGGTATCTTCAGGTAGTAATACTACCCACAACAAACCATGTAGATTTGTTGGAATTACCCACTGTAATTCTGGAGACTCCAACAATCAATGTCAGCATCCGATCTCAGATAGATAATAGCCTGAATTTCCCAATCAGCTGAAATTGACTGGAATAAACTTAGAGCTTATATCCACAGTTGAACTTTATACATGCCATCACTTCATATTAAGACAATATTCAAAAATATATGCACTTTGACAAGAATAGCATAGCTTTTAGCCCAATCTTTTCATATCTTAGCCCCTGGGATCCATATGATTCAGATGGTCAGATGATATTCAAACAGTGAGTTAAATCAACTTATAATGATATTTATTTTGCTTTATGAGCACACAATACTGTAAAACTTGGTATACTTACTTCTTCATTTATACTGAAAAAGTTCTGAATTCCCTCCTTTTAGTGCTTTAATTTGATCAGCTGACATAAATAAGGATGAACCCATCCAATATTATTATTTATTACTAGTGACATGGCCGTCAAAAATGACAGTGTAATATTGTCTTAAAAATTATGTCTGTTTGTGTACCCTCTCTCTGTGTCTTAATGAAAGGGACTTTGGATTTATCCTGTAATCTGATTTCCATGACTGGTGGTGTTGATTTCAATTGGCATGCTGGGCGCTGAGATGACCCAAACTCTAGCAATGTTCCTGTAGCAGAAGGCAGGAGGTCTTGGAGTGAAAGTGGTCCCCTTCCCTCTGTGTCATGACAGTACACCTGGCTGCCTTGTCCACTGAGTAGCCCTACTAGAATATGGACACATTCTACTGTATCAATCCGGTGCAGATTACATTGCCTCTAAAAGTCAACCAAGAACCCCAATGTTAGTAACTACACCAAACGTCTTAAAACTGCTGTAGGATAGTTTTAGACCACAGCTGTTTTGTGCTTCAATACTAGCTGCCAAGGCCTAAAATACTTCCTGTGTGGGTGGATGCCCCCTCCCCGCTTTTCCTCCTCCATTATTTTCACCATAAACTGCAGGCAATTGGTGGTCGGCATTTTTCCCAGAACTGCAACCTTTCACTGATATAGGTGAAAGGCATTGATCCAAGACCCAACTTGCTCTGGATCAGAAAGATTGACACTGCACTTTCCCTAGGACTCCCAGAGCCTGGTCCACTTTATCCAGCAATCAGCTCCTTCACTAGTGCAGATCTAGTGTGAGATTCTGTCGTCTCCACTCTTTAGGTCTAAATAAGGTCACAATGCTCAGCCATGCATAAGTCTTTGTAATCTGCCATCTAGAGATGGAGCACCCATAAAGTGTAGATCACACCTCAGCCACCAAGTCTGTCAAGATACAGGACCAGCTGGACCTGTCACGATCAGGAACTACTGCCAGTTAGGTCCTCATACCTTCTGTTTGTTGTATTTCTCCAACCAGGAAGGGGCAATATAGTAGCCAGATACAGATATTTTTTGTCCCTTATGGAATAATCACAGCGCTGCGCCTTATAATTCAACCATAGGGGTTAATAATAGGGGCATTGCAGGGATATTTATAGGCAAGAGAAAAATAGGAAAAAATAACACAGTAATCATTATGTAAACATTGCACAAGGTTCACCTTCATTCAAGATTCCCTTCCCTGTTCTCGGCAGCCAATTAGGTTAATGCCTATACTGTAGTGTGTACTGATAGACCAATGAAGATGATTCCATGACAGAAGCCCAGAATATTGCCAAGGTTCTGTGGGTTAGGGGCCTTCCAACTGCTACCTCACCTACTTGCCCAGAATGAGGGAGTTATGGTCCAAAACTTGGCACTAGGAAAGAGTGACACATTAACCTGCCTATGTGCACGCTGATAATCTCACTTTATTGCCGGCCACTTTCACGTACAGCAACCCTTGTAAACATAGAGACATAGGATACTTAATAACATAGGAACAGATAACTTGGGTGTCCATAGTTCATTTGGGGCGAACCTCATCTCTGATTGCCTTGGTCCTGAAAATATATCTCTGCCAGCCAATAACACCTAACCAAACCACAGAAGATTTAATGAAAGTGTGTACTAAAGGTTTATAAAAAATGAACAAAAATAATAATATGGTTCACTGTTTTAATGTGCTAAAAAGGTTTTATTATCAGACAAACATTTACACTGCACTACCTTTAAAACAGCCTATAACTAAATGAAACCAATCCCATAATCCCAATATTAAACAAAACAGTGCACCTAAGATAGTAACAGGGAAGATGCTATACTGAGTGAAAACTTGTAGACACTTATTTGAGAACTCTCTTTTTTTAAACAAATATAGATCTTTTGCTACAGTTACTGCTCAATTTCTGTTCCCTATCTGACTGATCTTTTTCTGTTGATCCAGACTGTTACTGACCTCACTGAAATCCTGACTGCCCTGATCTTTGGCTTATCTGACCATTCTTTTGCCTTTGCCCCTGACTTGTTACTTCAGACTTTCCCCCTGAAGGGTTTCACCTGTACAATCTGCCAAGATCTGATTCTCCAGTGGGCTTGAAAAGGGATAGCTATACCCAATCTTTCTCTCTGCAATTTGTCCTGAATTCTGCAGTTTGTCCAGAGTTAATCATTGATAAAAATAATAAAAGCCTTCCCTCTAAATGAAACACACCTTCACTATTGCCTTGATTCAATTGAGCTATTGTTATTTACAAGAGCCCGTAATGGAGCCTGTAAACTAATTTGCTACTCAATTGGCGTGTTTTTGCGAGAGGCAAATGATCTACGGGTTACAGGCTGAAAATCCCTGTTGTCCAGATCGTAACTTACAACCTATCTAAGCCTTTGATCTTGCAAGCCCACAAGAGTTACAATCGCAAATTGCTATTCAATTGCTACAATTCCTCAAGGCCGCAAATATTTTCACACCCCTAAATGTCAAATGTAGAAGAAAATCCTACGGGTACCAGATAGGGAGTTAACCCTGTTCATAGCACTGTAAATGCAAATATAAAATCAATACTGCACTTTAAAAGACAGTCAAAGCTATGAAAGACACTGGAATTCATTGCACAACAGTCTCAAGCATCTTAAATCTGCAATTCAATTTTTCAATTATGTGTCATTTCGGTGTCATACAATCTTGGGACTCAATGAGTTAATATATATCAGGCCACCCACATGGACTAAAACAGTATCTCCATTAATTTTTATTATTTTTTACATTGTGGGATTGCGAGTCTGATCGAATATCGGACCCCTAAACGCTAATTGATTGACATGTAACCTCCATGTTTTACTGACGTAATGATGACGGTCTCATTTTCTATTGGTTGTTTCTGGGTAGTTATGGCCTTGCTTAATTGATCATGCTCTGAAATGCTACTTATGATTGCATGGTTTATGGTTTCGTCTTTCGGCCTGTAAGTTGCGGGCTTGTACAATTGAATCGCTGTGTAATCTCCCAGACATATGGCCGGTATAACGTAATCTGCAGGATTGCCATTGAATACAGTCCTATGTGTCCCAGAAGGAGCATAATCTTTATTCTTGGGGCTCATTTTTCTATACAGTTTTTCACACAATAAAACAATAACACATTTACATAGGCAAGCATAACATGGGCATCTTTTGGGATTTCAAAATTTTCCCCTTAGCTAAGATTGACCAATCAGAATCAGCAGGCCTTTTTTTGAGTCATAGGGAGTCAGCTAGGGTAAAGGATTGGGTCAGAGGAGTAGGTCATACGTTTGGCCAGCCAGGTCTTCCAAATAGTTCTCGACTAAGCCAGGCTTCACATGGACTGATTGATAGGTTCAAGCATATACAGCAGTGGTTAAACGCAAGACAATTGATCATAGAGATATCACTTACAAAGTACATGTAATCTCTTGACTTTTGTCTATTGAAACTGTGTTTACATTTTTGTCTGACAACCTTGTTTTGTATGCCTGATGTCACAATCAGCCCTGCAGATAGCACTATTGAAATATATGGAGCCTAAACCAGCATTACCGCAAGTTTTCTGAGCTGAGAGTTAACTGGGTATCACAATTGACTACTGGTCCATCTTAAAGTGGCACTACACCTACATTTTATTATGTTGCCTATGTATTAAACACATCCCAAAACATATTATACACTTACCAGAAATCGCATCAGAGTGGAGAATGGGGCTTCAATGAGCTAGCCACTTGAGGGAATGTCCTTATGAGTCCTTTTTGATAATCTGATCACAGTGGGTCTGGTTATGTTGCAAGTGCATATTTTACTATCCCTTTCAGGGGGAACCAGAAAAGTGATTACAGTATTATACCGTACAGGCTAGCTGGCTGATAAATCAACCGGGGACAACAGATTAGTCTGGGATTGAAGAAAGTCATTCAATCTTCACACAGTCCTGACATTACAACAGGCCAATAATGGACCTGGGTGGATTTGCCTATAAATCCTCCCACAGCATCTCACAGCCCTACCTACCTGCTCCTTAATGTTACTCTAGTGATCCACCTGCCTGCAGATATTTCATTCAATGATGTTCTGTACAATGGAAGCTCCAGTCAGCAGTTTTCACTTCCCATCGCACACATATTGCATATGTAATATCCTGCTTACAAATGAAGCTTTGGCCCGGACAACACCATTTCGGGAGATGAATTAACTTATTGTCAATGACTCCCAAATATTTTTGTCCAAATTTAAGACATCTGCTAATGCATTGTTACAGAAGGGGGTGAACTGTGGGACAGTATACCAGTCAGTATTGAACCCTGGCTACTGAGTCTGGCAGGAATAATAATGCTTTTTTTGCAGTCTATGACTTTTCAAGCACATAAAAGATGAACTCCCTCATTATGATATACCTGACTCCCTGAAAAATGTTATCTCCTTTGTTGCCCAAATAGAGCAACTTCTGAAATAACACAATAAAGAGAAAATTCTCAGTCCAAAGTCTCAAACTTTAAATTGGCACCCTAGTTAAAAAAAAAAGAACCTTATGCTACTACCTCCTTACCGTCTGAGGGACCTATGCAAATTGGCTCCACTTATCTCTCTGAGATAGAGTCAAGAAGAAGAAGTGTTAAAAGCCTATGCATTTATTGTGAAATGAAACCAAGGGACACTTTCTCAGAATGTGTTCTACTCACCTGCAAAAATGCCACTTCTAGTAGTTAATGAGGGGCCGTTGCTAGACGGATCCACATTAGTCCCTCCTTCGGCTACATTTCAACTCCTGGTAGAAGTAACTCTTGTTTTGGGGCCTCAATAACTTGAGATTCATTACTTATTGATTCTGGCTTGGCAGAATTTTTTATGGACTATCAGTTTGCCCCACGCCATTCACTATCACTTCTACCAAACTGCAAGCCTTGACACTTCAATCCATTGACAGATCTCCTATGAGTTTTGGAAAGGTTGAACCTCTGACTAATCAGCTAACACTAACAGTGGGCCACTTCTACCAATAACTAATTCAACTGGTTATTCTGTCTTGCTCTATCATTCCAATAATTCAGGGATAACCTTAGCTCTTTTAAGAATAATGCTCAAATTGATTGCCATGAAACCAGATACGAGTTTAGAGTCCGAAGTGTATAGAGACTTGTGTCATAACTGACTCATGGGGCCCAGGATGGGGAACCCCATCAGCAAGGGCATGTATGGCCCAAGATCAAACTGTCACCACCCTGAACACAAGGACTATTTTGTTATGACCGTTATACCTGTGTAATGTTAGGCCTCAGGCTCTAAACCCGTTACCACGGATGCCCAAGGAGCATGGCATGTGAGTATTCTGGCCTAATAAGAATTGTTTTTAATGTTTAGTGTTCAGGTTGTGGTTAGGACATGACATTGTTATGCCAAGTTCCATTTCAAAGTTCCATTTAAAAGTAATGCTATAATGTTTAGAATAGAGATTTGATTTAATCAGGTGATTTGGGTCACTGTATAAAGTTTAAATAATGTATTTGTGCTAGAAGTAGGTCCTAGGATATGCTAATATTATATAAAGTTACTTCAGTCACTTATGGGAGAAGGATTACATTTCTACAAAAAATGATGTGGATATACCACCACTGAGAGCAGCAAGGCATGCATCCTTCCTGGCCTCAGATAGTGCAACTTGCATAACGAAGGTTAATTTGGAAAACTCCTCTGCAGAGTCTTGTGTCACCACAGTAACAAAGCTTTTTTGGATGTATTCAGCAAAGGCAAAGCTGATATACTGCTACATCCCTATGACTGCTCTATTAATTTTACTTCCCGCAGCTATGCCACCAAGAGGTAGGATCTATTAATTGTGAGATGCTGAGACTAAAGCCATGTCAGAGTATGTAGGGAGAACCTAGCCAAGGGATTTATTCAAAAGTCATCAAAGCAGATGTACTGCCATCCTCTTTGTCTACAAAAATGATGGTGGCCTTAGGCTGTACATTGACCCAGATCATTGTGAAGGATTGCTATGCCCTTCCCCTGATTTATTTTTTTCCTTTTATTTACACATTTTTAAAAATAACAAGAACAAAAGACAAAATAAAAAAGGCATAAATAAGCATCAGACAATTATCTTCTAACAAATAATGTCAGAATAATATAACAAATAATCAAACAAACAGACATATATAGGTGAATCTGAAGGTACATATTAATTTATAGCTTTAATCATTATTAGATATAAATTGGTCTTATGAGGATCATTTTAAATTGACTTTATTTTTTAAATCTGTTACTTTCAACATCAGTTTCAATCTCAAAAGTCTATTGCGACTGATTATGAATTTTATTTCACTCAATAAAGGAAGAATATTTTTCTTCAAATTTACTACAATCAGCGATTTAGTAATCAACAAGATATTTATTATAATATCCCTTGCCTTGCAATCAGTTTCCTTTGGAATCGTATTGAATAAGTCTGAAGATAACTCTAAATCTCTTTTTAACTATAAGCGATATCTGGGAAATACATAATGCCCAGAGCCTCTGGATTTTTTCACAAAGCCACCACATATCGGCATGTGTGCCCAGATCATTACAGCCTCTCCAACAATTACCAGATTTTTCTTGTGGAGCTATTTTATACAGAAAAGTTGGAGTAATGTACCAGCTATGAACAATCTTAAAATGGATCTATCTTAAGGAGACACATTTTATGTTGCTTTCAGTTAATTCAAAGGCCCTGAGCTAATCCATTATCTCCCATTGTGTACTTAGTTATCTTTCCAATCTTGACAATCCAGAAGATTTACAAGTATCAAGTATTGTATACAATAGTTTAAAATAGTTTGAAATAGTAAAGTTTTTCTTTTCAAAAATGGTTAAATCTCTCATATTTGTTATATTATACGCTGAAATGATCAGAGTAAATTTGAATGTGTTATAATGTAACCATTTGTCCTTTAGGATATAATTATTCCTAACTAAATCCTCAAAATGAGGCATTAGAGTATAAATCGCCTAGGAATCTAATTTTCCATAAATCCCAATTAACCTTTTGTTTAGGATTGTATTCTAGGTTATACTCAACTTTTTAGTTGATGCGACTACCATAGATAGGATCAAATCCATAGAAATTAAATCTTTACATTTTTCGGTCCAATGCAATTTTTATGATGCAAGTAGATGAAAAATAAAAATGTAAAAGTCCCTCAAAGAAGATTGATTTATCCCTATTAAAAAAATTAGAAAACAAAGAGAAGTTCGAGAAAAGAGTATTAAGTTTTTTGAAACAAATGAACCATCTGTAAATCCCCCCATTTTGGTTTGGAATGCTTATAAGGCTTATGCAAGAGGCATATATTGACAGCTTGGAAAATCCATTCAACTAAGAAAAGAGGACAATCGCTTAGAGATTTAAATATTAAACTAATAAAAATTGAAAGGATGAACAAATTACAGCCATGCCAAGAGTATATTAAAGAAATACTATCTATTCATTCACAAATAAAGAAAATCAATCAACTTTTAGTTGATAAAGCTATTTGGAACTTTCAGAGTAAACACTGCCATTTAGGAAATAAAATTGGGAAACTTCTTGTGAATAAGATTAAAAGAAAACTCCCTCAAAACAGAATAGATAAATTAGAAGATGAGAAAGGAATGTTAAAAAACAAGCCAGAGGAAATAGGGAAGATTTTCTATCATTATTATAAAAACTTATACAATCTTCAAGAAAATGGGAGAGTTACTAGACCCATGAAAAATAAATGTACACATTTTTAAATTCTATAAAATTACCTAAAATATCTGATGAACAGTTGAGAGATATTGATAGAGCTATTACTATTAAGTAGCCATAAAATAACTTAATTATGACAAGGCTCCCGGACCCTACGGGTTTCCAAACCAATAGTATAAACTTTTTGTTCTCCGATTTTGACAGATAAACTAACAAAGACATTCAAAGTGATTACAAAATGGGATTAGCTCCCTCTGAAATGTTGGAAGCAACAATAATTACATTACCTAAAATGGGAAAAGATGCTTTTAAATGTGGTAATTCTAGACCTATCTCGTTGTTAAACACAGAGTTGTATTCTAAGGCCCTCATTCAATTGCAATTTGGCCAATTGAATAGGCCCCTAAATAAGCACATAACATATATTTTTTAAATAAGTTTTTAGTTAGCAAGCATCTATCCAAAAGAAAGGTTTTCACTAACTAAAAACTGCTTTAATAAAAATATGCTATGTGCTTCTTTAGGGCCCTATTCAATTGCCCACATCGCAATTGAATGAGGCCCTAAGATTTTAGCTTCTAGGCTGAACGTGCTATTACCTGAACTTATCGATTTACACCAGACAGGTTTCATAAAGAACAGACAAACATCTGATAACTCAAGGAGATTTATAAATATCTTAACTTATACTAAACAAAACATTATTCCCATGTTGGCCCTGTCATTAGATCCCGAGAAGTCTTTTGACAGGGTCAACTGGGAATATATAGAACTGGTTTTCCAGAAGTTTGGATTTGACAGGTTTGGATCACATACCATGAAAGCTTTATACATTAAGCCCTCAGCACATATATCTGGAATTGGTTTTAAAACAAACACATTTAAGATCTGCAATGGAACCCGGCAAGGATGCCCGCTTTCTCCGCTTATTTTTGTCTTAGTTATGGAGCCATTAGCAGAAGCCATTTGCATGACCAAGAATATAAAGGGTATAGATATGGGAAAAATTAGACCTTATTAGTAGAGTCTCTTATTATAAAATCAATCTAGATAAGACAGAAACAATGTGGCTGAATTTGAGTTTAGAACAACAAAAACTATTAACAAAGCAATATCATATTAATTGGTCAAACAATAAAATAGACTATTTGGGAATACAATTTACCCCTTCTTTAAAGAATATAATAATTAATAATTATCTTTGTTTATACCAAAAAATTAGAGATATCATTTACAAATGGGAGAAATTAAAGATTCCTTTGTCAGGAAGAATTGCAGCAGCCAAAATGACAATTCTCCCAAAAATAATAAAAACAATGAGAATGATTCCTTTAAATGTTCCTAAAGTAACCTTGAATAAACTTCAGAGACTCTTAGATACTTATATATATCCAGACAAGAAATCAAGATTCAGGGTAAATATAAGGAAAAGACAATTCACTAAGGCCCTCATTCAATTGCGATTTGGCCAATTGAATAGGACTCTAAATAAGCACATAGCATATATTTTTTAAAGAAGATTTTAGTTAGTGAAAACCTTGCTTTTGGATAGATGCTTACTAACTAAAAACTTCTTTAAAAAAATATGTTATGTGCTTATTTAGAGCCCTATTCAATTGGCCAAATTGCAATTGAATGAGGGCCTTAGGGAGGATTAGCCATAAAAGTTTGGTATAAGATCAACAAAAAATGGAAACTTATAGAATATCCATCACCTTTGACTCCTAAAGAATTTATATTAAATAATGAGAAACAAGGATATAAAGTGGACTGGGGAAATGGGGAATTATACATTTAAGAGATCTTAATGGAAAAGACAGGATTAAACAATTCGAAGAAGTAAAACAAGAATTTAATTTACCAGATTATAAATGGTTGAACTATATTTCCTTGACAACAGTAATAAATAACTCCAAATTTAGACTGACTCAAAAAAGAGATCTAACAAAATTGGAAACAATGCTCCTCAATAATCAAATGAAATGTAGTATTTCAAAATGTTACAATTTGTTGAGAGCTCATTTTCAACTGGGAAAAACATTGAGTATGAATAAATCGGAAGAATACTTTAATTGGAATTATAATGTGTCAGATTGGTTTAAAGCATTTGAACTTACCTCAAAAATATCCACTTTCAACACATTCAGCGAAACATACTTTAAGATAGTACAGAGATATATAGAAAAAAATTACCCTGGTAAAACATCTGGGAAATGTTGGAGAGGATGTAATTCTAGAGGAACATTTAAACAAGTTATGTGGGATTGTCTGAAAAATTAAGATTTGTGGTCTTTGTGTGTAAATCAAATTTCGGAAATTACTGAATAAACAATTACACTGTCCCCTGAATTGATATTGTTCCACATCTTCCCTAAAACTTTAAAGAAGTCACCAAAGTTGTTGACAGTTTAAATATTACTGATAGTTAAGTGGTTATTAATGAAATATTGGAAACAAGATGGAATACCAACATGGAGTGAGATTAAAAGTACAGTAGAAATAATATACCAGATAGAAAAAGATTTTCAAACAATAATAGACAAAACACTTGGTGATAAAACCTTGTTGAAATTGGAGGTATGGGAGCATTGGGTAAATCGATAAATAATCTTCACCAACCTCCCCTGACAGTAAATGTTATTTGTGTAAAATGTGAAATTGGTAAACTTTATTGTTAAAATAATGCATCATTCTTTTTCCGATAAAAAAAAGTAGGAATAAATAGATCATCTGTATCGTGGCATCGGAAAACGGAAAGGGGGCTAATCTTCATCTACACCGCATGATACCACTGTGTCAAGCAAGTTCTGACAACTAACAGCAGCTCCTCTAGTAGTTGTTATCTAACTCTTAATGCCATGGCAAATATTCACTCTTAGATTTTGAGAAACTCATTGTTTATTATAATTCTGCCAAATTATTATCCACAAACTCTTCCAATATTGTCATTTTCTTATTAAATAAATTAGCAACGCCTCTTGTTTTTTATTTATAGCTAGAATTAGTCCCAATGTAGTATATTTTGTCTGGTAAGCTTGGCTCCTTGTCTCTAATCCAGTAAGTTTCCTGAATTCAGATAATATCCACAATTTCCACTTTAGAGCGAAAAACATGCCTTATCCGAATTCAAAAAAATACATGCAAAGACAAATATCTAATTGGCGTATTTTTTAACATATCATAACTTTTTACCTTTTCAGATTTACCTAGTATATAAAATGGTTTAAATCTCAAAATCGAGGTCCAACCTTCACAACCACTACTTGTACATTTTCATAAACAAACATTCCTTACCTTTCTAAACAGTAGAATTAGTATATTTACTGCAATTATAATGATGAAGACTAGTCACATATGAGAGTCTATATATTGTACATTTTGTCTAACAAATAAATAGAGGAGTGCTTATTGGTTAGAGATTGCTCCATGGCACCGACTGCAAATTAATACAAGATACAACATCAATATAATTTTAATATCCAGAAATGATTTAATTCAAAGTATATGAAGAAGTTTTTTGAGATCAAAAAAGAGAAAAAGACACTCTATTCTAATTATCGCACCTTATAAATTATGGGCTCAAGAAAAATGATCTTTCATTAAAGATAAACCTTTATTATATATATTTAAAATATTCAGGAAAAGCGACAATTAAAATATAAAATATTGCACATTCCGGACGACCCTTTATTGACGACTACAATATAAACCTTCAATGTACTACTGTATTATTTAGAGTAAATTATCATCACAGTAGCATTCCTGGATTCTGACTATTCTATACTAAGTCTAATAGTGATTGTAGTGCTAATGTAGTGCACGCACACTATTTACACTACACACTACACACATTGCTGACACTTACACAGCAGCTCCACAACACTCAAAACACACATTAGATGCTGCAGCAACATCAAAACAGATTGTCAGCTCTTCACCACCATGCCTTTTGCATATATTACTTCCAAATAGGTGAAGTATATTCATTTTGTAATGTATTATTTATTTGATTACCATACACCAAACAGCATTAGCTCACTTACAATTTCATTGCCGTCATTTTTTGACGGGTAAAATTCTAGTAATGTTATAACATCGAAAGAATTTGCAAATTTAGAAGTAACAACCACGGATCGCAACTTATTATATGTTGCTAAAGATACATAAAAGTATGGACAATCCAACAGGTCGCACTATTATATCAGGGAATGAAAGTATGTGTGAACAAGCCTGTAGATATGAAGATAAAAAACTACGTCATTATGTCCTGGCTTTACCATTTTTCATTAACAATGCCAGGGATATCCTGAATTGCTTGTAAGACATCATTTTGTCTGAGTCTACAATACTCGTAACAGGAGACATCGAATCTGTACACGTCAACTGAAAACCAAGTTCTCTGTGAAGCAGTAACATATTTTCTTTCAATGGAAGCCAACACAAATCATACAATACATTTCTGTTGGAATTGTTTAAATACGTGGTACAGCTTGCACTCACATACTCTAATATCTATTTGGGATGGTGGGAGCCTGAGCCTGTATTCTGTGACACAAATACCTACTACCTAGCGCTATGGAATATGTTGGCGTGTTACAAATAAATGATAATAATAATACCGATCAGGTGATATTGTGGGCAAGATATATTGATGATGTATTGATTGTATAGGATGGCACAAAAGAGGATTTGGATATATTTCTCTCAATCCTGAATACAAATGCCTTCAACTTAAAATTGACATAAAATATCAGTATGGACTGTGTGGATTTTCTAGATATCACCATCAAGAAAAATCAAGATGGACGGATGATTACAGATATCTATCGCAAGAGTACAGCAACAAACAGTACACTGCATTATCTGAGCTCACATTACCCTGCGACAAAATGATCTATACCTTATGGAGAACTTTTGAGGCTTTCGTCGCAATTACTCAGATGATACTATCTTTAAAAACAGAGCTAAGGAACTCATGAACAAATTGAAAGACTGAGGATATGGCAATATATCCCTAAAAAGGGCATATCACAAAACCCTACATACAAAGAAGGCACGATTTCTTAAACTCAAAAATAGGAATAAAACTGATGAATCCTTACATTTTATTGGCACATTCTGCCAACAATGGCAAAATATTACAACTATTATTCAGTAACATACCCACATTCTTAGAACTGATGAGACTCTGAACAATATCATAGGAGAAAAAATAAATACTTATTACACTGCAGTGAGTGAGATTCTGATAATCGGAGCTAAGTAACTGCGTGCCACGCAGTTTAGACTCCTCGCGATGACGTCATAAACACGCGCGCTCCTGACCCGACGCACGTTTCTGGATTTTGATAAAAGTGAATTAATGTCATCCCCCTTATTATATCCATTCATTTAGATTACTCTAACCAAGATAAATCTGCAAATTAGCCAGACAACAATTCCCAACCAAATTGGTTTGCGTAACACCCAGAATACACTTCAAATATCTCTCTTTGTATAACTACAAATACTGTTTAAAGGCTATATATATTTTTTTAAATATATTTTTTATTAAGAATACAAGGTTAATTCCATAACACAAGTGTTTCAAAAATAAAACAATAGTAACATAACCAGAACACTTAATAAATTACAACACATACATATAACCTTTTAAACCTAACTTTGACATTTTTGTTATTTCTGTTTAAGTTTTAAGCGAGGGCCTCAGTTGCTGGCATGGAGCGCCACAGGCGCTCCTTGCCAGCAACTGCACCCTCGCAAACTTCACCTCGCAACGCAAACTACACGACACACCAATTACGACACTCTCTAAATTTTACAACCAACGCAAACAACATACGACACACGTTAACACACATTACGGCCTCGCAACACTCGGACGCAACTCGCGAACATTACTAAATTAAAAACACAATACATACACACAGCACATACATAAAAAGCTTACCTACAGCAAGAGGTAGCATCCAGGACCTCAAAAATGCAACTTACACATTCATTTCACTCGAAATAAAAGAGTTTAGACACTAAAAAATTTGCTAAGCGAGAGAAAAAATGGCCGCCGAACAAAACGAAAACAAGGCTACACATGCAAACACCATACGACACACGTTACCAGACATTACGACCTCGCAAACATCGGACGCAACACGCCGACATACAAACATTTAAACACACTAAATACACACAACACACACATAAAAAGCTTACCTACAGCAAGAGGAACCATCCAGCACCTCAAAAAACCAAGTTACACCTTCATTTAACTAAAAATAAAACACTTTAGACACTAATACAATTGCTAAGCGAGAGAAAAAATGGCCGACGAACAAAACGAAAACGAGGCTACAGACGTAACTATACTACACTTACTCACAATAATGAAATACATACTATCGCGGAAAGTATCACACTGATAATAAACACCATTTTGACCACTACTACGCACAAAATGGCGGATGGAACGCAAATTGTAAGCTGGAACGCAAATAGCGCATGCGTATTGCATTCTAACGGTCTAACTTTCCAGAAATGTCTACAAGTTTATAAATACTGCCTACTTTCCACAAAAAACTACATTTCTCCTCAGATGATGAACGGAGTGACTGGATAGGTAACTGCTGCTTTTACTTGAGAAGGCAATTTTTTCCCAATTTTCTACTTTACACTGTGCAAATTACAACTGAGAGGTAAGCTATAATATATTAAATTTTATTATCAAGACAGGACAAAAAAAAAAAAATTATAAGTATGAAAATGTGATTTCTGTATAGTGACATGTGACACGCACATTTATGTGTATAGGCCCTGCAACAAACTAATCTTTAAATGACATTACCAAAAATTAATACTTTTATATTAAAATCGGATTTATGTATAGTGATATGTGACACGCACATATGTGTATCATGTATAGTCACATGTCACACACACATTTATGTGTGTAGGCCCAAAAAAAAAAATTATGTTCATTTAACTATTAAAATATGATTCCTGTATAGTGATATGTGACACGCATAAAAGATAAAATCATATAACTATGAAAATGTGCTTCATGTATGTGACATGTCACACGCAGATTTCTGTGTATAGTCCCTGCAAATAACTAATATTAATCACAAATAATTAAACAACTATATTGTAATGACAGTAACAAAAAAAAATTGGTATACTGATATGTGACACGCATATATATGTGTCTCATGTATAGTCACATGTCACACGCACATTTATTGTGGAGCCCCCAAAAAAGAGTCAAGTTCATTGAAAGTAATTACAGAAGTAGATCTTTACATAACATTAATTTATTGGAATTCACTATATAACCTAAACATCAATCTTTCACCTTTTTTTACTATTCCAACAGACTCAGCATCAACAGCGTCACTCAAGGATTTGCACCGTGCATTGTGAACCACAATCCCTTTTAAACAACTCCAAGAAAGAACAAGAGGTAAGATAGAAAAATACATTACATGCTGAAAAAGACCATGCTTTGCTAAATCAAAATGACGAAATATACAATTAACCATTTCACTTTCTTTTTAAAACAGACACTACAAGAAGACCGGCGGATTAAGATTGGCAGGAGGGGACCCTCTGTCATTCGACACTTCAATCAAGGTAAAGTATAAAAAAAGAAAACAACTATGAGCCTCATTCAATTCCGAGTTGCCCAATTGAATAGGTCTCTATATAAGCACATACAAAAAAATCTAAACAAACTTTTTAGTTACTGAACCTCTATCCAAAACAAAGGTTTTCACTAACTAAAAACTTCTGTCAAAAAAATATCTTATGTGCTTATATAGAGCCCTATTCAATTGACAACTTTCACATTGAATGAGGACCTATATATGTTTAATGGTGACAATTTAACAAATGCAGCAATCAAAGGCCCTCATTTAATTGCTATTTTGCAAAATTGAATAGGGCTCTAAATAAAAACATAACATATTTTTTTTAAGTAACTTTTTACTTACTAAGGTCCTCATTCAATTTGAAATTTGTCAATTGAATAGGGATCTATATAAGCACATCACATATATTTTTGACCAACGTTTTTAGTTAGTGAAAACCTTGGTTTTGGATAGAGTTTCAGTAACTAAAAAGTTTGTTTGCATTTTTTTATGTGCTTATATAGAGCCCTATTCAATTGGGCAACTCGGAATTGAATCAGGCTCTAAGCATCTATCTAAAAGCAAGGTTTGCACTAACTAAAAACTTCATTAAAAAATATATGTTATGTGCTTATTTACAGCCATATTGAATTGGCAATATCGCAATTGAATGACGGTCTCAATAAGTAAATCAAGGCCCTCATTCAATTGCAATTTGAACAATTGAATAGGGCCCTAAATAACCACATTACATATATTTTTTAAAGAAGTTTTTTGTTAGCAAGCATCTATTCAAAAGAAAGGTTTTCAATAACTAAAAAATTATTTAAAAAATATATGTTATGTGCTTATTTAGGGTCCAATTCAATTGGGCAAATTGCAATTGAATGAGGCCCCAACTATGCACCATATGGTACACACAAAGGTCCTCATTCAATTTGAATTTTGGCAATTGAATAGGGCTCTATATAGTCACATAACATATTTTTTTGACAGAAGTTTTTAGTTAGTGAAAACCTTGCTTTTGTATAGAAGTTCAGTAACTAAAAAGTTCTGTGAATTTTTTTTGTATGTGCTTATATAGAGCCCTATTCAATTGGGCAACTCGGAATTGAATGAGGCTCAAAATAGGGTTGGACACAAAAAAAAAATAACAAATACAAAACTAAATTCATATTCTTCTTTAATGTTTAACAACCTATAAGCCTTACAAAAAAACATAAATAACTATACCAAAAGTGGTACACACAAAACAGGATTATACAAAAATAACACAAACACATAGCAAACTAAATTTATATTCTTCTTTAATGTTTAACAACCTATAAGCCTTACAAAGAACACTAAGGGCCTCATTTAATTGCAATTTGGCCAATTGAATAGGGCTCTAAATAAGCACATAGCATATTTTTTTTAAGAAGTTTTTAGTTAGAGAACTTCTATCCAAAAGCAAGGTCTTCACTAACTAAAAACTTATTTTAAAAAAATATGCTATGTGCTTATTCGGACCCCTATTCAATTGGCCAAATCGCAATTGAATGAGGCCCTAAATAAGTATACCACAAGTGGTGCGCACAAAAAAGGATTGTAGAAAAACTCCCACAAACACATAGCAAACTAAATTCATATTCTTAGTTAATGTTTAACAACCTATAAGGCTTACAAAGAAGCCTAAATAAGTATACCACAAGTGGTGCGCACAAAAACAGGATTGTACTAAAACTCACACAAACACATAGGAAACTACATTAAGATTCTTCTTTAATTTTTAACAACCTATAAGCCTTACAAAGAAGCCTAAATAAGTATACCACAAGTGGTGCGCACAAAACAGGATTGTAATAAAACTCACACAAACACATAGGAAACTACATTAAGATTCTTTTTTAATGTTTAACAACCTATAACCATTACAATGAAGACTAAATAAGTATAGCACAAGTGGTGCGCACAAAACAGGATTGTAACAAAGTCACACAAACACATAGCAAACTACATTAATATTCTTATTTCATGTTTAAAAAACTATAACCATCACAATAAAGCCTAAATAAGTATACCACAAGTGGTACGCACAAAACAGGATTGTAGAAAAAATCACACAAACACATAGCAAACTAAATTCATATTCTTAGTTACTGTTTAACAACCTATAAGCCTTACAAAGAAGCCTAAATAAGTATACCAGAAGTGGTGCGCACAAAACACAGGATTGTACTAAAACTCACACAAACACATAGGAAACTACATTAAGATTCTTCTTTAATGTTTAACAACCTATAGCCATTACAATGAAGCCTAAATAAGTATACCACAAGTGGTGCGCACAAAACAGGATAGTAGAAAAAGACACACAAACACATAGCAAACAGAATTAATATTCTTCTTTAATGTTTCACAACCTACAAGCCTTACTAAGAAGCTTAAATAAGCATAACAAAAGTGGTGCGAACAAATCAGGATTGTAGATAAAGTTAGACAAACACATAGAAAAAATTAACCATAACAGATACAATACACCAAAATTAAGACATTTTTGCTTTATTTAAAAGACATTTAACTCAAACAACGTTTTCAATTTTATGTTACAACAGATACTGCGTGAAGACAATCGGACGAGGACTTTCAACACAGGACCAGACCATCGGACGAGGACTTTCACCAGAGGACCACAACATCGGACGAGGGCTATCGCCAGAGGACCACAACATTGGACGAGGGCTATCGCCAGAGGACCACACCATCGGACCAGGACTTTCAACAGAGGACCAGACCATAGGACCAGGATTTTAAACAGAGGACCACACCATCGGACCAGGACTTTCAACAGAGGACTATACCATCGGACGAGGACTTCCAACAGAGGACCAGACCATTGGACAAAGATTTTCAACCGAGGACCAACAAACATTCGGGTTGAAATCACACTTCAACCAAGGTACAGTATAATAAGTACAAAAGGAGAAAACTAAAGAAACATGTCATCTGCATCCGTGTCAACAGAAAAATAAATAAAAAATTAACTATGTCCCTTATTCTATTTAAATTGGCAATATGCAATACATGTGTCAATAACCACATCAATGTTTTTTTTGCAAAGAAGTTTTTAATTGGTAAACATCTATCCACAAACAAGGTTTTCAATAACTAAAAACTTACTTCAAAAAAAGGTGTTAACTGCTTATTTACAGCAGTATTCAATTGGCCAAATTGTTATTCAATGAGGCCAGGAATTATAACTTTTAACAAAATATAACTGATACATTAATGATTTACCTTTTATTTCTCAATTATGCACAATAATCTTTAACAGTAATTACAAATTTAAATATACCCGATTACATTTCTTTTTTTCCCTTTACAGATTAACATGGCTGATAACGAGAGCAAACAAGAGAAGAAAAGACGTCAAACTAGAGAAAGACAATTGAGATGGGCCGCCCAGCAGACACCAGAGGAGAAAGAAATTCGACGAGAAAAAGAACGCAAAAGACTTGCAAGCAAAAGACTATCAGCTGCAAAAATGAAAGATACGCCAAAAAAAACTACAAAGCAAATAAAGCCTTTACAATTTGTTCCTCAAACATCAGTTGACATTTTACAAGATACAATTAAAGACAGACCAAAAAAATCAACTACAAAAACAAAGCATTTACAACCTCTTACTGAAACCTTACAGGACATTTCACCAAAACCAGGACAACATATACCAAGAAAAGTCACGAAAAAAACTAAGGGCCTCATTCTATTAGCGGCCGCAGCCGTTGCGGGGCCGCAAGGACCGGCCGCAAGCTATTCTGCTATTCTATTCCCTTACGGCCGGGGATTCCGGCAGGCTTGCGGCCGGTGCCTTGCTATCTCTTGCGGCCGCTCGCGCCGGAGGAAAGCCTTTGATCTAAAACGGCCGCAAGAGATTTGCAATTAAATTGCTCCGGGAACCCTCTCTGCAAGGCTAAAAACGAGCCGCACCTTATTTGCAGGAAACAGGTCCCGCTAGCACCAATTAAGCACATAAAATAGCTCAAATAAAGCCATCCTGCACTTTGAGAAGACTATAAAGGGATTTTAGGTGTTAGAAAAAATAGCACATAATTATCCTGTACTCAAATCCGTAAAATATTTTATTTTTAATATCCGTAAAATATCCATGTAAAAAGTCCAGAGTGCTTGGAGCACCTCAGACACACCCACTCCGCAGCCGGAAAATAAACAGTTAATTTGAACTCGGGTTTGGGCAGATGTGCAAGCTTGAGAGTGGGTTCCTTTTAATCCTCATGTCCCCCAATATGATCCCTAGCATTTACAGAGCTGTACAGTGCAGGCTTGAATTTATTTTTCAGTTTTTATATTTCACAGCTTACGGCCGGTTCCAAGATATGCGGCCGGCCGTAAAAGGAGATCCTTGCGGGGCCGTATAATAGAATCGCGAGTTAACTGAACCCCCGCAAGGAATCGCAGCCTTACGGCCGATTTACGGCCGATAATAGAATGAGGCCCTAAGCATTTAGAACCTGTTGTTCAAACATTCCATGACTTTTCACCTGATGAATATGCAAGTCAAACTCCTATATGCTTTGCAAATTGTCCTTTACTCAAGTCTTTAGCAGTAGAGGTTCATAGTTGTGGGGACATGACTACTCAATGTCAGTTTTGTGAGGCTTATTTTTTTAAACAAGAGAGACCCAGAGATGGCCAATTTATTAGTTGCTGTCAAAAAGGCAAGTTCAAACTTCCAGAAAGGAAAGAATTTCCAATCTATTTACAAAATATTATGACTGACCCTACTTTTCCAAACTACAAAAATTTTAAGACAAACATAAGATCCTACAATAGTGCCATATCCTTTGCATCTATGGGGGCAACATTAGCTGCTAATGTACCAGGACATGGTCCTTACTGTTTTAAAGTCCAAGGCCAAATTTATCATCGTACTTCCCATTTACATCCAGAGGAAGGAGAGCAAAGAAAATTCGCTCAACTATATGTCCTAGATACAATGGAAGCTGTTGACCAACGTATGCAGATGGAAGAAAATAAAAAATGCTTACCCAGTGTTTTCATAGAGCTAAATAACATTATGGACAACAATCCCTACAGTAAAGCTTACAAAAAATTGGCAGAAGTAGAAAATGAACATCTACTTCATGCACAAAGACATCAATTACCAATGCCAAAGGTTAATATGGTGCTTAAAAGAGACAGACATACTGATAAACGTCGTTATAACTTGCCAACATCAAATGAGGTTGCAATGGTGTTTCAAAATGATGAAGGAGAACCACCATTTCAAAGAGACATTAGAATATATCCCAGAAATGAGGAGCAACCATTTATTAATATGAATATCTTAAGTCCAAATTTAGATCCAATGACATATCCCATCTTTTTCCCACATGGAGAAGCAGGTTGGCAACCAAAATTAACCCTTCCCAGTTACCCAAATGCTAAAGCCAGAATCCGAAATAATGTTTCTATGCTTGAATTTAAAGTAGCTCAAATTGCCATTCGACATGGATTTAATCCAATTTTATGTGGTGGAAAACTAACCCAACAATGGATTATTGATTCATATTTGCAAGTTGAGGCAAATAATTTAAACTTTATAAAATATCAACAAGATAAACTACGTGTAGAACAATATTCTGGACTCATGGACTATGTTGCTGACGTAGCTACAAGCAGAGACATGACAGCTGGCAAAGCCATCATTTTACCATCTTCCTTTCAAGGATCTCCTCGAAATATGAGAGAAAGATACACTGATGCTATGGCTATTGTCACCAAATTTGGCAAACCCGATTTATTTCTGACATTTACATGTAATCCACAATGGCCAGAAATTACACAAAATCTACTTCTTGGACAAACTGCTTCCGATCGACCAGATTTAGTAGCCAGAGTTTTTAAGATCAAATTAAATGAATTAATATGTGACTTCACTATAAATCAGTTATTTGGCAAATGTCTTGCTTATGTATATACCATTGAATTTCAAAAAAGAGGCCTTTCACATGCACATCTTCTCATAATACTTCAAGAGAAAGATAAATTAGATACTTCGGACAAAGTGGATGCCGTCATAGTTGCTGAACTACCAGATCCAGAACTATATGGTAGACTATATGAGATTGTTACTCATCGCATGATTCATGGACCCTGTGAAGACCTTAATCCACAATCACCATGTATGGAAAATAATAAATGTTCCAAAGAATTTCCAAAAGATTATAGAGACAAAACATATGCAAATTGTGATGGCTATCCACTTTATAAAAGAAGAGAAGGAGATAGTGCCATTATTCGTGGAAAAAAAGTGGACAATAGATATGTAGTACCCTACAATCCACATTTACTCATGAAGTACAACGCCCACATCAACGTAGAAGCCTGCACTTCCATCAAATCCATTAAATATGTCTACAAATATATTTACAAAGGCTATGATGCAGCTACTGTAGTTGTCAAAAGTGCAGACAACCCTGAATGTAGTGAGTTAGTACATGATGAACTTGCATCTCATGTAGATGCTCGCTATGTCAGTGCGCCAGAAGCTATGTGGCGGCTTTTAAAATTTGAAATGCATGATAGATAACATGCAGTATATAGATTAGCAGTACATTTGCCACAATGACATTTAGTCTATTTCCATGCTGGAAATGAAATTAATGCATTGGCCCAAAGTGAAGATCGTCACACTACACTAACTGCATGGTTTGAATTAAATTCCACTGATGCTCAAGCAACACAATACTTATATATTGAAATTCCATATCACTATGTTTTTGTGAATGGATTATGGAGACCAAGAAAAACCAGAGGCAATAAAATAATTCCAAGAATTTACACAGTCAGTCCAAGAGATGTTGAACGTTTTTGCTTACGGATATTACTTTTAAATGTTCCAGGAGCACAAAGTTTTGAACACTTAAGAACCGTTAATGACATTGTATATGAATCCTTCCATTTAACTGCAAGACATAGAAACTTACTCGCTGATGATACAGAGTGGGAAAGATGTTTAGAAGAAGCAGCACAATGTCAAATGCCACGACAGATGAGAGAACAATTTGCTTTTATTTGTATCTTCTCAAATGCTCCAAATGCATTAGCTTTGTGGGAGACTTTTAAAAGTAATATGGCTGAAGACTTTATGCGACGATACAATGAACCCATTGCACACTTAAAAGCGTTAATGGAAATCCAAGAAGTATTTTTAACTCATGGATTAAGTTGTGCAAGTTTTAATTTGCCTGATCCAGGTCTTATAGATGACATAAACTTTGAAGACTATGACATTCAACTACAAGCAGAAAGAACAGAAGAAAGACTTTCAACTTTAAATACACTACAATTGCAAGCATTTCATGCCATTAAAAATGCAATAGATGATGACATGGTGACAGAGCGTTATTTCTATCTTGATGGACCTGGCGGATCAGGAAAAACCTATCTGTATAATTTATTAATGAGTTCAGTACGAGCAAAAGGTCAAATAGCAATGGCGTTTGCCACTACTAGAATTGCTGCACTTTTATTAGAAGGTGGAAGAACTGTTCATAGTGGATGTAAACTGCCAGTGCCTATTTTAGAAACTTCTGTGTGGGATATTCGCATGACATCATTACAAGCAAAGAAATTGAAGAAATGTAAATTAATTATAATAGATGAGGCCACAATGATGTCATGCTATGCCCTCCAATGTATTGACCGTTTGCTTCGTAAAGTCATGGATAATATTTTTCCATTTGGTGGAAAGGTAATGTTGTTGGGTGGCGATTTTAGACAAACATTACCTGTCATTGTACATGGAAATCGAACTGACATTATCGAAACCTGTATAAAGTCAAGCACAGTATGGAAACATTTTACCCATCTTCAACTGCAACAAAATATGAGATCAGAAGGCCAAACTGATTTCAATGATTGGCTTATTAAAATTGGAGAAGGCAGAACAGAAAAAATACTATATTTAGCTGACGACACTGTAGAGATCCCACCTCATATGATTTGTCAACAAGATATTATATTGGCTATATTTGAAGGGAGCATAAATAACGAAGAATATTCCGAGCTTGCCAACCAAGTCATACTGACGTGTAAAAATAAAGATGCATTAATCCTCAATAATGAAATCTTAAAAAAAATTAATGCACCACAAAGAAATTATCACAGTGCTGATTCTGTACTTGCTGATGACAATGAAAGTCAGGCTAACTTTTCGACTGAATTCATAAACTCACTAACTCCTTCTGGAATGCCACCACATATTTTGCAGCTAAAGAAAGGTGCAATTATCATGTTAATGCGAAATATGAACCCCAAAAAAGGCCTATGCAATGGGACAAGATTAATTGTTCAACAATTAAAGGACCATTTTATAGATGCTGAAATTTTAACTGGTACCCATAAAGGAGAGAGAGTTTTCATACCAAGAATAGATTAAGCACCAAGTGAAAGTAGTCTCCCTTTTATACTTTAAAGAAGACAATTTCCCATTATTATGGCATTTGCCATGACCATTAATAAATCACAAGGTCAAACTTTCAAATCTGTGGGTATTTTCTTGGAAGAACCAGTATTTGCACATGGTCAATTGTACATTGCGTTGTCACGGTGCAAAAATCAACAGGCTATTAAAGTTTACATTGAAAAGAATGAAAGTCAAGGTGATTTATTAGAAGATGGACGTATTTTTACTAAAAACATTGTCTACTATGAAGTACTATAACTTTGCAGGATACAAATTAAAGCCATGCAAAAAATGTTTAAAAGCATTCAAAAATACATAACAATTTGTTGTTTAATTCAGTCATAATTAATGGAAGTACTGTTTATGGATGATTCGCCTCACAAAATACTTGCCTTGCATTTTTCGGACAAATTATGTTTAAATATTAATTCACTATGTTACTGTTTATAATGTTACAAGTTGTAAAAATGTTTTTTAAAGTTTCTTACTCACACACATAATAAGTATCTGACTTAAACATATTACAAACTTCATGTTAAAATTGGGTACGTTTAAAGGAGGGTTTTTATAATGTTTCTTTTACTCTGCATTAAATGTATATTCAATTTAACAATTCTTCAGATAGAAATTGCATGTTTTATAAACCATTACCTGAAGTTTACTATAATGATTACTTTAAAGTGCAACTGGTTTTACATTCAATTGTTAATACTTTTAATACAAAATTATGTTACAAAATGTATTCACTATGTTACTGTTTATAATGTTCCAAATTCTACAAATGTTTTGTCAAGTTCCAAAGTTACAAAGAAAATAAAGTTCAAGTTTCAAAAAATATACTTTCAAGTTTATTGCTTACATATATTTCAAACTTCATGTTAAAATTGTGGACGTTTGAATAAGGCTTTTTACTCTTTGCTTTCATCTGGATTCAATGTATATTGAAGTTAACAATTCTTCAGATACAAATTTCATGTTAAAAAAACATTACCTCAACATTTTACAAAAATACACGTTCATATCACAATACTTACAAGTGTCAAATATCTATATTAATAACGAAACAACTTTACAAACATATACATCACATTGCCGTCATTTTTTGACGGGCAAGTCGCTAGTTATAAATAATGGAGATATTGCGTTTGCCATTAGGATTGTTAAAACAGCCTTTTTTCGAATGGAGTGACCTTAGCAGATGAGTTAAATTTTATTACCCCAGTTACATTAATATGTATCTGGGATAAGTTAAGCCATTCCTTTAATGGCAAATGATGTAGGTCTCTAAATGTTGTAAGGGACCATTATCGATTTTCCTTTAACAGATCAGCAGCAATCGTAAACTGATTATCTATCCACCATTTAAACTGTGAAAATCTATTTATTGATGCTGACTTCTGAAATAACCACAGGGGGGTAAGCCAAGAACCTGCTTCTACAAGCGGAGTACTTTTGTTCGTCTGAGTCAGAACTGCCAAAGACTGAACCATGCATTTGGGTAGGGAATAATTACCCAAATTAAAACTGAGGGAAAGCCATAATACTTGTCTAAGGTGAAGGCCACTTTCTTCAAAGATATATTTCTCTATCTCCACCCACACTGGTAGGTGTTCCTTACCAAACCACTTGGTGATTTGGGCTAATCTGGCAGATTTATAATACTTGAGTAAATCCGGCAGAGCCAACCCTCCTTTAGCTTTAGATGCCACCATGGCCATTTATTCTAGGCTTTTTACGATCCCAAATGAAGCGAGAGATTGCCCCCTGAAGAACCGAGAGGTCCTTGGTGCGAACAGCCATTATAATAGTGTGAAAAAGATACAGAAGCTTAGGCAAGATATTAATTTTAATAGCGTGGATCCTCCCTAGCCACGAGATTTTGTAGGAGGACCACGTGTTAATGTCATTGAGTAGTTTTTTTATGAGTGCAGGGAAATTTGCTGAATACGTTAGGCCAGATTGTCTAGTGATATAAACCTCTAAGGGCCTCATTCTATTATCGGCCGTAAAACAGCCGCAAAGCTGCGATTCCTTGCGGCCGTCTTACGGCCCCGTGTAGAGCTACCTTTACCTTGCAATGCAAATGGACGGCGCCGCAAGTATATCCCCCTTACGGCCGGCCGCATATCATGCAATCGGTCGCAAGGTCAGAAAACTTTAAATGCAAATATAAATTCAAGATGGCACTGTAAAGCTCTGTAAATGATAGGCATCATAATGGGGGACATGAGGATTAATAACAACACCCTCTCAAGCTTGCAAATCGCCCAAATCCGCTATTTCATTAACGGTTTATTTTCCGTCCCGCAGCCTGGGCGGGTCTGAGGTGCTCCAAGCCCTCGGGACTTTGTCCACGGATATTTGACATGAATTAAAAAAAAAATTATTTTCAGATTTGAGTGTAGGGGAATGTTGTGCTATGAATGCTAACACCTCCAATCACTTTATCGCCTCATCAGAGTGCAGGATGGCTATATTCTGTGCTTAATTGTGTGCTTGCGGGAATAGAATAGGCAAATAGCCTGCGGCCGGTCCTTGTGGCCCCACATCTCCTACGGCCGATAATAGAAAGAGGCCCTAAGTATTTAAGATGGTGTGGAACCCAATTAAAGAAGACGTTCCCTGATAATTGGAATTCTAAATGCTTTGGTAAAGAAACATTTAACGCTTCACTCCTACTTGTATTAATTTTAAAGCCAGAAATGAGGTCAAAAAGTCCAAGAGCATAAAATAGATTAGGGAGACTGGTCAGAGGCTCAGTAACAGTTAGTATAACATCATCCGCAAATAAGCTCCGTTTATGTCCTGTCCCCCTCAGTCCCTTTACATTCAAGTTTTCCCTGATGGCTGTAGCTAAGGGTTTATTGCACAGTGCAAAAAGGAGGGGGGGGGGGGGGGGGGCGAGGGGCAAAGGACAACCCTGGTGCTGGCCTCTTGTTATTTTAAAAGATTGTGATTTAAACCCCTGATATGCCACATATGCTTTCGGGGCTGAATACAGTGCTAAGATACCCTTCACCAGCTTATCACTTAGGCCAAACTTATGTAAGGTGTCGGCCATGTACACCCAGTCAATTCTATCAAAGGCCTTTTCTGCATCGAGAGAGAGAAGCATCAAAGGTGTATTTAGAGCCAATGCTACATCAAGCAAATTTAAAATACGTCTGGTGTTATCTGGCGCCTCACAAGCCTACTCTCATAGGCTTACTGGGCCAGGGGCTTTATGTGATTTAGTCTCTCTTATAGCTCTCTTAACTTCATCTAAAAATATAGGGATGGCTAGCAAAATTGCACTTTCTCAAGTTTCGGAAGACTAATGGAGGACAGAAAATGATCAATTTGGGTCATATGATCTATTGTGCCCGAGCTAACTGGTGCTAAATACAAATCAGCATACATTTTTTTCAAATGCCTTTGTAATATAATTCGGCTTATAGATGGTCTTGTCATTCTCCGCCTTTAATTTGGAAATAAAAGAGTCTGCCCTTTGCTGGTTGAACTTTTTGGCTAGCATTCTGTCTGGCTTATTCAAATAAGTGAAAAAGTGAGACTGAGTCCTTTGCAGCACAGTTACAACCTTCCTACGGAGAATCCTCTGCAATTGCTGCTTAAGTGTATATATTTCTGCTTGGGTCCTAGGCGGTCTCCTAGAAGGGGGAATAGCTTGAAGGGCTGAGATTTTACTGTTTAATGTGTTTATTTGGGGTAGTTCCAATTTTTTGGAGATGGAGACAATTTGAATACACTTGCCTCTCAAAACTGCTTTATGTGCAGCCCATTCTCCAGAGTGATCCACCTTGCCCATGAGGGAGAGCACCCATTGGGTATTAGATCATTCAAGGAGATTCCAGTTATATCGTGGTCAAACCATGCAATAGGTCGGATTTCTGCATTCAGCAAATTCGGGGCTAAGTGTTGCCAAATAAAAACATAATCAATACAGGAGTGTGAGTCATAGCTGAGTAGTGAGTATACTCCCAATCAGTAGGATGAACCATTCTCCACGCATCAAGCATACCATAATGGTTAAGAAGAAGTTTGAGGGATTTTGTGGCGAATGGGGTTACCATCGGGGAAGTACAACTCGATCTGTCTTTTGCTTGGTCTAAAACGGAGTTCATGTCCCCCCCAGAATCCATGCCGATTGCTGCCAGTAAACCATAAGCTCTGACACTCTATGAAAAAATGCTGATTGCCCAGCATTTGGGGCATATACATTTAACAGTGAAAGTTTACCCTGTACTAGAATAAATAGCCCTTCCGGATCTCTATGGGTGGAAGTGTGTTGGAAGTTCAGCCTTTTGAGTAACAGAATTGACACCCCTCTTTTTTTTTGGAGCAGTAGAGTGATATGTTTGTGTAAAATGTTTCCCCCAATACCTTGGGAAAGCATTCTTCCTAAAATGGATTTCCTGTCTCATGACAGTGTCTAACCCCATATGACAGTATTCACCCAGGGCAACCCCTCTCTTCACCGGCTCATTTAACTCCTGAACATTATGAGATGCTATGTGTAAAGCCATTACTCACTACCTACACTGATCGCCCGTCAGAAAATAGGGGCTCTGATAGGTATATTATCCGCAGAGTGCTGCACTCCACTGGGAACTATTGGCTCGCAGAACTCCACACAGGAAAAGAGATAAGCCGAGCAGGGAAAGAGGGGTAAAAGAAGAAGGATAAGAACCAGGAAGAAGAAATGTAGAAAATATTAAAGCAATGTACAATGTGCAATAACAATCGTGTACTTTTGCAGTGCAATTTATCAGTCTAACAGTATGTAAATAGATAATTACTCAAATATATATGTATTTTTTAAGTATAATAAAAATACACAAAACAATGTTCAATTTGAACTAAATTGTGGAGACCATTAGCTGTCCTCCTAAAACCTACGGTGAGGAACCAGGTATCTTTTCAATAAGATACACAGGTGTCTCACCCCCAAAAAATGTAATAAATAAATAATAAAATTAGGAAAATATACAAAATTAAAACAAAACATTAATACTTAAGTGACTATATCAATGCAGTTGAAGTCTAATTAAAGTGGAAAAAATTCCTTAATGAACCCTGAGGTAGAACCGAATTCGGCACACAGAACTAAAACATTGCTACTATTTAGCTAAACGTAAACCAAAAACTATGCATTTACATATAAGGTTACTTAGTTCTCTCTCTGACATATAGCAACATCCTGAGGCAATATCTACATTTGAGAGTAACTGCTCTTGAATTCCCCACATACAAAAGTATAGAAAGTTGTTACAGACTTAGGATCTCTGTTGAGGCCTGAAGCATCTAGTATCAGGGTGTTGGGCAATTCCCAACTGACCTGGTAACTGAATGTTCCAGGACGTAAGCAACACCATGCCCTCCTCCATATCAAAAACTGGAAATGTTCTCCCGTCCCTCAGAATGTTGAAGAAGGCTATATATTTGAATTATAAGGGGTCAATTCCCTTTAATATAATTTAACAAGAGGCAAATTAACAGAAAAAACAAAACAGATAGAAAAAGGGAAAAAAAAAAAAAACATATTAAGAAGCTAAATATATCCCCTTAAGTGATCTAAGAAGTATACTTAATCATGTAAAAGAATCTACAAAATTGTCATTGAATGTAAGAAGGCAACAAAAAAGTACAATATGTGATTAGACTTATTTTCATGTTTTGACTATACATTTCAGATCCAATTAAGCAACTGTGACAGAGTACCCCATAGGGATCGGTGTGGAGGTGCAGTGGAGTGCAGACCAGACTGGAGAGGGTTAACTCTAACCTTAAATAGCTGACTGAGATGCATGGGCCTGGTCTCCCCATTAGGTCAGCCTGAGTCTGAGGCAGCTCTGAGGGAACACAGAGAGAGAGGAAGTAAGAGAGAGTGCCTGAAGCATACAGCTTAAGTGAGAGTCACTGAAACGAGTGTGGTCCGGATATACAGACAATCCCCCCTTTTTGTTTTTTAGTATTAGTTCTTTATAAGTAAAAAAGTGTACATCACAGGGACTATCCTATGGACCGTGTCTTCTCTGGTTTGACCAGGGAGTCAAAGAATGTATTTAAAAAACATAAGCAAATCCCTTGATAAAACATTTTCAGGAATCCAATGTAACCTTAGAATATTTAAACTTGAGATGTCATCTAGTCTCCAAGATCTGTATTTAAATCATAAGCCTTTGGTTATCTGACCAAAATTTCTCATATGTTCCTTCCAAGTCATTAGCTGGTTCTGAAAGACCATTTATGGTTTAGTATTATTTGAGACTTCTACAAATATGTAATTTCTCAGTTTTCTTTGGAACTGTAATAGCATTTTTTCTTAGTGGTTATTGTTAATATGTCCTGTTCCTCAAATATAACTTCTTTAGATACCTAGTTTATAATTTCTGTCTCACTAATATCTGATATAGATAGAGAAGAGTCATGTAAACGGGTAGGTTACAATTATGAGATATTCAAGTTTTTCATATTCTCATTTTCCCTAGTGGAGAAGAAAATTGAGGCAGCTTTTCAGATTTTTTTTCCTTACTTCTACCTTCTTCTCTTTCATTTTGAATATACCTCCTAACTTTATTTTTGCTTTAATTAATAAAATGGTTGCCAATGTTTGCCAAAATCTTATTTTACATCCCCCTCTTTCTTTCCTTTATTAAATAATAGCAAAGTATTATATAAGCTAGGATATATAACTAAACTAAGCCTGTCTTCTCAAGGAAAGGCTTTCTTCTAAAACATGGCACTACTTCCTTATGTTTGTTTCCCCATTTTCCTTCTCCTTTTAATACAGCACATTGAACATCGTAAACATCGACAATTTGTTAAGCTTAAAATATAATGTTTGAGCATACCAAAATGCAAAACTTTGTTTTCACAATGAAGAAATGCAAAATTAATGGATCTTAAATATATTGTTTAGAGCGGAAAATCTCTCCTCTCATATAAGACATATTATTACATACAGTAGTTCCTAACTTGCCTAGACTAGGCATAATTACAAGCTAATTATAGTTAACAGGCACCATTTATACAAATGATTATAAGTCCTTTTTTAAACATTTGAAAACGCTTTCTCAAGGCATGGTATAAAGAAAAAATCCAGAAGTGGTTTCAAAGTTTCTTATCTTTACAAAGGGCTTTTGGCTGTTGATGCAATAATGCAACACTTTATATCTTCAATATTGTTTGATTAACACAAATGCAATTAGGCCAACATCACATTAAATCTCGTTTTTCAGGCAGTCTCTCATCTCATACAAAGACTCTGAGTTACTTTGGGAAAAATTCTAGGCACTCATAAGCCAGAAAACAATCTTTTCTTATCTTTCATGATATAACTTTTCTTTCTTCTTTTCATTCCCCTTTCTTTTTCTCGCTCCTTGCCTTCTTCTTTCTCTTATTTTTACTTTCTCTCTCCTTCTTAATATTTTATTATTGTAATTTCTCACAAAGAAGCTATAGCCACATAATAGTATTAATAGGCAAGTGAGAGGCTACTCCCCAAACATGCATGGGATAAATAAAAAGAAAACTAGTTATCTGAAAGTCATTAAATAATTTAAAAAAAGCCTCCTTAGTCTCCAGCTGCAACAGGCCGACACAAGTTGACTCTAACAACAGCACAGTCTTCCAAAAGACATCCCTATATTACCTTTAATAGGGCACTTTTACCTCCCAAGTCCAAACAGTTGTAAATAGCAGCTATGGCCAGGCATCCGCCAAGTACGCTTCAGGTATTCCTCAAGGGCCTCCAGCAGCCACAAGCTCCTTCCCGCTGTTATCATACACCGCTTTCAACAGCCTCACCGGATATCCGATGACTGTACTAGGCAATGGGCTCCTCCAATTAGCTCCAGGTAACAGCAATGGCATAGAACAGCTCGTACGGGCCTAAGCTCTGGTCGCTATATGGGTTACAAGCATCAGCTATTGATAAAAAAAAAAAATCACAGACAAAACCCGGCTGCAGATGCCAGAGGCTGCCAGTTAATCACCTCATGCAGGGGCAGGCTGTTATATTCACCCTTGAGCAATCACATCTGAACTTACAACCTTCTGCGGTGGTTCACATCAAGCCACAAGCAGTTGCCCAAGGTTAGGATAAGTACACACATCAGAAATGCTGATTACTTCATGTAGCTGCTATATCATGCATGCAGACCTCTCTCTCTCTCAGCGGTCCAGGGTTCGCTCTGCCTCCTGCCTTACAGCCCAGGTAACCACTTCCTGGGAGGAATCATGATCGTAAAAAATGCAACCTTTCCCCTGATTTCTGAACTGTTAGATCGTATCAGTGGCTTCAAAATCTTCACTAAACTTGATCTATGAGGAGCCTATAACTTAATATGTATCAGGGAAAAAGGCAAGTGGAGATCTGCATTCAGCACCCAAGATGAACATTATGAAAATCCCATAATTACATACGGCTTATGAAATGCTGTGGCTGTGTTTCAACGTTTTATTAATGACATTTTTTGTGACTGTTTACACAAATGCTTGGTGGTATATTTGGATGACATATTCATTTCTTACCTGATATAACCACACATATAACCTCATTCAATTGAGCAATCATAAGTTACTGTTGCCCGTAAGTGAGGCAGTAAGTTAATTAATATGTGATTAGTATGATGAATAATACATTGCTTTGTGGCTTGAACCAGGATGATTCTACTAATTGCAACTCAGATTAGCTATCATTTGCTAGGTATGATCTATTCTTTGGTTCTTGTCTTGATTGTTCTTGGCTCCTAACTCTATCTTGAATTTGGCTGCGGTCTGTCACTGCATATGCTGCAGTGGGCACACCAATACATGGACTCTGTATTGGTTGAGTACTGGTGTTGTGCCCAGGAATGACAGTGATTTGTCAGCTTCGTGGATTTAATGATGCGTCCATCTATCCCTTATTCCATAGAACTGACATATCAGTGCCCTTGTTGGTCATCATGTACATGTGTAGTGTGTGTGATGTACATGTGGTGTATGTCATATTCACCAGACATGGAGGCTGGGTCCTGCTAGGCCACCAGGCCTGAAGCTTCATCGTCGTGTACCTGGCTGAGAAGGTCCTTGGCCACCTCTCCCACTCGTTATAGCACACAGTCACTTTGGGGCCACCACTTGGTGCTGCAGCTTGCTTCTCCTCCTTGGCCATCATCCTCCTCACCTTGGCCCTGATGTCATCAAAACGGTGCTTGACGGACCTCACATCCCTTTGCTCTGTACCCACTGCTGTTACCTCAATTGCTAACTCCTTCCATGCCTCCTTCCACTCCCAACCTCCTCCTCCTCCCCTCCACCACTCCTCACCTCCTCTACTCCACCACTCCTGAGGGCCTCCTCTCTCTCCTCCTCACCTCTCCTCCTCCCCGCCTCTCCACTACTCTCCCCTCCTCTCTCCTCCCTCCATTTAAAGTCCAAAAATAATATAAGGCTAAATCAAAAAAAGTTTTTCTGTATATGTGTATGAGGGGAATTTTTTTGTGTGTATTATGTGTTTTTGTTAACTGTTGGGGGTGGGGGATAGGATGGGGTGTGGGTGTATGGAGTGACCTAGCTCTTTGTGTATCTATGTGTTCTTTAATTTATGTGTATTACTATTATGTGTAATCTGTAAATACAGTATGTGTAATCAAGGATTAAGTGTAAAATCGTAATTCGATGAATAGAAATAAATAAAACCGTAATATACTGCTCTCACAAATCTACTCTCTCATTCTCGCTCAAAAACCTCCAACTCCTGGACCTGTGTGCTAGTTCGGAAGAAAATACAACACAGTCGACGCATGGGCAGGTGGAATGCAACTTTATAATCTCCCTCTGTCAATCATCTGAGGCTAGACCTCATTTTATTGGCTGAGAGGCCTGTGTCGTACTACGTTATAACATGATTGGATCGTAACGGCGGATCACATTTAGGCCAGCCAGTTTGGGGCCGCTGGAGGGTTTTATGGGCTTGAGGCCTCGGGCAGTAACTTGTGCCCTTGCTTAATTGAATAGCTTTGGAATCGGAGACGAATGGGAGCACGCAGCACGCCCACAGACATACGGCTTGTATCCGGCAAGATGCGGGCTTGCAGTTGAATCTGGCTCATGGGCTGCAAGTAAGTAAGGAATTGCAACGTTTAAGAGAGAGTCACCCATTTGAAAAATGCTGTTTTATAGTATCCAAAGTAACCTTCCTGGGTTATATCCTGTCTTCTGATGGAATCAAAATGGACCCAGCTAAAGAAGTAGCAGTGTTAGAGTGGTGTCTACCAACCGATCTCAAGAGCAAACAATGATTCATTGGTTTTGCAAACTACTACAGGTGTTTTATATATGGATTATCAGAAATGTTAGCACTCATCACTGATATTACCCATAAAGGTTATAATCCATGATTTTGGGGTCCAGAAGCTTGAGAAGCTTTTGGCAAACTAAAATCAGCTTTCATGTTGAGTGGGTTGCCGGCACCCGGTATATGCTAATGACGTGGCACGCATGCGCGTCACATGCGCGCCAGGTCAAGGAACGGAGGCCGGAGCACAAGCAGGTAAGTGAGGGAAGAGGGGGGAGGTATTTAGGGGGGTTTAGGGGGAGGAGGGGGGTTGAGGAGGGTTTAGGTTGAGGAGGGGGGATGGGGTTGAGGGGTATTGAGGGGGGTTGAGGTTGTGGAGGTGGGTTGGGGTTGAGGGGGGTTGAGGTTGAGGAGGGGGTTTGAGGTTGAGGAGGGAGGTTGAGGAGGGGTTTGAGGATGGGGGGTTGAGGAGGGAGGTTGAGGAGGGGGTTGAGGAGGGGGGTTGAGGAGGGAGGTTGAGGATGAGGAGGGAGGATGAGGAGGGAGGTTGAGGATGAGGAGGGAGGTTGATGATGAGGAGGGAGGTTGAGGATGAGGAGGAGGGGTTGAGGATGGGGGGTTGAGGATGAGGATGGGGGGTTGAGGAGGGGGTTGAGGATGGGGGGTTGAGGAGGAAGGTTGAGGAGGGGGTTGAGGATGGGGGGGTTGAGGAGGGAGGTTGAGGAGGGGGTTGAGGAGGGGGGTTGAGGAGGGAGGTTGAGGATGAGGAGGGAGGTTGAGGATGAGGAGAAGGGGTTAAGGAGTGGGGTTGAGGATGGTGGGTTGAGGAGAGAGGATGAGGATGGGGTGGTTGAGGATGGGGGGGTTGAGGAGGGAGGTTGTGGAGGGGGGTTGAGGGGGGGTTGAGGGGGGTTGAGGTTGAGGAGGGTTGAGGTTGAGGAGGGGGTTGAGGATGAGGATGGGGGGGTTGAGGAGGGAGGATGAGGGGTTTGAGGAGGGGGTTGAGGATGGGGGGTTGAGGAGGGAGGTTGAAGAAGGGGTTGAGGAAAGGGTTGAGGATAGGGGGGTTGAGGAGGGAGGTTGAGGATGAGGAGGGAGGTTGAGGATGAGGAGGAGGGGTTGAGGAGGGGGGTTGAGGAGGGGGGGTTGAGGGGGGTTGAGGAGGGTTAAGGTTGAGGAGGGGGTTGAGGATGAGGATGGGGGGTTGAGGAGGGAGGATGAGGGGCTTGAGGAGGGGGTTGAGAATGTGGGGGTTGAGGAGGGATGTTGAGGAAAGGGTTGAGGAAGGGATTGAGGATGGGGGGGTTGAGGAGGGAGGTTGAGGATAAGGAGGGAGGTTGAGGATGAGGAGGGAGGTTGAGGAGGGGGTTGAGGATGAGGAGGGAGGTTGAGGATGAGGAGGAGGGGTTGAGGAGGGGGGTTGAGGATGAGGATGGGGGTTGAGGAGGGGGTTGAGGATGGGGGGTTGAGGAGGAAGGTTGAGGAGGGGGTTGAGGATGGGGGGGTTGAGGAGGGAGGTTGAGGAGGGGGTTGAGGAGGGGGGTTGAGGAGGGAGGTTGAGGATGAGGAGGGAGGTTGAGGATGAGGAGAAGGGGTTAAGGAGTGGGGTTGAGGATGGTGGGTTGAGGAGAGAGGATGAGGATGGGGTGGTTGAGGATGGGGGGGTTGAGGAGGGAGGTTGTGGAGGGGGGTTGAGGGGGGGGTTGAGGTTGAGGAGGGTTGAGGTTGAGGAGGGGGTTGAGGATGAGGATAGGGGGGTTGAGGAGGGAGGATGAGGGGTTTGAGGAGGGGGTTGAGGATGGGGGGGTTGAGGAGGGAGGTTTGAGGAAGGGGTTGAGGAAAGGGTTGAGGATGGGGGGGTTGAGGAGGGAGGTTGAGGATGAGGAGGGAGGTTGAGGATGAGGAGGAGGGGTTGAGGAGGGGGGTTGAGGAGGGGGGGTTGAGGGGGGTTGAGGTTGAGGAGGGTTGAGGTTGAGGAGGGGGTTGAGGATGAGGATGGGGGGTTGAGGAGGGAGGATGAGGGGCTTGAGGAGGGGGTTGAGAATGGGGGGTTGAGGAGGGATGTTGAGGAGGGATGTTGAGGAAAGGGTTGAGGAAGGGGTTGAGGATGGGGGAGTTGAGGAGGGAGGTTGAGGATAAGGAGGGAGGTTGAGGATGAGGAGGGAGGTTGAGGAGGGGGTTGAGGATGAGGAGGGAGGTTGAGGATGAGGAGGGAGGTTGAGGAGGGAGTTTGAGGTTGAGGAGGGAGGTTGAGGATGAGGAGGGAGGTTGATGATGAGGAGGGAGGTTAAGGATGAGGAGGGAGGTTGAGGAGTGGGGTTGAGGAGGGTGATAAGGGAGGGGGGAAGAGACATAGGGAAGGGAGAGGTTGGAAGAGACACAGGGAAGGGAGAGGGGAGAAGAGACACAGGGAAGGGAGAGGGGAGAAGAGACACGGAGAGAGAGGGGGACACAGAGGGCACAAGATGGACACAAGGGGCAGCACATTTCCCACCCTCAACTTATACTCGAGTCACTCATTTTACCCAGTATTTTGTGGTAAAATGGGTGCCTCGGCTTATACTCGGGTCGGCTTATACTCGAGTATATACGGTATATAAAAACACTAAACAACGTTGAATAAAACAAGATACAAATAATCCCACTGGATGTGTATAGGACAATCAACAGTATGTATCTAAAGGAAATTATCTCCCAATTAATGAAATCACAACATATCCTATTGGTGGAAGTCCGTCTATATCTAGGGGTAATAATCCATTACCACAACAATGTAATAAATGGAAGACAATAAAGATATTAATCTAATAGGTAGTCCCTAATCTAGTATGTGACAGAGTTTGGACTAGGACTCATTACTTGCCCTCTGACCTAGCAACACAAAGCTGCCTACGCTGTCAATAATGAAACCAAACAAATGCATATGCATACCATCATATATATAGTATCAGCTTTCATTTAATAACGCACGTTTCGCGTGTGAGCTTCTTCTCAGGCCGAGAGCCCGTAAGTGAGGTTGAAAGCTAATTGGCTATTCAATCGGCATCTTTTGCCAGCCTCCCAACAGCTTTACGGTCTTGGGGGGAAAAAAGGCGGCGGTTAAACCCGTAACTTTTTTTTCAAGCCTGCTAGGCTTTGAGCAATAGCGATTTCAGATTCAAGCCTTGCAGGATTCAAAAAAGTTACAGGTTTATCCGCCGCCAAGCCAGAAAAGGGAGAGGGGGCCAGAGACAGAGGAGGGAAGGGGGGGGAGACACAGGTAAGGAAGGGAGAGAGGGTTGAGAGAAAAAATGGGGAGGGAGAGGGGGGAAGAGACAAAGGGGAGGGAGATAAGGGACAAAAAAACACAGGGCAGGGAAAGGGGGGCAAAGAGACATGGGAGAGAGAGGGGGAAAAGCCACTGGGGAGGGAGTGGGGGGAAAGAGACACAGGGGAGGGAGAGAGGGGGGAAGAGACTCCGGGGAGGGAGAGGGGGAAAGAGACACAGGTGTGAGAGAGGGGGAAAGAGACACAGGCAAGAGAGTGGTGGAAGAGACAAAAATTTAATATTATCCCATCATTTGTGATGGGAGGCCACAAGGTCATGTGGGCAAAAGCACAAAAAAGCTAGCTGCTGTTTTATAAATTAATCAAAATACTATTACAATCATAGTTGTTTATTTATAAATACTATGACAACCATAATGTCAAAAGCTCCTACTGCTGGTGATGATCTAAAGCAAAATCAAATGAGATGATTGAAATTCTTCCACATGTCAAACAAATGTATATAATCAAGCAGGAGAACAAGTAAATACAATGCCATTTTAGTTTAGCCATTCAGGGGGGCCATATGTAATAATCAAATTAATAAATTACTTTTTTTTTTTCAGCCTCAGGCTAGTCATTCTATTGAAATCCCAAATAATGCTTTAAATGTAAAGAAAGAACAATTGGTTGCCAATATGATGCTGTTTTATTTTTGCCAATGAGGTGATTCTGTATGTAGCAGTCCTAGATAGTGTATTGCACATATGATTAGCTGCTGATTGCACATATAATTATCGTTTTTAGTTTAGCCAATAAGGCTTGTCAAAATGCATAATCTTAATTGTAGTTTTCTTCTATAAATTAAATGTATCAATACGACTACTTTGCTATCTCATAGTTGGTCAATGTAGCCCATTAGAAAAAAATTGAATTGTATCTCTTCAAAAGAAAAATGATGATGCTGGAAAATTAATATGGTTCTCCATTTTATTGTCATAATATTAAGATTGTAACAGTAAATAGACCATATGTATTGATGTCCAAACCATAGCATCAATTGTATAGTTGTAAGAAAATTACTAAACAGACAATATTTATACTCCATTGAAACTTTAATTTCTAAAAAATCACAATAAGAGCATAGTAAATCCTTGAGATTGCCCAACCGATTTAACTATTCTAAACCAGCAACAAAATACTATTTTGCCAGTTGGTTCTTTTGATTTAGCCTTTTGAATCTCTATGCAACAATTTTTCTTATTATTAAATATCTGAACATATAGAGTTTGATTTAACTAACTCATTTTCTTTGGTTTGGTGTGAGTTAACTATGTTGACATAACCCTTTTTGTACAGAAATGGCTTCTTTTGACATAATAAGTGACTTTAGAATGCAAAATGAAAGAAAGAGACAAGACAAACTCATTTTATAATACTGATACGACTAAAATACAGCAAATAGATCTATGGATCATATCTGGCAGCAATCCCTTAGGGAACTGAAGACAATCTCATGCAAACAAATCAAAAAGTAATTAAATATACAAATGTAAGAATACTACTTATTTAACACAATTGCACCTAGGTGAATAAGAATAAAACAGTACCTTCCTTTTGATGCTGTAACCACAGAGCTCAAAACCCAATGGGAGAATATTTTAACTGACTGCTCTTCAAGATTAATAGAACTATTTTTAGAGCATGATAAAAATGATTTGGCACAAAGTGAGAAAACTACTTAAAAATTAGTATACATTTAAAATCATATGAAAACTTGCCCATGTTACAAGAAAATTATTAAAAAAATTCCATCAGAACTTAACAATTTCTATCATGAAATTAGCATAGTTACAAAGTTGCATAGTTACATAGTAATTGAGGTTGAAAAAATAATTTTAGTCCATCAAGTTCAACCTTTTAAGATCTCCTCTGATATGCAATATGCAGAATAATTGTTTATTGATCCAGAGGAAGGCAAACAGAAAATAATCTCAAGGGAAACTTTGCCATTTGTCTCAAAGGGAACAAAAATAACTTCCTTCTGTCTCCAGATGCTGGTGATCGTATTCCTCCCCTCTTGGCACAAAAAGTTTACTTGACAAAGCCTTGTATTGATCCTGGATATATTTATATAAGGTAATCATATCTCCCCTTGCCTTTTTTCTAGAGAAAATATGTTACTCTTTCTTCATAACCTCCATTCCCCTTATTAGTTTTGTTGCCCTTCTCTGTACTTTTTCATGAAGTGGTGCCCAAAATTGTCCATTTTATGAAGTGGTGCCCAAAATTGTACACCATATTTCTAATGAGGGCATACTAGGGATTTGTATAGTGGCAAAATGATATTTGCTCCCCTTGCTTCTATACCCTTTTTAATACATGCTAATATTTTGCATGCCTTTGCAGCTGCAGCTTGGCATTGAGCACTGTTACCTAGGTGGTTGTCCACAAGCACTCCAAATCCCTTTCAATATCTGATATACCCAGATTTACTCCATTACGATTTTAAATTGCATGGCTATTTTTCCTTTCCAGATGCATAATGTTACATTTATTTGTATTAAATCTCATTTGCCATTTATTTGCCCATTTTTCTAATTTACGCAAATCTCTTTGGAGGGAAAGTACATCATTTTCTGATTTAATTTCCTTGCACAACTTAGTGTCATTAGCAAAACTGGAGACAAAATTTTACAGTCCTACTTCTAAGTCATTAACAAATATGTTAAAAAAGGAGAGGGCCTATAACTAGACCCTGAGGAACCCCACTTACCACATAAGTCTAATCTGAGTATGTGCCATTTACAAGTACCTTTTGCTTCCACCTTTTAGCCAGCTCTCAATCCATGAGCAGATATTTACTGCAATTCCTGTATCCCTTAATTTGCACAATAGTCTTCCATGTGGCACTGTATCAAAATCCAAAAATACTTAATTCCCTGATTTGCCTTGATCCAAGTTCTTACTAACCTCCTCATAGAAACAAATTCGTTTTTTTACATGACCAATCCCTCATAAATCAATGTTGACTCCTACTTATAATCTTGTTTAAACAGACATATTTTGTATACTATCCATAATTAACCCTTCTAAAAGCTTTCTCACTACAGAAGTGGGGCTTACAGGTCTATAATTTTCTGGATTTGTTCTTGCTCCCATCTTAAATATTGGTATCACCTCTGCTTTTCTCCAGTCATCTGGTAGAGACCCTGTGGTGAGTGAGACTTGAAAAATTAGATAATGGTTTGGTTATTACAGTACTCAGCTCCCTCAGTACCATTGGGTGTATTCCCTTAGGACCTGGAGCTTTATTAATATTTATTTTTTCCAACCTCTTTTGGATTTCTTCCTGCGTTAAGCAATTATTTAGTATAGCCCAATTATGTTGCACTGCCCCAACCACTGGAACCTCCATTGTGTATACCAAAGTAAAGAACCTATTTAGCTCATCTGCCTTTTCCTGGTCACTAATTGTCAGATGGCCTGTTTCTCATTGTATTGTTCCTTTAGCTTTCTTCCTCGCCTTCTTCCCATAAACGTAGTAAACAAATTTTTTTTGGTTAGTTTTACTCTCCGTTAAAAAGAAAAGAGAAATTGAGAGACACCCAAGTGATTTAATCTTGAAACAAGCACACAAAAGGAATCTTATGCTAATAAAAGATTCAGAAGAGTATTTTTTTCATAATAACAGTGAAATAGAAACCTCTGACACTGATATTTCAGATAAAGATACCAACCTTATCCCTTTAGGCAGAAGACAAACAGTAAAATCCAAGAGAACAATTCTAAGGGTATAGAAATAAGGGATCTAAGTACAAGAACAATAAATTGGAGAAATCCCAACAGCATCCAGAGCCATCCACAAATAATTTAAATATAGCTCAGGAATCTGTTTTAAAAAATGGAGTATCCCTTATCCCTACCAACTGTATAGATAATTTTGAAGTCATAAAAGACTTGCATCTTTTCATAAGGAATGTCCTCTTAAAAAAGTTATTCAGCACAGAAAATTAGATAGAACCAATTGACAAACAAGATCAAGAAGCTTTGCCAGCAGTAGTCAATTTTAGAGTCAATTTTAAATGTAAAAATGGCATCTCAAGACACAGAAAATTGTCTGGATCTGTTACAAATATAAAGCACATATATGCCCCTATGTCTGATTCCTTTACAGCATGAGTCTTCCTAAACTGTATTACTGAGGATATCCTAAAGATATCTTGCCAAAAGGAGAATACATATACAAGTAAAGAAGAATGGTTAGCTATTAAATAAATCAAGGTTTTGAATGACATAATAATTAAGACTAGTGACAAGGGAGGAAATATTGTGCTCTGGCCAACAGAAATGTATTTGAGAGAAGATCAAATGTAATTAAGTAATACTTCATGTTACAACAAACTATTTAGTAACCCAAGTGCCTATTTCACAGAGCCTATATGAAAATAATTGATAAGGCTTTTTAAATGAAGTTGATTCTACCTAAAGAAAAAAAGTTCCTCACTATCTTTAATCCAAAAACAGCTACGTTGTACTTTCTTCCAAAAGTACACAAGAATCTTGATAACCCACCAGGCAGACGCATTGTTTCTGGAAATTAATCATTACGTTAAAAAATCTGGTTGTTATATTGAAACCAGATTGAGACATTTGGTTTATAAATTGTCTTCAATGCATTTATTAAATAAAATCAATGATATACAAGTAGATGACAGTCTACTTTGTCACATGCAACTTTGAATCACTATACAAAAGAAAATGCAATGGAACCACAAATTCAAGAATTTATTTTGAGTTTATTAACATTTGTACTGATTCATAACTTGTTTTAACTTCAACGGTGCCTTCTTTCTGCAAATACGGGGTACGGCCATGCGTACAGATTGTGCTCCCACCTATGCCAAATTGTTTTTGGGATTGTGGGAGCACACCATGGATTTCACCCCTGATATGTCTAAATATACTTTTCACGTATCTAGATGGTCAAGATACATTGATGACATATGTTTTATGTGGCATGGACCAAAGGAAAAACTTCTGATATTTCTGGAAATTCTAAATAACAATCAATCTAAATAACAATCAATAAATCTCAAATTGACTAGTAACATACAAAAGGAGAGTATAGAATTTTTAGATGTCAAAATCTCTAAAACAATGAATGGAGCTATTGAATCTACAATATACAGTAAAAATACTGCCACAAATAGTCTTTTGAGATTAAGTGCGCATTCAAAATGTACCACTAAAGGATTACCTGCTGGTGAATACCTTAGGGCGAGACAAAATTGTTCAAGTATTGTGAGTTTCAAGAAAGAGGTTACTGTTTTGAGAAATAATATCATACAAAAAGGTTATCAGCGTTCAATTTTACGCAGTGCATACAGTATCTTTCTCTTATATTCACATTTAATTATACAGACAGGAAAGTTTTGACTCTTGTTAGAAGTTTAAGGACTTAAAGAAAATAGAATGTCAAAAGAAGGAGATCTACTTATATTAAGATGTACTGAGAAAATAGAAGAACATTAAAAGAATGAGATTATGCCTTGACCTAATCGTAGATATAAATACCAGCGAAATATATGATATAAATACACTTGCAGGACAAACTTGCAATCTGTAAACGTACTTGTCTTTGAAAGATGGAGGTAACCATAACTACAGCCTTACAATAAATAGGAGGCTCAGAGTTTGCTCACGTTCTTCTCTTTGAGAAAGTCACGCCCCTTGTGACGAAACGTATGTCAAGGAATGTTTCTGACGTCAGACGCCATAGCCTAGACCAGGAAGTGCTATTTCCAAAGTCCAGAGCTCCATGGAAAAGACTTTGAATTATATGATATCCCATTATAAGATCACATCCCATTATAAGATCACATTCCTATAAATTAGTAACTGGCAGGGTGGATGATACCCAAGGCAAAACGGGAGATTATCAAATATATTATCAATTTATTTTGAGTTTATTAACATTTGTACTGATTCATAACTTGTTTTAACTTCAACGGTGCCTTCTTTCTGCAAATACGGGGTACGGCCATGCGTACAGATTGTGCTCCCACCTATGCCAAATTGTTTTTGGGATTGTGGGAGCACACCATGGATTTCACCCCTGATATGTCTAAATATACTTTTCACGTATCTAGATGGTCAAGATACATTGATGACATATGTTTTATGTGGCATGGACCAAAGGAAAAACTTCTGATATTTCTGGAAATTCTAAATAACAATCAATCTAAATAACAATCAATAAATCTCAAATTGACTAGTAACATACAAAAGGAGAGTATAGAATTTTTAGATGTCAAAATCTCTAAAACAATGAATGGAGCTATTGAATCTACAATATACAGTAAAAATACTGCCACAAATAGTCTTTTGAGATTAAGTGCGCATTCAAAATGTACCACTAAAGGATTACCTGCTGGTGAATACCTTAGGGCGAGACAAAATTGTTCAAGTATTGTGAGTTTCAAGAAAGAGGTTACTGTTTTGAGAAATAATATCATACAAAAAGGTTATCAGCGTTCAATTTTACGCAGTGCATACAGTATCTTTCTCTTATATTCACATTTAATTATACAGACAGGAAAGTTTTGACTCTTGTTAGAAGTTTAAGGACTTAAAGAAAATAGAATGTCAAAAGAAGGAGATCTACTTATATTAAGATGTACTGAGAAAATAGAAGAACATTAAAAGAATGAGATTATGCCTTGACCTAATCATAGATATAAATACCAGCGAAATATATGATATAAATACACTTGCAGGACAAACTTGCAATCTGTAAACGTACTTGTCTTTGAAAGATGGAGGTAACCATAACTACAGCCTTACAATAAATAGGAGGCTCAGAGTTTGCTCACGTTCTTCTCTTTGAGAAAGTCACGCCCCTTGTGACGAAACGTATGTCAAGGATTTTTTCTGACGTCAGACGCCATAGCCTAGACCAGGAAGTGCTATTTCCAAAGTCCAGAGCTCCATGGAAAAGACTTTGAATTATATGATATCCCATTATAAGATCACATCCCATTATAAGATCACATTCCTATAAATTAGTAACTGGCAGGGTGGATGATACCCAAGGCAAAACGGGAGATTATCAAATATAGGGAAACTGAATTAATTATCCTATGATCCCCAGCCGAAAATAGTATTCCTGTATGTGTGCAGACTGTGTGTTGCTGAGCATTTGATCAAAATTAGCCCCTACAAAGAAGGGTAAAACGGAAGACATTGCAACCATAGGGGACCTGTGTCAACTATCTTGTAACCCTTGGCTGAAAAATGTATATATCTCTTTTATGTGCAGACTGTGTGTGAGGATCTTATTATAGCCAGCCCCTGTAAAGAGAAAAATATTGCCGTTAAGGGAAACCTTTTAGGCAAAGGAATAGCTTATCTATCTTAAGATAGATAATTGGCATCTGAGGGTTAGGCATTCTGATCATTTAAATCCCTCAACACAGCAAAAAAAACTTTTGCACAGTATTCTAAAGGAAGAATAAAGTGCCATTATCTAAGGATTGATATCCTCCTTAATTAAGCACAGTGCGTTTGTAGCAGGTAAAAGCTGAGAATACTTTTTTGACAAATACACACAGTGCTGCTTTAAACAAATTTAAGCAAAATAGTATACTCTAAATAAAAATAGAGTTCATCTAAGAATTGGTCCCTTACATATAAATGGATACCAACAGTAAAACACTGAAGGAAGATACAGTTCTGTTACTCAAATGGTTTAAGTCAAGCACAAAGTGCATCTGCTAAAAAGAAAAGAAACTCTGCTGGTTTAATAGTGCACTATGTTAATAAATTGGGGTTAATTACAAGATAGAGATAATAGAGTGTGATAATGAATGGAAATAGTGCTGGTAATATAGTGGGTCCAATTTTTAAAGATGAAATACATCTGATCTAAATATAGAAATAGCACTATAGGATAGCATTCTTAACCAACACAGAGTGCTGTTATTCCCCTGAAATATAATACAGTATAAATAAGCACACAGTGCATCCAGCAAAAACAAAGAAATTTCAACTAAAGAAAGCACATAGTGCATTCGTTTAAGACAAAGAAATTGTAACAAAGGTAGAATAACAGAACTATATTTGAAATAAAACCTTGATGTATGTTATGTGGGCTACTGGGAAATTATCTAACAAATAAATGAGATACACCACGGTCATAACTGTACTCTTGTTAGAAAAATAACAAGATTACATCTCTGGAAAAACAGGTCAAGCATGTATTACATAATAAACTGAAACATCCTTAAATAGGGTATAACATATAATAAGAATATTGAGATTCTTTTCTCAATGACCAATCTCAAATAAGGAACCGAATTGGATGTAGAAAAAAAAGGGACTCAATATTAATGTTTTTTTAAGGATTTATCCCCTTTTTCACAGTTTTAAACAAATGTTAATCATTATTGTCTCCAATAAAATGTAATAAATAGATTTTTTTATTTTTCTCAAATTCCTCTATTTTTGTATATACAATTTAGGCGTTGTGCACCAGAGAAAAGTTGTTATTCCCCAACTGCATATCAGAAGCCATTAAAAACTAAAAAATTTGATCTATTGGTCTCAAAAATTTGAAATTAGAACTCTAACCACTTTTAATGCTCAAACACATTTCATAAAACGCCATCAACAAAACATTGCACATCTTAAAGGCAGATTTTCAACCATTTCAAAAAATATTCCTGAGCAACCCCAAGATATTAAAGAAATGTTAATTTCGGGTCATTTTTAGAATCATAAAAAAACAATACTTTTCAAGGGCTCTATTGCTTGTGGAACATGCTCAATTTGTCCACAAATGAAAAAGACTATGAGCACAGTGGACAGATTTGGTCAAGAGAATTTTATAAAAGCATATATTAAATGTAAAACCCCTTTTTTACAACTTACTGTATCTTCTGCCCTTGATCAAAAATCTATGTAGGCAAAACCACAAGAGCCTTCATATCTAGAAGACAGGAACATAAAAGAAATATTAGAAATTCTCAATGTGATCTAGATAAAAAAAATATATATCTACAGTGGTGAGGCATTTTCTCCAATATTACCATAGCAATCCAAAATGTCTAAATTGTTGGGGTTTAGAGAATGTACAAAATTATATTTGTGGAGGGGATTTGGAAAAAAAAATATTCTTCAAAAAGAAACTATGCGCCTTATTCAATTGCAACAGTTAGAGTGATTCAATTGAACAAGCCAGCAGCTACCTGGCTGAAAACCTAAACCATAAACCATGCAATCGTAAGTAGCATTTCAGAGCGTGATCATGATCAATTGAGCAAGGCCGTAACTACAAATTTAGAAACAGCTAATAGTAAATGAGACGGTCATCATGACATCATTAAAACATGGAGGTTAAACGTCAATCAATTAGAGTTTAGAAGTACAATATGCGATCAGACTCGCAATCTGGCAATGTACAAAATAATAAAAATGAATCAAGGAAATGCTCTAGTCTGGATGGCCTGATATGTATTAACTCCTTGATTCCCGAGATTGATATAACACGGAAATGAAATGTGAAAAAAATAAAATTTGATTGCAGATTTGCGAGTTTGAGACTTTTGTGCAATTAATTCTAATGCCTTTCATCGCTTTCACCGTCTTTTAAAAGGCAGTATTGAGGTTCTATTTGCATTTACAGAGCTACGTTCAGGTGTTTAACCCCCTTGCGAGTCCTATCTGGTACTTATAGGATTTTCTTCTACATTTGCCATTTACGGGTGTGAAAACAATTGCGGGCTTAAGGAATTGTAGCAATTGAATAGTGATTTGCAACTGTAACATTTACAGGCTTGAAAGATCAAAGGCTTAGCTGGGTCGGAGTTATGATTTTGACAACCGCAGGGATTTTCAGCCTGTAACCCGCAGATCGTTTGTGGGTAGCTAAAAGACGCCAATTAAATTGCAAGTTAGTTTACGGGCTACATTACAGGCTTCAGTAATTAACAATTGCTCAATTGAATAAGGCCCAACGTGAATTTTCTTACTACATTTTCTTCAGTCCATTGGCCTGAATGAAAGCTACCACTCCTTCTTTTTATAATTGTCTTTTAACATACTGTGTAAAATCATGGGCTTGAATGAAAGCTATAACCTTTTATAATTTTCATAATTATGTGAAAATCCATTGAATATGGTTGTGTATATATATATATATATATATATATATATAGTGTAACCTGTATGTTCGTCAGTGCCTACATTTGTCAAATTCAATATTAATCAAATTTTTAGACAAAAAAATGCTTCTATATTCCTGTATTATATATTTTATATCATATAATGAGTTGATACCGGAGGGGGGCCAAAAGTTGGGGGCCCACAACTTATTTTTGCACATTTGCCCCGGGGACCTCTATTCAATAGCTCTGCCACTGGTATAAAGGATTGAATAAACCATCCTATCTAGTTTCAGAAATTCCTGATAGTTGGAGCGTAAGCAGTGTGTTTTTTTTATCTATGAGAGGGGAGAAAGGTGGGAAATTGACAAACGCTTACTCAGACCAAGAAACGTGCATTAATAACTGCAAGTTCTGCTTCTCCTGAAACACACATACAGACAAAATACACTAAATTATCATAAATGCCTAGAGAGACTAGACTTCTGTTTTAGAGTGAAGTCTGAAACATAAATGTAAAGTTATCAGTCAATACCGTTCCAAGAAGGTTTGCCTGGTATATTAGAGCTAAACTGATTGGTGGTTGTATTCTAACTGATGTACTACAGAATATATCTTCCTTGCTTAACACGCAAATGGAATCTTCATTTTTTGTTTTTTGTTTTATATCAATGTTTTAGATATATGACTTAATTTTCCGAATGTTTTCTAGTTACCTCCAATGATAGCTGCCATGTCTTACAGCTGTGACCTAAAGTTATACCCACAGGGAGGGGGGGGGGGGAGCAGAAAGAAATGCTGTGTGTCTGAATATTTCTATAAAATAAAGCATTGGTTGGAGTCCATTCAAAGAGACATTATGTCACAGTGGCCAAACTCCTACAGAAAGAGCTTGAGTACTAAGCTTTGATAATTCTCAGTTCTGCTTTTGAGACTTTCTTTAAAAATCAGGACTAATCTGATCTAAACAAAAAGAGTAGAAGTGCTCATCTGAGAACGAACAATACCTTAATAGGTTTGCTCTGATTACCTACTCAGAGAGCAACCTCTTTTAGATCACTTGTGCCCTTCACAGGGAGAAATATCCTGTAGTATATCAGTCTGGTCTCCCTCAAAACAGTGACCCAGCCCTGAAATACCAGGCAACTCTACAATGAACAGGAGAAACAGCAAACCCCAGAGGTGTTTCAGCCTCTTGAACACTGTACCTTAGGGAGATCAGCTACACCTCACTGATGCAGCTCAATGATGGCCGAAACGTATGCCTGGGATTTGCTGTAGAATTGCTTGGTATTTTGGGGCTGGACCACTCTAGTGAGTGGGACCAGACTGATATATTAGAAAATATTTCTCCCTGTGAAGAGCACAAGTGGCTAAAAAAAGGTTGCTCTCAGAGTGGGCTATCATGTCTATAGAACTAACCTATTAAGGTTAGATCGTTCTCTGATTGAGCACCTCTATTTTGGTATTTTGTCTCATCTGATCTAAAAAAGAATTTTACTTCCCCATAACCAATAAATGTTTTACATGACAAACAGATAATAATGAGACAGCAATCCAGCAAGTTGTATTTCTTACTCCTGGGTATATTTCCATATCATATTTAATCACTATGTCATGAGAATTTCTTTAAGAATGATGGAAATTTGTAGTAATTGCCTGTCTGACTTATTGATATATGTGTGAATGCATTATATATTAGCAAAGGTAGTGCTAGAAATGCTCCTATCACACAATGTGCATGGAACCGCAGGGCAGAAAATCACTTTTGGTCCAACAAAGGCAGTATATTCCACCACTTGAAGTAGATTGACTGACAAGGATTAGCCATTCTGGAGGCTCAGCAGATAATGTGAAGGGAAATCAAACGCACAACCACACTTTCCCGTAATAAAAAGCTGGACTCATCAAGACTTCAATTATTTAGGGGTGTTTTAAGCTGTCCACACTAACTCTTGTCTTGTATGTTTTCAACTACCAGCATTACATTGTTATATAATGGAATAAGTGATAATAATATTATTTCTAAGTGATTCACAATGTGGGGTTCTTTTTCTTAAAAGCATACCATGTTTCTGGATACAGCAAAATGAACTGGTTAATAGGAGGATTGTAACACTTACATTTTACAGTGTAATGCAGAACATTTCCAAGTGATTCTGAGTGTAGTAACCCCATAAACTGTTTTCAATGCCCGGGTTCAGTCTCATGGCAGGTCTTATGGCTTGGCATAAGTGCAGTGTACTCTAGAGACAGACCAGTTAGTGCCTCTGCTAGTTTATGATGCTGTTTTTCTTGATCGGTTATTAATAAAGCTATCTGGAATTTTCATTGATTATGAATCCATCTGATAGAGGAGAATCAGTAGTGTATGAAAAAAAATTACATTAACATCTAAAAAATAAACATTAATACACTTACAAACATTTATTCAGTTTTTAGGCAGTTCATTTTGAGAAAATCCAAGCTATATTAACATAAAATCCATAATTAGTTGTGGCCAACCAGAGGCATATACAACAATGTTTTCCCTTCTGACATCCTCAGTGCAGCACCTGAGGTCTGCCCTTTAGTGTGAATCACATGGGTTACTACATTTGCCTTCCTTTTGGATCATCTTCCCACTGTTGAAGACCGTAAGACTATAGGTATTAGCCCAGTGAGATGGCAAAATTGTGTGAATGTTGCTGGGTGTCTCTCTACCCGTCAGCAATTAGCTTTTGTGTGAGTCTGTGAAAACCTATATGTCTCTGTCTGTCAGCCTCAGAGCATCAGAGTATGTGGCTCTTTGTGAGTATATATCTATGCAAAGATATTTAGATGCCATGTATATGGGTTTCCACACTGTATATTTTGATGGTGAAGCACGAGACATGGACCCCCATTTAATTGCAAGCCCATAATTACCTTCATACCGGCCATCTGTCTACGGGTTAGAAATTTGTTACAATTGACTCAAGCCCACAATGATCGAGCTAAAGCCTAAAACCGTAAACCATGAAACCGTATGTAGCATTTCAGGGCATGATCATCATCAATTAAGCAAGCCCTAAAGTTACAATTTAGACAGAGCCGATAGTAAATGAGGCCATCATCATGACGCTCATTGCGAGCCTCTCCGCTTGTGTACTTTTGCTCCTTTGAGCACATCCAGCACTCAACACAAAGACAAATATATATTTATCTATATTTTGTTAACTAATAATGAATTAGTAAGTTACTTAATAAATTAATATACTTTACCTATTTGTAATTAATATATCCAGCAATCAAAAGCCTGAAGAGCTGACAATCGTTTTTTTATTTTCCGGCAGCGTACAATGTACAGTTTGAGTGTTGCTGCCCTGAGGAGAAAGTGTAATGAATATCCCAAGTGTGCATTACTTGCGCAACTTGGTTTAGTTGTGTAAAACGTCATTGTAATGTTATTAGTTGCAAGTTAGGATTCTAAAGTGGCGTCGTTTATGTTTTACGCGGCTCGCAAGCATTTTCCGTCATTTGTAATAGTGTTTTTTGTACCTTGTACGTTCCTGTGTGAAAGTGATACGCGTTGGCAGTGTTTTGCGCAATCCGGGGTCGTGTAGCCTCGTTTTAATTTTTTGGAGGCCATTTTTTTCTTGCTTAGGCAATTTTCGACTGGCGAAACTCAGCCAAATTGACTTAAATTCGCGTTCCACCTCACTTCTAGACGTCCTGGCTATTCCCCTGTGCTGTTTGTGATGTTTTTGTTGCATTTTAATGTTTTTGTTTTGTTGTGTTTTTTGGTTTTCGCGGTTCGGACATTATTTCGTATTTTTGTATCTCATATTTTTTTTCCCTGTGTAATAGTGTATTTGGCACCTCATACGTTCCTGTGTGAAAGTGCTACGCGGTTGGCAGCCATGATTTTCGAATGCCACATCTACTTAAATTTGCGTTACACCTCACTCCCAGATGTCATGGCTGTTGCCCCATGCTGTGTGTGATGTTTTTGTTGTATTTTTTTTTTTGTATGTTGTGTGTTTTTATTGTTTTTTGCTTTGTGTGGTGCGGCCATTAATCTCGTTTTGTTTTTTTTCGATGTCCCGCGTCTCGTAATTTATTTGTTTTCTTTGTCCCACGTTGGTCAACATCTTGCAGGCTTGAGATCTCGAGTTTACTAAGTGTTTGGAGGTTAAGTCACGTGTGTTTCATTGCCTTCACTGCTCGCCTCACTCCTTTGGTGCTCATCGCCTAAGTACTCTGAGTTAACAGCTCGGCGCGCTACGCTATAAATTTATATATATATATATATATATATATATATATATATATATATACTGTATATATATATATATATACTTGTAATGATGACACAGGCACACATAATAACAAGACCTATAATATTAGAGGGTCACATTCATGCACATTCTCCAATATATTTTTATGTAAAATATGTGAAATAGGTTGATACATTGTAGAAACCAGCAAAAAAAAACGCACTTTAGGATGAACAGACATTCTATAGAAAAGCACAATGAAGGCACTTACTGTACTCCAGTTGGACACCATTTTACCTAAAATAATCACTCCATCCAAAACCTAAAAATTAAAATACTCAGAGAACATTTCAATACCATTCAAGACAGAAAAGCATTTGAAATAAAGATGATAACATTCTTCAACTGAAACTGAATGTGGACTTGGATTTTCTAACACATTATCACACTCTCTTGTGATTCTGCCCCAATTATTCTCATGTTTATAACAAGCTAGGGCCCTATTTAATTAGCTGATTTGTAGTTCCAGAAGCCTGTAAAGGAGCCTGAAAAAGTTATGGCTATTAAATTGGCCTCTTTTAGCTACCCACGGGTACAGTTGCGATATTTTGAATAGGTAGCATTGTGGTCATATCCCTCATACTATATTAGTACTTGACTGTCCCAAGTGATTTTAGTCCCCCAGTGATAGAGACATATTGTTCCTTCCCAAGAATCAAAGAAATAGAGAGAGGGGTGGACGGTTAGATTATAACTTATAAGGGATAAGTTATTCCCAGTTGGTCTCACTGCACTTAAAAGCATCTGTTCAGAGAAACTAATGGAACTCAGTTTAGAGACTCCCATAGAATTTATCTGAATTTCTAAATTGTATCTTGAAGCCTATATAGTGCTCATATTAATTCAAACTGTGTAGTGGAATAGACAATTATGGGTGGATTCTGTATGTAAGAGGGTTGACTTTTGAGTCTCAGGAGTTAAGCCCACCATGATTTTACCAACATTTTTAAAATGTTTTTAATTCATCTCTGTGTATCATAGATATCAATAAAATTTGAATCCCCTTTTTTGAGTTAAAGATTATACCCGCAGGTACAGGCTGAAAATCCCTAGGGCTGTCAAAATCAGAACACCGACCCAGCTAAGCCATTGAACTTTCAAGCCTGCAAATGTTACGATCGATAAAATTGCAAATTGATATTAAATTGTTCGAATTCCCCCAAGACGTACTTGCGTTCAAACCCGTAAACGGCAAATGTAGACAAAAATATAACCAGACAGGACACACAAAGGGTTTACAGACAAGTCCTTAACACTGTAAAAGACAATATAAAAACACCACTGGACTATGAAATTAGGGGAAATCAATGAAAGGCATTACAATTCATTGCACAACAACCCACAAATAAAAAAAAAGGCATTAAAAAAGATGTATTTTATCATATGATGCAATGGTCATACATATGCCAATAAGTAAAGCCTTGCTGCAACTTACATAAAAGCAATTAAAGACACACTATCTAATTAAATTGCAACACAAAAAAACATGAAAATTCCTGCCATATCATCCCTTTCTCACTCACAGAGGCTCTCATGTGGACCCCCAAATATAAACATAATTGCATATACATCTCACTCATTAATAGTGGGCAAATTACACCGCCACATGACATATATCAACTACTCAGGGATCATACACCACACTGATCTACTCTAACCGATCAGGAAGTGCCACAAACACACATGGAGGCTGTGCAGAGGCACGTGGAGCAACAATCAACTCATCCCCATCAGTAACAAAGATGAGAGAGGGAAAGAGAGGGAGGGGAGAGATAGAGAGGAGGAGGGAAGGAGAGAGCTAAAAAGGGGGATGGAGAAAGAGAAGGATATATATGCAGACAGTTTTTATTATGTCATTTATGACGGGTAAGCTACCATTATTATTATACGTTATGCATGATTAATATAATGTGTATTGATCTATTACTCACTATCTAGGGCTCATTAGTTGACTGATAGAACAATGTGACACAAATGTTATGTATGTGGATGTTCCACAACCCAAACCATTGAAACCACACTGACAACGTGAGAACGGTATAACAAAGCTTTATTTCATACACAGAGCACACTCAGAAATGCACATGGGTGTGGTGTGGGTGGATCCTGGAAGAGCAAGAGGCTTCTGGGGAAAAAGGGGATACCTAAACGGGGTAATGTCATAGTCTAAAATAAGCATGATGCATAGCACCTACCAGGGACACATGTGGTCACTACACCACTGCAACCGGAATCTGAGGAAACAAAAGATCAACAGAAATCCCTCCATTTAATTGAAGTAGCCAGTAATGCGCATAGCACTTACAAATTGTCTAGGTCTGCTCATTCAAACAGATACTTAAGCCTCTGGACTGTGTAATCCAATCCAGTTTCACACATACAGTACATTGTGTTCCCAAAACAAAAATCTGAAAAGAAGTGGTCAAAAAAAAGGCGGAGGAGGATAACAAAAAAAGGTATAGTGCTAAATACTGTAATTGTAACAATATACCAACTCACTTGATTCCCATCTGCAAGCATTACTAACAATTAGTCAGTTCTCAGGATATCTCACTGGGCATGACCATTAATAATGATGTGTCATCTCACAATAAATGCTTAGCTGTGTACTGTCACCTTCTCCATATGATATTGTTTATCAACATTGTTATCACGTCCGTCAGCTATACAGGTGTTAGTACATGTAAAAGGACACAAAGGTCAACAGCCAGATTCACTGTTACTTACACCAGACACAAGGACCTGTTCTCAGACTGATATTGAGGACAGGATCACATGCTTTACTAGTGTATATATTAATGCTGGCTGTCATTAACATGTGAGACTTTGCAAGCCCACCGCCATAGCGGTATTAGTCTACATTGAAGCTAACAACAATCTTGTCTTACATTTCTAGATATAATCTAGCTTTAATGTTGTGGGAGCTACATGTTAAGGTGGGGGCTGTAATTTAAGGAATTGCCCCAAGCTAAGGATAATCAGAACCCTCCAGACTCCAGCAACAGGCCTGATTGAGCCTCATTGCAGGAAGGAATTTATTTGTCACTGAAGAAGCTGCAGATCACAGCAGCGAAACGCGTCCGAAACTTGTTTTACAATTTATTTATTTTACGATTTTTTATCACTGGATTTCTGTACCAGAATCAGACCGGAATTTTTACCAAATAAATATATTTTTATCCATGAAAATGGTCTGAAGTACTTGTGCTTTGGGGAACCCCGACATGCACACTCGAAAAGTACACAGCATCAGACCAAACAATATCACCGCCCCACACGGACTCAAGTACCATGGAGTAACACCAACATATACAGCATATACTTAAACAGAGAACATCAGCCGGAAACGTTGTGTTAAATATACTTATGATTGTGCGCTTTACAGACATTCCCACAATATAACTCTTTTATGATTCCATAAAGCACCGGCGTGAACAGTGCTTTCGGGAATAGCTGCACATCAGACCATCATACACGAAAGCCCCTCTTATATATTGAGAACTCAAGTTATTATAGTCTTTCTATTGAGGTCATCATTACGCAGACACGATCTCTTGAGCGCTAAGGCTAACACGGGTTGCGGTACGATCGAACCCAACCACACAAAAATACTATCACTGTAATTTAAGGAATGTCCACCTGAGAGACACTGGGAAAACCTTACACTTAATACATTTACTTCACAGTGCTTGAAGATGCAGAAGATGCCTTCAAGGACCTAAATTGTGCATAACCGAAAAGACAAAAAAGGAAATTAAACATAAGGCATTAGAAAAGTTAGGGGCCGCAGCATCTCTTCTCAACAGTATTTCTAAGTGACAGGGCTGAGTCATCCATTAGCCGAGTTAGGCTCCCGCCTACAGGCGCATCTCTGAGAGGAACGCCTCATTATCACCCCATATTTCCCCAGAGACATCATCCAAATCCTCTGCTCTGTACTGTGCCTGCTTCCTCTAAAAGCAGACAATGCTGCTGGAGTTAACCCTGAGCTCCAGACAGGAAGCTCAGATTACACTGCAGGGAACCTAAGCCCGCACCCTGCACCGGAGCACAGAGAGGAGGGAGAGATGATCAGCATGAGAGGAAGCCTTCCCCTGCGCAGCCATGGCATTCACCAAGGCTGGAAACAGATAAGTATTAGAAGATCTTCACACAGCAGCTGGAGGCAGGAGCTGTGATGAGGTTAGAGGCATGTACATGTGTGTGAGATGGAGAAGAGGGGAGGGGGAGAGAGAAATAGGGAAAGAAAGAGGGGGAAGAGGAAAAGAGAGAGTGGGAGAGAGGGAGAGAGAGAGTGGGGGAGAGGGAGAGAGAGAAAGGGGGAGAGGGAGAGAGAGAAATAGGGGAAAAATATGCGCAGACCCTACATCTTCCTCTGTCAGGGCCCCATTCACCTGTGGCGGACGCCGTCTCATGGGTGCTGGGGGTGGGGGGAACAGGGGGAGACACCCCCTGGGAGGCAGGGGCACAACCATCCTTAGCAGCCCGGCAAGGTACGACTCATTAGATGGTGCCTCCTCTCCTCCCTATTGTGACTGGCCAATAGGGAGGAGATACTGGCCTGGATCCCCTGGAGGCACTGCAAGATCTGTCTCGACACAGCAAGCATCTCCTGCTGAGCAGCCTGGCTTGGTGGTGGTGGGGATGGAGGTCTGCCTTCTGGGCCCATAAGTGGATGTGGAGGTGGCGGAGGTGGTGGTGGGGGCCCTGTCTGGAGGGGCTGTGGACTGGCTGGTGCCATTTCAGTGGTGGTGGTGGTGGACCTGGTGGTGGGAGTCAGGCCGAAGAACCGCAGGGGGGAGGAGAAGGTGAGGCCATGTCTCTCTCGTCCCTCCAAAAGGTGTGCCCCAGTAATGGCTGCAGCTGGTGGAGGATGGGGACAGTGGGGTAGAAGGCAACTGGGATGGTATATGGTCCAGTAAGTGGCCCCACTGCCCAGATGAAGTCCTCCTCCTCAACACCAGGGAACGGGTCTTGTGCTGGTCCCTTTTCCCCCTGCTCTGGATCCTGCTGGGCCGGGGTTTGCCCCAGCTTCTAGCTCACCAGTGGACCTAGACCTCCATGAAGCTGGAAAAGAGAAACAAGAGAAGAAAGGAATATGTGTTAATGATGCTGAAGAAAATTTTGGTTTCTGTTCCTTCCTAACTATCTGACATCTAGGCTTGAATCTGGAGGAATTACTTACAGGGACATTGACCTCATTATCAGTGCTCTTCATTTTGCGACAGAACAGAAGATTCTATGTTAATTGAGTGGTTAACTGCTGGTTGATTACATTCCTGTAAGCAGTTATACCATAATATATAATATATATATATATATATATATATATATTATATATATATATATATATATATATATATATATATATATATATATATATAATATATAACCATAATATGTGAAACGTTCATTAAGGCAAAGTCTGTTAAACAGCACTGTGTCTGTAGACAAACCTTAGACTGCATATGTTTAACTGTTCTTATTTAAATTACAAGAAAGCAATAGATCACTTTAACATATAATCCTGTGCTTTTTCACACAATGAATATAACCTATAGTGAGGTAACTGTTCCTTTTGAGTGCAACTTTGAGTAGCTATCATTTGTTAGATCTTTGTTGGTTTCTTGATCTTGATTGTTCTTGGCTCCTAACGCTCTCTTGATTCCGGCTGCTGTCTCTGACTGCATACAATGTAGTGGGCACACACATACATGGACTGGCTTTTGGTTGATTAATGTTGTTGTACCCACTGAAGATAGTGATTTGTCAGCCTCATGAATTTAATGATGCATGACTGAACCATCTATTCCTTGTTAAATCCATGGAGCTGATATGTCAGTATCCCTGTTGGTCATCCTGTACATGTGTAGTGTGTCTGTGTGTGAAGTACATGTGGTGGCATGTTGGTGTATGTGATATTCACCTGACATGGAGGCTGGATCCTGCTGGGCCACCAGGCCTAAAGCTCCAGCGGCGGGCACCTGGCTCAGTAGGTCCTTGAGGTTCCTCTCCCACTCATTGTAGGTGATAGTCACTTTGGGGCCACCACTTGCTGAAAAGCTATGGACATCTCCTTGGCCATCTACCTCCTTGCCAGGACCCTAACCTGGCTCTATGTGTATGTCAGATGTTGTCTCTGCCTCACTGTTTTTTTCTTCAAACTAAAAGCCCCATATCATGTTAGTATTACTTCAGACCTGATAAGCAGAGGTCAAATGTGTGTGTATATATATCCAACCTTGGCCTTGTGTAAAAGCAGTGTAATACAGCAGGCATAAGCTTAAAGGAAGCCATGTTTAAAACAGTTTATGGACTGAAGAGTGAGGCATTTGTGGGCACATTTACATGTCCCTGGTCAGCTTCCCAGAATACAGTGTAATAACTGTAGCTCTCGGAATTCTAAGCTGGAATTAGGTTTTTAAACTTGCTTTAGACATTTAAATGTGAACACAGATGTACTATTTATTTACTATATATATATATATATATATATATATATATATATATATATTATTATTATTATTATTATAGTTTATTTATAACGCGCCAACATATTCCGTAGCGCTGTACATAAATTAGGTTCAGACAATGATAAATACAGATTAACATTTAGCAAAGGAAGGAGGGCCCTGTCTTTGAGCTAGGAATCCAATGTCCATGGTGAATTCCCAAAGTACATAGGATAGAAACTCGCAGACTTAGGGTGGAAGGTGACACGCTTCTTTAAAGAGATGCATTTTAAGTGAGGTTTTAATGTTTTGAGGCAAGAGGATAATCTGGTGGAGCGAGGCAAGGAGTTCCAGAGACTAGGGGCAGCACAAGAAAAGTCCTGGAGGCGGGAGTGAGAGGAGGTGACAAGAGTTGTAGAAAGAAGAAGGTCATTAGCAGAACGAAGAGGGCGGGTGGTGGAGTATTTGGAGATGAGAGCAGAGATGTAAGGGGGAGCATTATTGTTGAGGGCTTTGTAAGTTAGGGTCATGATTTTAAATGTTATTCTTGAGGTTAAGAAAAGCCAGTGGAGTGATTGACAGAGATGTGATGCCGACACTGAACGTTGTGTACGGAAGATGAGTCTAGCAGAGGCATTCATAATGGATTAAAGTGGAGACAGTCGGGTGGTAGGTAGGCAACAAGAAGTGAGTTGCAGTAGTCTAGTCGAGAGATGATGAGAGAGTGTATTAGGATTTTAGTTGTGTCTTGTGGAAGATAGTGACGAATTCTGGAGATGTTTTTAGATTGAGAAGACAAGATTTAGTTAGTGATTGTATGAGGGGGATGAAAGACAGAGCGGCGTCCAGTTGAACTCCAAGACAATGGGCCTGGGAGGAGGTGGTGATGATGTCTGTGTTGACAGTGAGAGAGATGTGAGGAATTGACGCTGTGGGAGAGGGAGGGAAGATTAGGAGTTCAGTTTTAGACATGTTGAGTTTGAGATGGTGGGTGGACATCCAAGAGGATATACTAGAGAGGCAGTTGGAGACGTGTGTGTGAGGGGGATAGATCTGGTGCAGAGAGGTAGATTTGGGTGTCATCTGCATAGAGATAATAATGAAGCCCAAAAGAGTTTATGAGGGTACCAAGTGAGGAAGTGTAGATGGAGAAGAGGAGGGGCCAAGGACAAATCCTTGGGGTACACCAACAGACAGGGGTTGAGAAGAAAAAGAGGTGTCAGAGAAGGAGATACTGAATGATTGACTTTGTAGGTATGATGCGAACCACGAGAGTGCAGTGTCTCGAATACCGAGGGAGAAGAGGATATGGAGTAGAAGTGGATGATTGACAGTGCCAAAGGCAGCAGAGAGATCTAGAAGAAGAAGAATTGAGAAGTGACCTTTTGACTTGGCGGTAAGCAGGTCATTGGTGACTTTAGTGAGAGCTGTCTCAGTGGGGTGTTGGGGCCATAAGCCGGATTGGAAGGTGTCAAGAAGGGAGTTAGAGGAAATAAAGCTGGTAAGGCGGTTATAGACGAGCCGCTCCAGCAGTTTGGAAGTCAGGGGAAGCAGAGAGATAGGGTGATAGCTAGATGCAACGTTAGTGTCAGATAAGGGTTTTTTGAGGGTGGGTATAACTATGGCATGTTTTAGAGAAGACGGAAACATGCCAGTAGTAAGGGAGAGGTTAAAAATATGTGTGAGAGCTGGGATTAGTGTGGTAGAGAGGGGAGATATGAGCTGAGATGGAATAGGAACCTGAGGACAGGTAGTGAGGCGAGTGGATGATAGCAGTTTGGAGACTTCATCCTCTGTAGCCATATCAAAGCAGTTTAAAGTGGCAGTGGGATTGGGTATATACAGTCAGGTCCATAAATATTGGGACATCGACACAAAACTAATCTTTTTGGCTCTATACACCACCACAATGGATTTGAAAGGAAATGAACAAGATGTGCTTTAACTGCAGACTTTCAGCTTTAATTTGAGGGTATTTACATCCAAATCAGGTGAACGGAATAGGAATTACAACAGTTTGTATATGTGCCTCCCACTTTTTAAGGGACCAAAAGTAATTGGACAATTGGCTGCTCAGCTGTTTCATGGCCAGGTGTTTTTTTATTCCCTCATTATCCCACTTACAAAGAGCAGATAAAAGGTCCAGAGTTAATTTCAAGTGTGCTATTTGCATTTGTTGCTGTTAACTCTCAATATGAGATCCAAAGAGCTGTCACTATCAGTGAAGCAAGCCATCATTAGGCTGAAAAAACAAAACAAACCCATCAGAGAGATAGCAAAAACATTAGGTGTGGCCAAATCAACTGTTTGGAACATCCTAAAAAAGAAAGAACGCACCGGTGAGCTCAGCAACACCAAAAGACCCTGAAGACCACTGAAAACAACTGTGGTGGATGACCGAAGAATTCTTTCCCTGGTGAAGAAAACACCCTTCACAACAGTTGGCCAGATCAAGAACACTCTCCAGGAGGTAGGTGTATGTGTGTCAAAGTCAACAATCAAGAGAAGACTTCACCAGAGTGAATTCAGAGGGTTCACCACAAGATGTAAACCATTGGTGAGCCTCAAAAATAGGAAGGCCAGATTAGAGTTTGCCAAACAACATCTAAAAAAGCCTTCACAGTTCTGGAACAACGTCCTATGGACAGATGAGACTAAGATCAACTTGTACCAGAGTGATGGGAAGAGAAGAGTATGGAGAAGGAAAGGAACTGCTCTTGATCCAAAGCATACCACCTCATCAGTGAAGCATGGTGGTGGTAGTGTCATGGCATGGGCATGTATGGCTGCCAATGGAACTGGTTCTCCTGTATTTATTGATGATGTGACTGCTGACAATAGCAGCAGGATGAATTCTGAAGTGTTTCGGGCAATATTATCTGCTCATATTCAGCCAAATGCTTCAGAACTCACTGGACGGTGCTTCAGTGCAGATGGACAATGACCCGATGCATACTGCAAAAGCAACCAAATAGTTTTTTAAGGGAAAGAAGTGGAATGTTATGCAATGGCCAAGTCAATCTCCTGACCTGAATCCGATTGAGCATGCATTTCACTTGCAGAAGACAAAACTGAAGGGAAAATGCCCCAAGAATAAGCAGGAACTGAAGACAGTTCAAATAGAGGTTTGGCAGAGCATCACCAGGGATGAAACCCAGCGCCTGGTGATGTCTATGCATTCCAGACTTCCGGCTGTAATTGACTGCAAAGGATTTATGACTGTTAATCTTACCATTACTTTTGGTCCCTTAAAAAGGGGGAGGCACATATACAAACTGTTGTAATTCCTACACCGTTCACCTGATTTGGATGTAAATACCCTCAAATTAAAGCTGAAAGACTGCAGTTAAAGCACATCTTGTTCGTTTCATTTCAAATCCATTGTGGTGGTGTATAGAGCCAAAAAGATTACAATTATGTCAATGTCCCAATATTTATGGCCCTGACTGTATATACACAGTATCTCACAACTTTACATTGTAGCAGAGTGTCATTTCTTCAGTGTTGACACATGAAAAGATATGATAAAATATTTAAAGAAATGTGATAGGTCTACTCACTTTTGTTAGATACATATATATATATATATATATATATATATATATATATATATATATGAGAGACACACACCGATACATTGTATATGTGTATATATATATATATATATATATATATATATATATATATATATACATACATTTACATACGTATATACATGTATATATTGTGACAAGGCATCTGTCTCCCACTGAGTCGATGCCCCTGTCAATGGAGGAAAACCAACACAGGAGGCTTTTAAATGCTTTTTCCAATTTTACTATAATAATTACCAGTAATAATAATACCCCTTCTGGTTCATTACCTTGTCGTGGTGGATGTGCTTATGTACCTCAATTAAACTGTGCGTTATACCATGAAGGGTCACCCAAGATGGGCAGGTCATGGCAGAGAGGTCAGACAAATCAGGATCCACTGTAGAAGGAACTGGCAACCAACTCAAGTATCTTTGCCATGAAAACCGTATGCATAAGCACAACCAGAGACACATCTGCCTGGCATGCTGCTTTCCATAGGGCCACTGAGAATCTGACATGACTGAACAACTTAACAACAACAACAACAATAAATACATAATAACACACCAAAAAGAAAAACATAAAATAAACAGACCTAGCTTGGTCAGCTAACTGTTTCAGTAGTTCCCTCACTACCAGACCCACACTCAGCTAATCCTGGGAGCAGGTAAACAAAATATACAGTCCAATACGTTTTTTTTTTATCTTAAATTACTGTTCTTTATTCGTAAGTTCAAGATTTCAGTAAGCAGCTCCTCATCATCTTCCATGTCTCTGTATCTCTCTCTATGGGTGTCTCTCTCCAGATTCAGACACCTTACAGCTGCAATACACCTCTCTGAGTTAACTTATTTTTTCTCACCAACACTTCCACATTATTCAGTTGACCCTTCAACAAAACCAGATGGGGATTGGTGTCTGGCTCAGATAGCAGCTGACTTTCTGCTACCAATCAAGCAGCCCCTGGAGACAGCATGAAGTAAGGGACTTTTGTTCGGGCAAGTGCTAGGGAGTAAATTGGTGGGTTTGATTTAGGGGAGGAGTTTGCAGTAAAAACCAACTGCCCTTGTAACGAGAGATTGGATCCTGCAGAAGCGGCTGCTACTGTGCTCAGACCCCCTGCTTCAACTACTGCACCCTGCCAATCAAGCCCTTCTTCTGACCATGGGGGTAGCCAGCCATCATTTAAAGAGGAAGCTGCTGCAGGACCTGGAGGCGCTGGACAGGAGGCTGGATCATCTCTGGTCACAGTGGGACCTCTGGGGCAGCAGAGCGACCTTCTGGAAGCAGCTCGGTGAACCACTGGCAAGGAAGTGCTGGAGAGCCCTTTGCCATCCCCTGCAGCCATGTAAGAAGAGGAGAAGTATTGCAGTGTGCCAAGCAAAGGAGAGAGCACAGTGTTCGGAGGCCTGCGAGTCCTGGAGGTTAAGGGTAGCTGCAGAAGAGCATGTGATGCACTGTTGGCGACACAGAGGGGTATGCAAAAAAAGATCCGGCCATACCAGGAGGATTCGGAGCACAACACAGAACCTGGTGAGATGATACTGTTGGCAGGTTGCCAGGTACTGCACATGTCCTCAGACAAGAAATTGGAGGCCTCCGGAGCGCAAGGGATAAGGGCCGCGGCATCAGGGCATAGCAAAAGGAAAAATTTTAATAGGAGAGTGGGGGAGTTAGGTGGAGGTCCTAGGTGGGCAGGATGGCATTTAATGGGCCACTGTTGTCCTCTTTTTAGAAAGAAATAACAAATAATAACAAATAAATAAATGGTAATAATGATATAAATAAAGCAAAGTTGTGATGAGTAATAAAATTCTATTGAAGGTAAGTTATGTGTATATATGCAATTACTGTTAAGAATATCAACCCAGGTCCCTTGTGGTCCATTCCCAGAATATTAGCCTCTCTAGAATGGTAGTATAGTTCATAGTGGTATCACTGGCATGAATAAATTATCGCGGTAGGGGGTGACCTATTTATGATACGGTGTAAATATCGCTAGCATGAGGGGATTTTTTAATAATATAACCACACGATTAAAGATCTAGATATAATAATTTAACAAGTGTATGTAATTTAACAAGTGTATGTAAATTAATAAATAAAGAGGCAGGGTCAGTAGAGCATTTTTTTAAATTATTTTTATTAAATGGAACAACATTGTGACAGTATTGAATATCCATTACAAGAAATACATAAATAATACACACATAAAGCCAAAAAAGGGTAATTTCTCTTTTCCCCATTTTTTTGTTTTTTGTTTCTTATGTCATAATTACTTTAGTTATAAAATGCTGTAACAAATTTAGAAAAAAAAGAAAAAAGAATAGAAAAGAAAAGAAAAAAGTACAAGTGAAGAGGGAATGGTGGGGGGGTGAAGTGAAGCTTGGTGTCATGTCACCTCTAGATACTGTTCTTGATTTGCTACTCTTTGTTTTAGACATTACCATACAATTCATAGTTGCATGTTGCATCCCAACATAATGCCCACTTTCTATAGAAATTGTCTAGTTCAGAAGCTATAGCGCTTATTAAGTGTTCAAATATTTTTTTTTTTCATGTTCTCCCCAAATTCAGGAATAATGACTTCAAAGTTTTAGCAATACTATTCCTAACTGCTAGGAAAACTTGACTTGAAAGAAGCCATTAATAGGTAGACCTAATAGTGCTTTTGGGGATCCTATGTCCCCACAGATAGGAGAGGAATTTTATGCCGGTTTATTAAATGTAAGACTTTATATTTGAGGAGGGGTAGCTGGGTTATAGGGTACTATCTAGCAAGAGCCATTTATAGCAGGAAGACCACATTGATGTAGGAGGTGTAATGTTAGACGCAATCCCTAATTAGCGAAGGAGGATAACATGCAGGCATGTTCACTATGCTCTGCAGGTCTTACTGCCAGGCAACAAGCATTGTCAGGGAAACATGTCAGTACAGAAGACATATTAGAGGAGCGACCTCGCAGGACCCAGGAGGTACGGTCCTCTCAACTCAGAAGAGGACGTGACTATATGGCCAGGCGTAGATGCAACCCATTCGGACAGGACCCGTGAGGTACGGTCTTCTTAGGGTAGATTGCATTGCATAACAGCGGGCGGGAGGGCCACTCTCTGGTAAGAGGTAGACGGGAAGATTACACACATGACAGGATGAGACCACTGCCCTCTTATTCTGGTGGTAGGAGTTGGCATAATTCTAGGAGATGTCAGGCATCAAGATCCAGGTCACCTAGACCGGACTGGCGCACGGTCTGGCTGCGCAGGCAGAGGGCTGCCAGTGCTAGAGATAGGTCATGTTCTCTATCAGCTACTAGCAAGACCAGTTATACTTCCCCTTACAGGAGAGGAGAATTTTAGAGGGTTGATCGTCACATGCGGAAAGTACAGTGTGGGTGCCCATTCCTCTCATTGCAGGCAATACAGGAGGTCGAATTCCATGGAGCGGAGTAATGATGGCAGGCGCAGTGAGCACGGCCAGCAAGGATAGACGGCCCAAGTCATGAACCCAACTGCTGGCCTTTCAGGTGAGGTGTCTACTGCTCCTACTGCCGCATCTACCATAAAGCTAGTGGAGGTACTGAAAGGCTTTATCGCTAGTTTGGATGGTCAGAATAGAGATAGTAGGGTCAGCAATGAATGTGTGGGGCCACCACCGGTCCAGCATAGTTATATGGCTGCTGTTCTGTCCACATCTACAGATATGGTGAGGGCAGGGTTAGTACCCAGGATTTGGTGAGCAATATTGAAAATTTGTCAGCCACTACACAATCTGCAACACCTCCAACTTTGGTCCTCAAGGTAGCTGATACGGCCTTTAAAAAGACCTCCCTTTGTTCTATTTCGGTTCGGCATGAGATGCAGTCGGACAAAAAAGGATATGGGTAGTTGGTTGAACATTGCCACTCCATTGCATATATACCTATTCAATATACATTTATATTTATATATTACATATATATACATATATACAGTATAATGCACATAATAATGCATAATTAGTGAAATGATGTCCACCTGTGTGAAATCTAAGAGTTACATGATCTTTCATTACATATACACACCTGTTTTGAAAGGCCCCAGAGGCTGCAACACCTAAGCAAGAGGCACCACTAACCAAACACTGCCATGAAGAAGTAGATTGGTTCTCCTGACAAAACCATTTTGTGCCGCTACTAAACTACCCTCGGCTGCTGATCTGGTGGATCCTTTTCTTCCAAAATTTACAGACTACACAGACTTCCTTTGAATAGCCTGCCAGACCGAGCAGTCCAGTTTGTCTCCTGATTCTGAAGATCCTTTATGCAGAGACTTGGTGTATAACTTCAGTTTTCTGTAAGGCCCCACCCACAAACCAATGGACACTGAAACAATAAATTGCCAGAACAGTTTATTAGATGCTTCAGTTCTGCAGAAGAAAATCACTGATCTTTTACCTTTTGCTGAATTTGTCCATCATAACCATTAGCATAGTTACATAGTTACATAGGCCCTCATTCAATTGCAATTTGGCCAATTGAATAGGGGTCTAAATAAGCACATAACATATTTTTTTAAAGAAGTTTTTAGTTTGTAAACATCTATCCAAAAGCAAGGTTTTCACTAACTAAAAACTTCTTTAAAAAAAATATGCTATGTGCTTATTTAGAGCCCTACTCAAATGGCCAAATCCCAATTGAATGAGGGCCATAGTAATTAAGGTTAAAAAAAAACTTTCAGTCCACCAAGTTCAACCTTTTAAGATCTCCTCTGATCTGCAATATGCGGATTAAATATTAATTAATAAGTTGTTAATCAATTATTAATCAATTATTTTATAATTTTTTTATTTTATTTTTAGTTATTAATTAATCCAGAGAAAGGCAAACAGAAAAAAAAAACAACTGAGACTTAGCCAATCGTCTCGAAGGAAAAAAAAAAAAATTCCTTCCTTCACCCCAGATACTGGCGATCGGATTTCTCCCTTGATCAATACTGTCTCTCTAATTATCCATAACCCTGAATTCCCTTTTTAATTTGAAATAAATCCAGTCACCTTTTAAAGTTATCTATCGAATCCACTGTCACCACCTCCTCTGGTAGAGAATTCCACAGATTAACCACCCTTACTGTGAAGACCCCTTTTCTTTCTTTAAAATGGAATCTTTTTACTTCTAACCTCAAGGGATGTCCTCTGGTCAGTTGAAAACCTCTTGGCACAAAAAGCTCCCTTGACAAATTTTTATACGGACCCTGGATGTATTTATATAAGGTAATCATATCTCCTCTTAGATGCCTTTTTTCTAGAGAAAATACGTTTAATTTGGTTAGTCTTTCTTTATAACTTAGCCCCTCCATTCCCCTGATTAGTTTTGTTGCCCTCCTCTGTACCTTTTCCAGCTCTAAAATGTCCTTTTTATGAAGTGGTGCCCAAAATTGTACTCCATATTCCAAATGAAGGTGTACTAGAGATTTGTATAGTGGCAGAATTATATTTGCTTCTCTTGCTTCAAAACCCTTCTTAATACATGCTAATATTTTATTTGCCTTTGCAGCTGATGCATGGCTTTGAACACTGTTACCTAGGTGGTTTTCCACAAGCACTCCCAAATCCCTTTCAATATCTGATACCCCTAGATTTGCTCCAATAAGATTATAAATTGCATGGCTATTTTTCCTTCCCAGATGCATAACTTTACTTTAATTCGTATTAAATCTCATCTGCCATTTAGATGCCCATTCCTCAATTTTATGCAAATCCCTTTGGAGGGAAAGCACATCATTATCTGATTTAATTACCTTGCACAACTTCGTGTCATCAGCAAAAATGGAGACACCGCACACCAATCCCACCTCTAAGTCATTAATAAATATGTTAAAAAGGAGAGGACCTAATACTGAACCCTGAGGAACCCCACTTACCACATTAGTCCAATCGGAGTATGTTCCATTTACAACAACCCTTTGCTTCCTGTCTTTTAGCCAGATCTCAATCCATGAGCAGATATTTACTGCAATTCCTGTATCTCTTAGTTTGCACAATAGTCACCCATGTTGCATTGTATCAAAAGCCTTTGTAAAATCAAAAAAGACTACATCTTTGCCTTGATCCAGTTGCCTTTATCCAGGTTCCTACTAACTTCCTCATAGAAACTAATTAGATTTGTTTGACATGACCTATCCTTCATAAATCCATGTTGACTCCTACTTATAATCCTGTTCAAATAGACATATTCTTGTATACTATCCCTTATTAACCCTTCTAAAAGCTTCCCCACTACAGAAGTGAGGCTCACTGGTCTATAATTCCCCGGATTTGCTCTTGCTCCCTTTTTAAATATAAGTATCACATCAGCTTTTCTCCAGTCATCTGGTAGAGACCCTGTGTTGAGTGAATCTTGAAAAATTAAATATAATGGTTTGGCTATTATAGAACCCAGTTCCCTCAGTACCCGTGGATGTATTCCATCAGGACCCGGGGCTATATTAACATTTATTTTTTCCAACCTCTTTTCGATTACTTCCTGTGCTAACCAATTTTCTGGCAAAGGTAGTGTAGTCCTATTATGTTGCAGTGTCCCAACTACTCCCTTGTTTATTCCGAAGAAAATAACCTATTTTGCTCACCTGAGTCTGTGTCACATTGTAATGTTCCTATAGCTTCCTTCCTCGCCTTATTCCCATTCAAAAATATTTTAGGATTAGTATTACTCTCTTTTGCAATTAATTTTTCATTTTCTATTTTAGCATGCTTCCTAAGTAATTTTTAACAGCTTTGGGCTACAACTCACCTTGTTTGCCTTTATCTTCTCTTCCTACTAGGAATCTTGTAGCTGAGCTACGGGCAGAAACCATTCATTAAATATGCGTACAAAAAAATTGTCCTATGGATTCTATTTAGGAATCCTTGAACAACCAACCAAGGTTGTAGAGAAACACCTTTTATGCAACCTTTATTTTTTTTATTATTGCCACATACTCATTTTAAACATTCAATCTTTATTTGTACATTTAAAGTATTGTTAAAAATGCAAGAATTACAAATATTCATGTTAAACCCAAGGTTTGTAATCCATGGGTTTTTTTTGACGTCCAGCAAATTATTAAAGGGTTGTTTAGGTTTTATTTTTGTTGTTATTATATTATTTGCTTTGATCACAGCTTTTTTATTTAATTACTTTATTATGCTCCAGTCAATAAAAGATTTTGTTTTTCAATTCAACTGTATTTGTGTTTTATTTCTGGTTATTTTTCCTTTGATCAAATCCTTATCAGGTACCCTGATTTTTAATTTACATAAGATAGGATTTTTCTTTTATAATCCTTTTATCTGTTTATAGTTTTGTTTATTCATACAGCACTTCACTTGAGTATATGCTTTAGGTGCCTTTATGTTTCTTTTGTGTTAATCTTTTACCCTCTTTATTTATGTTAATTTCGTGATTCTATTACTTAAAGTGCATTTTAATCAAATTGTGCTATTCAAAACTGTTATCTTAAAGTGCTTGTGCTATTGTGACTTAGTGCTAATTTATTCTTATATTGTTGAATTAACCTTTTACCTTGTGACTGTTAGTTTGTCACAGTCACTACTTTACCTTATTAATTTAAAGTGCTGGTGCTGTGCTATTTTTTTAAAATGTATACACTCCCGATTTTATGCTGTATCTTGAACTGTATGTTTCATTAATGGTCATGATGTATTTAAAATATCTGCTATCCTTGTCTCTTGTATCTGGAGGTCTTATCTTAGCATCTGTTGGCTGAAGAGGATTTAGCCCCTAAGAAGACACATGGATATGAGGCTCTGAGATGAATGCCCTTGTAATCAATAATTTTCATAATTTTCATGCGTTCAAGCTGGTCAGAGGCAATCCTGATACTGGTCCGTAGGGAGTGGGCAGTACCAGGTTCCATGCCTGGGTTTGATCTCAATGTAGTTCTCATGGTATGGCATGAGTGCTACATATGCTACAGACTTGAGCCACAGCAGAAACCAATATATGTTCAAGAGACAGATGGGTTTGAAGTGCCTATTTTTATGCTGATTCTCCCGATTGGTTGTTGTTAAGCACAGTCTTTCTATCAGCCAATCACACCTCATCTAAGATTATTTATTGCTGCCACAGCCTCCTCTCAATCCGTCATAGGTTCCTGTGACTATGAGAACCTCTGGTTGCTCTTGTGTCTTCCTGCCCTGTTCTGCTACAGTTCCTGCTCCATTCATGTTCAATATTGGACTAATCTTTTGTTGCTGGATCGAATTGTTGGACCTTGTTTGATTTCTGCCAGCCCCCGATCTTTGGTATGCTTAACCTGCTTGTACTTTGCCCCTAAAGAGTTTCACCTGGCAGCCCTGACAACTGGTTCATCTTTCACAAGTATCAGAATCAAGCCTACCTACTCTGCAGGCATGGTCAATGCTAAATATATAAAACTTTAAAATTACTCTGAAGTCACAAGATACCCCATGAGATGGAGAGGGAAGACATGTGGGTGTACATGAGCAGTGTCTTAATCCACACGTTCTTCATAGATCTATTCTCCCATGTACACCTGCGTTTTTTTGTTGATGTGCATCACTGGTGTAGGCAACATTTCTGGTATAATAACCGACGTGCGCTCAAACTGACATTTTAGTGAAGTAGCACACACATTTCTTGACTCCTGTTAAGAGCACCAGCAACTGTGCAACAGGGCTCACTTGTATGATTCTGTGCTCCAACTTGTGATGTTTTTGTCTGTTTCTTGGGCTACACTGATACCTAGGATCCCTGACTCTTGGCTTGTTAATGGGTTTTCTACTCTCTGGCAATGTTGGCTAGTTTACTGGGCTCCCTTAATTTCTAGATCACATCCAGCATGGCTTCTTACTGGACCTGCTTCTTTACAGCTGTACATCCTGACTGCTAGACTGTTTACTGAATCTACATTTTGCCTCTGGCACCTTGCGCTACATGACTCAGTGATCTTGACCTGCTACTGGGATCCACTCCCTTGTACCCAGATAACATAACACCTGAACCTACCATGAAGGTCATCGAGGGTAACCCACCATTAAGCTCTTCCTTAATAGACCAGTTTGAATCTATGACCTTGGTTGTGCAACACCTGCAGAAGTGATTTACGTGCCTACTTTTTACTTCTTCTGCATCATTTGGATCTGTGCTTGCTGATATGGCCTAACCTGAACCACAGGTCACTCTTCCAAACAAACTGGGAGAGTTCCAAGTTCTGAGGCTTCAAGAACTCCCAACAGTCGTTATTTATGTTTAAACCCAATATATGTTTTTCTGAGTTTGTCTGCATACGTACTGTGATCTTGCTGTTTTCTGGAAAATAAATAAGATGGCTCCATAATCAGCCATGACAACCTTCATTGTCCAAATGGATGCTAGCACCACTTCAGCGCAAGTGCTGAAGGCGCGCCTACGTATGGGCGTCAACAACTGCGCAGCAGACAAATGTGTGCTGGGATAGAAGCACGCACGTGCAACAGCGCGCCCCTACCAGCTTCCCTCCTATCTCCTCCGGTATCCCTGAGGTTCTCTGTCACTGGCAGCTCTCTTTGCTGTGTCTGCCTGTTGTCCCCATTCTTCCTGTCATTGAACTCTCTCCCTCGCCTGTACCCCTGTCTGTTCTCTCTCCCTTCTTGTACACGCTTGTTCTCTCCTCTCTGTCACACATCTCTCCCTCCTCCCATCCACACATATTACTTACCCCATTCCATCGGCAATAGTGCCCCCCGACATCTGCGCACCAGGCCTGGCTGTGACCCATTAGTCGAGGCGCACTATTGACGGGGCGCTTTATAGACAGAGTGCCAAAATGGATAGTAGGCATAGGAGTAAAGGCAGGAGAGAGCAGCCTCTAGAGTATACAGAACCATATGACTTTGCTGTATTTCCTATTTCCAGTCAACTTCCTGCTCCAGAAACCATGCTTGGGCACTGCTCCTGTTACTATATAGCATTCCGATTTTTTTTTAATGTTGTCCAAGTAAATAACTAGGAACTGATTGATCATTACTGCACAGACCTCTTTAAGGAATTGAGATACTCAATGCTGTATCCTTTTAAACTTCTTAATATATGTCAAATAATATGCCCCATCGTGCCGGCAAGTAGATGTGCCATGCATACGCACCTGCAGAGTGAAAATGGCAGCAGCAGCAGGGACAGAGAGGGGAGAAAAAGAGAGAGAAAGTGGGGTGGGTGATACAGAGGGAGCGGGATGCAAAGGGAGGGAGGGAAGGAGGTGATGGCAGCAGGGAGGGAGACAGGAGAGAAAGAGGGAGACAGAGGGGGGGGAGAGAGAGGGAGACAGAGGGTGGGAGAGAGAGGGAGTCAGAGGTGGGGAGAGGGAGACAAAGGGAGTCAGAGAGGAGGAGAGAGAGGGAGGGGGACAGAGAGGGGAGAGAAGTGAGGGAGACAGGTGATAGCAACAGGGACAGAGAGGGGAAATAGATAGAGGGAGACAGGGGGGAGACAGAGGGAAAAAGAGGGAGGGGCACAGGGAGAGTGGGAGGGAGACAGAGAGAGGAGGCAGGGAGAGAGGAAGGGATGACGAGAGAGGGAGGGAGGGGAACAGAGAGGGGAGAGGGAGGGATGGGGACAGATAGATAGACAAGAGGCAGGGAGAGAGGGGAAGGAGACAGAGGAAACACACACACACAGAGGGTGCACTTAGAGAGAAAGGGTGCACAGAGAGAGAGAGATAAGCTGCACAGAGAGAGACATGGAGCACAGAGAGACAGAGGGCTCACAGAGAGGAAGAGGATGCAGAGATGCACAGAGAGAGGGAGATGGCGCGCAGAGAGAGAGAGATGGCGCGCAGAGAGAGGGAGAGGGCTCGCAGAGAGAGGGAGAGGGCTCGCAGAGAGTGGGAGATGGCTCACAGAGAGTGGGAGATGGCTCACAGAGAGAGGGAGAGGGCACGCAGAGAGTGGGAGATGGCTCACAGAGAGAGGGAGAGGGCACGCAGAGAGAGGGGGAGAGCACGCAGAGAGAGGGAGAGGGCACGCAGAGAGAGAGAGAGGGCGCGCAGAGAGATGGAGAGGGCACGCAGAGAGAGGGAGAGATGGCCCGCAGAGAGAAGGAGAGGGCACGCAGAATGGGAGGGTGCTCAGAGAGAGGGAGAGGGCACGCAGAGGGAGGGAGAGGGCATGCAGAGAGAGGGAGAGGGCACGCAGAGAGAGGGAGAGGGCACACAGAGAGAGAGAGAGGGCACGCAGAGAGAGAGAGAGGGCGCGCAGAGAGAGGGAGAGGGCGCACAGAGAGAGGGAGAGGGCGGGCAGAGAGAGGGAGAGGGCGCGCAGAGAGGGAGAGATGGGCCGCAGAGAGAGGGAGAGGGCACACAGAAAGGGAGGGCTCGCAGAGACAGGGAGAGGGTGCGCAGAGAGAGGGAGAGGGTGCACAGAGAGTGGGAGAGGGCGCGCAGAGAGTGGGAGAGGGCGCGCAGATAGAGGGAGAGGGCGCGCAGATAGAGGGAGAGGGCACGCAGAGAGAGGGAGAGGGCGAGCAGAGAGAGGGAGAGAGCACGCAGAGAGAGGAGAGGGCACACAGAGACAGCACAGACAATTAAACATAACATATATGACACTCTTTTATGACGGGCAAGTTACAAGTCACATAAATAAAGGGCAAAACTATGCTATTGTGGGTAGAAAGATGATTGAAAAACTGTACAGTATACAGTCAAAGGAAGTAAAGAGTATTCCTACATCTCTTAAGCAGACCCGTAGACCTGTTTTCCTGCATAATTACTTGAACAGTGCTTCCAGTGCAGCTAAGCATTCTGGGTAGTGCCATGCAAATAGGAATCAAACTACCACCTTTAAAAATAATTGTATAACATTTTAAAAGTAAACTAGTAGTGCCCTCCTGTGTCAAAAATGCTCAATGGGAAGAACATGATATCAACTTATTTTTTAATTCTGAAAAGTTTTTTTCCCCTTATCAAATAAAATCTAAATATAATAAAAACATTTGAAAATAGAGAATCCAGTGAATTAATACAATTAATTTATAATGCTGTAAATAAAGCAGCAAAAGAAAGAAGTCAGATCCCAGTGCTGGTTCCACATCTTACAGCTTGTTTCCTGTATGGTTTTCTCATGATCCGCTGCAAACGCCTCCCCGAATTGGCAATATGGGATCTCACTGTAAATGAGAACTAGCAGTGGGTGGAGCAAATATGTTTTACCTGCACCTTGTAACAGGGACGCTTTATGTTAATTTCATCATCTTTTAAGCATTTGTTAGTATTTGCAACTGCGTCTCCCTATTATTTATCTATATTTCAGATGATTTAGTGATTATATTATGAGAATTAGTATTCCATATACTTTGAATACTACCAGAGTATCAGTTATTAAAAGAGGATTCCAGGAAATATTATTTAGGTGGCCACGGTCCTGCTGAAACAACCTTACTCCTATTTTTATTAACCCATTTTCAAGTAATTTCTATGCATAAAAAAGGAAAATGTTTTTTTAGAAAGTCTTATATTTTATTATTCTTGGATTGCAAGTCTGAAGAGGATGTTTTAACATAAGTGAATGCAGATTTTATATATATATATATATATATATATATATATATATATATATATATAGTCAAGTCACATTATGATTACAGCCTATTTTTGATGTTGGCAGTGCGTAGCCATTGTCAAAAGTAGGCATGTCATGAGCTGACATGGTAGGTGTATAATGTGACATGTAGGCATTTTACAAACATATCAACCATCTCTATAATGGGTAAAACGTGAGATTTATCTGGCTTTGAAAATGGCATGATCATTAGCTTTCGGGCCAAGTCTGGAAGTATTTCTGAAACAGTGCAGTTTGTGAATTGTTCTCGTGCTACTGTGGTTAAAGTGTACCATGACTGTAAATGGCACCATTGCAAATAAATGCGTAGAAACTGGTGAAGCACCAGATCCCATTGATGTCAAAGGTGAATGTCTGGTGCAAAGTTATGCGAGGGACAACCGACACACTACAATTGAGCAATTCACCATCCAAACAAACTAGGGGGCTACCAGTCATGCGTCTAAAATGACAGTACAGCCAACCCTGTTGCTTATGGTGCTACGAAGCAAACAACTGGTCACTGCACCAATTCTGGCAAGGGTTTATCGTCTGTACCGAAATTTGACCTCTTCTGTTTGGCAAAGGGTTGCCTTTGCCGATGAGTCACATTTTCTGCTCCATCATCTAGACGGATGTATAGTGTCAGGCGCAAAACCTCTGAGAACAAACACTCTGCAACCATCGTTGGAAGAACACAAGATGGTGGCGGCAGCATTATGGTCTGGGGAATTTTTTCTTGGCATTGTCTGGGTTCACTCATATCTCTAGAAGGCACTCTCAACCGGTTGGATTATCTGTCCATCCTGGAATGGATGGGATCTTCCAGCAGGACAATGCAACTTGTCATATGGCCAGAATTGTCCGGTGATTGGAGGTGCAGAAGGAAAACATCCAAGTACTATCATTTCCCGGAATTTAACCCCTTAAAGGACCCCCGCAGCTGAGGGTTAATATTAAATGCTGCGTAGGTCCTTTAAGGACATCTGTGTTAAGGGTTAACTAACTAGGTGCTGTGGGGTCCTTAAAATACCCCCGGGACATTTAGATGCAGTGGTGTTTTGAGCAGGAAAGGGGGCAGTGAATAGTGAGTGGGGAGGGGAATAGCAGTCGCAAAGATGTAGTCCTCAGTGGTAGCTCTCGCAAAATATATATATATATATATATACACAGTTGTGTTAAAAAGTTCAATAGTTTGCATACTCTTGGCGAATTAGTAATATGTGTACCATTTTTAAAGAAAACATGAGTGAGCAGGCAAAACACATTTCTTTTATTTCTAATGGGATTCATATTCAACTGTAGGTTATAACAGAACTAGCGACTTGCCCGTCAAAAAATGACGGCAATGTGATGTATATGTTTGTCAAGTTGTTTAGTTATTAACATATATTTTTGACACTTAAGTATTTTAATATGAACGTGTATTTTTGTAAAATGTTGATGTAATGGTTTTTTAAAATGTAATTAGTATCTGAAGAATTGTTAACTTTAATATACATTGAATGAATAGGAAAGCAAAAAGTAAAAAGCCTTCTTTAAACGTCGCAAATTTTAACATGAAGTTTAAAATATATGTAAGCAATAACCTTCAAAGTATATATTTTTAAACTTGAACTTTATTTTTTATGTAAGTTTAGAAGTTGACAAAACATTGGTATAATTTTGAACATTATAAACAGGAACATAGTGAATACATTTTGTAACCTAATTTTTTATTAAAAGTATTAACATTTAAAACAATTGACCTTTAAATTAATCAGTATTAAAATTCAATTTCTATCACAATAATTGTTAACTTGAATATACATTGAATGTAGAGGAAGGCATACAGTAAAACTCTTCTTAAAACGTACGTAATTAAAGTAATTTATTACTGAGCACATAAACTGGCGATAAACATTAATGTAGGTAGTAATCTTAAGATAACAGACAATATTTACATTGTGACTTAAAAGGTGCTTGACCTCTTAACATCCACTTTGTAATCTATTGAATGAAATAACTTGAAAATATATTTTTTAAACTTGTAACATTAGAAACATTAACATAGTGACTTAACATTTTAACATAATTTTTACTAACAATGCAAGGCAAGTATTTTGTGAGGCGAATTATTCATAAACATGACTTCCATTATTTATGACTGAATTAAACAACCAATTGTTATGTATTTTGCAATGCTTTTAAAAAATCTTGGCATCTTTAATTTGTATCCTTCAAAGTTATAGTACTTCATAGTAGACAATGTTTTTAGTAAAAATACGTCCATCTTCTAATAAATCACCTTGACTTTCATTGTTTTTAATGTAAACTTTAATAGCCTGTGGATTTTTGCACAGTGACAACGCAACGTACAATTGACCATGTGCAAAAACTGGTTCTTCCAAGAAAATACCCACAGATTTGAAAGTTTGACCTTGTGATTTATTAATGGTCATGGCAAATGCCATAATAATGGGAAATTGTCTTCTTTGAAGTATAAAAGGGAGACTACTTTCACTTGGTGCTAAATCTATTCTTGGTATGAAAACTCTCTCTCCTTTATGGGTCCCAGTTAAAATTTCAGCATCTATAAAATGGTCTTTAATTGTTGAACAATTAATCTTGTGCCATTGCATAGGCCTTTTTTGGGGTTCATATTTCGCAGTAACATGATAATTGCACCTTTCTTTAGCTGCAAAATATGTGGTGGCATTCCAGAAGGAGTTAAAGAGTTTATGAATTCAGTCGAAAAGTTAGCCTGACTTTCATTGTCATCAGCAAGTACAGAATCAGCACTGTGATAATTTCTTTGTGGTGCATTAATTTTTTTTTAAGATTTCATTATTGAGGATTAATGCATCTTTATTTTTACACATCAGTATGACTTGGTTGGCAAGCTCTGAATATTCTTCGTTATTTATGCTCCCTTCAAATATAGCCGATATAATATCTTGTTGACAAATCATATGAGGTGGGATCTCTACAGTGTCGTCAGGTAAATGTAGTATTTTTTCTGTTCTGCCTTCTCCAATTTTAATAACCCAATCATTGAAATCAGTTTGGCCTTCTGATCTCATATTTTGTTGCAGTTGAAGATGGGTAAAATGTTTCCATACTGTACTTGACTTTATACATGTTTCGATAATGTCAGTTCGATTTCCATGTACAACGACAGGTAATGTTTGTCTAAAATCGCCACCCAACAACATTACCTTTCCACCAAATGGAAAAATATTATCCATGACTTCACGAAGCAAACGGTCAATACATTGGAGGGCATAGCATGACATCATTGTGGCCTCATCTATTATAATTAATTTACATTTCTTCAATTTCTTTGCTTGTAAGGATGTCATGCGAATATCTGACACAGAATTTTCTAAAATAGGCACTGGCAGTTTAAATCCACTATGAATAGTTCTTCCACCTTCTAATAAAAGTGCAGCAATTCCAGTAGTGGCAAACGCCATTGCTATTTTTCCTTGTGCTCGTACTGAACTCATTAATAAATTGTACAAATATGTTTTTCCTGATCCGCCAGGTCCATCAAGATAGAAATAACGCTCTGTCACCATGTCATCATCTATAGCATTTTTAATGGCATGAAATGCTTGCAATTGTAGTGTATTTAAAGTTGCAAGTCTTTCTTCTGTTCTTTCTGCTTGTAGTTGAATGTCATAGTCTTCAAAGTTAATGTCATCTATAAGACCTGGATCAGGCAAATTAAAACTTGCACAACTTAATCCATGAGTTAAAAAGACTTCTTGGATTTCCATTAACGCTTTTAAGTGTGCAATGGGTTCATTGTATCGTCGCATAAAGTCTTCAGCCATATTACTTTTAAAAGTCTCCCACAAAGCTAATGCATTTGGAGCATTTGAGAAGATACAAATAAAAGCAAATTGTTCTCTCATCTGTCGTGGCATTTGACATTGTGCTGCTTCTTCTAAACATCTTTCCCACTCTGTATCATCAGCGAGTAAGTTTCTATGTCTTGCAGCTAAATGGAAGGATTCATATACAATGTCATTAACAGTTCTTAAGTGTTCAAAACTTTGTGCTCCAGGAACATTTAAAAGTAATATCCGTAAGCAAAAACGTTCAACATCTCTTGGACTGACTGTGTAAATTCTTGGAACAATTTTATTGCCTCTGGTTTTTCTTGGTCTCCATAATCCATTCACAAAAACATAGTGATATGGAATTTCAATATATAAGTATTGTGTTGCTTCAGCATCAGTGGAATTTAATGCAAACCATGCAGTTAGTGTAGTGTGACGATCTTCACTTTGGGCCAATGCATTCATTTCATTTCCAGCATGGAAATAGACTAAATGTCGTTGTGGCAAATGTACTGCTAACCTATATACTGCATGTGATCTATCATGCATTTCAAATTTTAAAAGCCGCCACATAGCTTCTGGCGCACTGACATAGCGAGCATCTACATGAGATGCAAGTTCATCATTGTTACAAGTGTTCTGAAATAATAAGAATTGGTTTCATTCTCTATCCAAAGGAAGTACATTTACATAACCAGTTTCAGCCAAAAGGCTGTTGATAGCATCTGACACAAACAATGTAAATGTAGATCAAAGAATGAGAACCTCTGTTCACGCAAAGCACCCTGCTGGTTTTGTCATTAAATGCACCTCATCAATCAGGTGTTGAATCACGGCTGGAAGTAACATTTGCCCAACATTTGCCATGGGGCAATCAGAGGTCAAAGATTCTATTCTTGGAGATATACTGACATCTACAGGCCATCTGAGTTGGAATTTACCCCAAGTGGCAAACGATGATCCTACAAAATGTTGCAATCGGATTGGCTGGGACAATCTACAAGGTGTGGCTAGGATGGGTATAATTAGGCAACATTTACTGACCTGGGGCAGAATTATTAGTGGTAAGGGAAATAGGCAAGCTAGGATACACTACACTTTTGCATTCATACACTTAGACATTAGTTAAAGCCTTGTAACTCAAGACGCTTCTCTCACTTTGTAATTGTATGATAATAAATATTTCATTTAGAAGTTTATACCGTTTTGGAGTTTATTTAAGCAGTCAGATGTATGTTAACTGGTGATCAGGAAATAGGGTTAGAATTCCAGTATAAAAAGGACTATATTTAACAATCATGTACTAACTCACTACTTTCAGGGTTGTCTGCACTTTTGACGACTACAGTAGCTGCATCGTAACCTTTGTAAATATATTTGTAGACATATTTAATGGATTTGATGGAAGTGCAGGCTTCTACGTTGATGTGGGCGTTGTACTTCATGAGTAAATGTGGATTGTAGGGTACTACATATCTATTGTCCACTTTTCTTCCACGAATAATGGCACTATCTCCTTCTCTTCTTTTATAAAGTGGATATCCATCACAATTGGCATAGGTTTTGTCTCTATAATCTTTTGGAAATTCTTTGGAACATTTATTATTTTCCATACATGGTGATTGTAGATTAAGGTCACCACAGGGTCCATGAATCATGCGATGAGTAACAATCTCATATAGTCTACCATATAGTTCTGGATCTGGTAGTTCAGCAACAATGACTGCATCCACTTTGTCTGAAGTATCTAATTTATCTTTTTCTTGAAGTATTATTAGAAGATGTGCATGTGGAAGGCCTCTTTTTTGAAATTCAATGGTATATACATAAGCAAGACATTTGCCAAATAACTGATTTATAGTGAAGTCACGTATTAATTCATTTAATTTAATCTTAAAAACTCTGGCTACTAAATCTGGTCGATCAGAAGCACTTTGTCCAAGAAGTAGATTTTGTGTGATTTCTGGCCATTGTGGATTACATGTAAATGTCACAAATAAATCGGGTTTGCCAAATTTAGTGACAATAGCCATAGCATCATTGTATCTTTCTCTCATATTCCGAGGAGATCCTTGAAAGGAAGATGGTAAAATGATGGCTTTGCCAGCTGTCATGTCTCTGCTTGTAGCCAAGTCAGCAACATAGTCCATTAATCCAGAATATTGTTCTACACAGAGTTTATCTTGTTGATATTTGATAAAGTTTAAATTATTTGCCTCAACTTGCAAATATGAATCAATAATCCATTGTTGTGTTAGTTTCCCACCACATAAAATTGGATTAAATACATTGCGAATGGCAATTTGAGCTACTTTAAATTCAAGCATAGAAACATTATTTCGGATTCTGGCTTTAGCATTTGGGTAACTGGGAAGAGTTAATTTTGGTTGCCAACCTGCTTCTCCGTGTGGGAAAAAGATGGTATATGTCATTGGATCTAAATTTGGACTTAAGATACTCATATTAATAAACGGTTGCTCCTCATTTCTAGGATATATTCGAATGTCTCTTTGAAATGGTGGTTGTCCTTCATCATTCTGAAACACCATTGCAACCTCATTTGATGTTGGCAAGTTATAACGACGTTTATCAGTATGTCTGTCTCTTTTAAGCACCATATTAACCTTCGGCATTGGTAATTGATGTGTTTGTGCATGAAGTAGTTGTTCATTTTCTACTTCTGCCAATTTTTTATAAGCTTTACTGTAGGGATTGTTGTCCATAATGTTATTTAGCTCTATGAAAACAGTGGGTAAGCATTTTTTATTTTCTTCCATCTGCATACGTTGGTCAACAGCTTCCATTGTATCTAGGACATATAGTTGAGCGAATTTTCTTTTATTTCCTTCCTCTGGATGTAAATGGGAAGTGCGATGATAAATTTGTCCTTGGACTTTAAAACAGTAAGGACCATGTCCTGGTACATTAGCAGCTAATGTTGCCCCCATGGATGCAAAGGATATGGCACTATTGTAGGATCTTATGTTTGTCTTAAAATTTTTGTAGTTTGGAAAAGTAGGTTCAGTCATAATATTTTGTAAATAAATTGGAAATTCTTTCCTTTCTGGAAGTTTGAACTTGCCTTTTTGACAACAACTAATAAATTGTCCATCTCTGGGTCTCTCCTGTTTAAAATAATAAGCCTCACAAAACTGACATTGAGTAGTCATGTCCCCACAACTATGAACCTCTACTGCTAAAGACTTAAGTAGAGGACAATTTGCAAAGCATATAGGATTTTGACTTTCATATTCATCAGGTGAAATGTCATATAATGTTTCAACAACAGGTTCTAAATGTTTTGTTTTTTTCGTTGCTTTTCTTGGTATATGTTGTATTGTTTGAGGTAAAATGTCATGTAATGTTTCATGAAACGGTTCTAAATGCTTTGTTTTCTTTGTTGCTTTTTTTGGTATCTCTTGTATTTTTTCTGGTAAAATGTCATCTGATGTTTGAGCAACAGGTTGTAAATGCTTTATTTTCTTTGTTGCTTTTTTTGACATATCTTTAATTTCTGCAAGTGACAGTCTTTTGCTTGCAATTCTTTTGCGTTCTTTTTCTCGTCGAATTTCCTTCTTCTCCGGTGTCTGCTGGCTGTCTGCTCTCTGTCGTCGTTCTCTAGCTTGGCGTCTTTTCTTTTCTTGTTTACTCTCGTTATCAGCCATGTTAATCTGTAAAAATAAAATAATGTACCATTAGTTTATTTTGAGATGTTAAGTTGTTTTTCATGACAAATAGTTATCAATAGTGTGTTAACATTTTATACTTAATCAATTTCAATGCGGTCAATTGAATAAAAGTCTAAATAAGGCCATCAGATAATTATTTAAAGAAGTTTTTATTTATTAAACATGTATCCAAAAGCAAGTGTTTCAGTAACTAAAAAGGTATTTTCAAAAAGATGTTATGTCCTTATTTACAGCACTATTCAATTTGTCAAATGGCAATTAAATTAGTGTTTAGGACTGGAATGTTACAATGACAAATTGTATAGATTCTGTGTTTTTAGACTTTTTTGGACTATGCCAATTTATTTTTTAAGTTTACATTGAAGTTTGTATTTACTGTTAAAGATTATTGGCCCTAAAAGACAAATAAGAGATAGATGAAAAATGTGTTAGTTATATTTTCTCAACAGTTATAGTTACCGGTGGTTTATTTTAAATTTGATTTTCTGTTGACATCTATGCAAAGCTAAGATCTTTATTTTCTTTTTCTCTTTTTTTACTTTTTATACTGTACCTTGGTTGAAGTTTGATTTCAAGCAAAATTCTTTGTTAGTCCTGTGTTGAAAGCCTTCGTCCGATGGTCTGGTCCTGTGTTGAAAGTCCTCGTCCGATGGTGTAGTCCTCTGTTCCAACTCCTGTTCTGATGTTCTTGACGCAGTATCTGTTATAAAATAAAAATGAAAATGTTATGTTATTTGAATGTCTTTGTATTAATGAAAAAATGCCATTATTTCTGTGTTTTTCTACAATCCTTTTTGGTGCGCCGCAATTTTGGTATGCTTCTGTAGGCTTTTTTCTAAGGCTTATAGGTGGTTAAACATTAAAGAAAAATATTAATTAATTTTTCTCTTTTTTTACTTGTTATACTGTACCTTGGTTGAAGTTTGATTTGAAGCAGAATCTTTGTTGGTCCTGTGTTCAAAGCCTTCGTCTGATGGTCTGGTCCTGTGTTGAAAGTCCTCGTCCAATCGTCTGGTCCTCTGTTGAAAGTCCTCGTCCGATGGTGTAGTCCTCTGTTGAAAGTCCTCGTCCGCTGGTCTGGTCCTCTGTTGAAAGTCCTCGTCCGCTGGTCTGGTCCTCTGTTGAAAGTCCTCGTCCGCTGGTCTGGTCCTCAGTTGAAACTCCTGGTCCGATGTTCTTGACGCAGTATCTGTTATAAAATAAAAATGAAAATGTAATTTTATTTGAATGTATTTGTATTAACTCAAAAATGACATCATTTCTGTGTTTTTCTACAATCCCGTTTGGTGCCCACCACTTTTGGTATGCTTATTTAGGCCTTTTTCTAAGGCTTATAGATTGTTAAACATAAAATAAGAATATAAATGTAGTTTGGTATGTGTTTGTGTGAGTTTTCGTACAAACCTGTTTGGTGCGCACCACTGTTGGTATGCTTATTTAGGCTTCTTTCTAAGGCTTATAGGTTGTTAAACATAAAATAAGAATATAAATGTAGTTTGCTATGTGTTTGTGTGAGTTTTCGTACAATCCTGTTTGGTGCCCACCACTGTTGGAATGCTTATTAATGTTGTTTTGTAATGCTTATAGGTTGTTAAACATAAAATAAGAATCTAAATGTAGTTTGCTATGTGTTTGTGTGAGTTTTCATACAATCCTGTTTGGTGCACACCAATGTTGGTATGCTTATTTAGGCTTCTTTCTAAGGCTTATAGGTTGTTAAACATTAAATAAGAATCTAAATGTAGTTTGCTATGTGTTTGTGTGAGTTTTCATACAATCCTGTTTGGTGCCCACCACTGTTGGTATGCTTATTAATGTTGTTTTGTAATGCTAATAGGTTGTTAAATATTAAATAAGAATCTAAATGTAGTTTGCTATGTGTTTGTGTGAGTTTTCATACAATCCTGTTTGGTGCACACCACTGTTGGTATGCTTATTAATGTTGTTTTGTAATGCTAATAGGTTGTTAAATATTAAATAAGAATCTAAATGTAGTTTGCTATGTGTTTGTGTGAGTTTTCATACAATCCTGTTTGGTGCACACCACTGTTGGTATGCTTATTAATGTTGTTTTGTAATGCTAATAGGTTGTTAAACATAAAATAAGAATCTAAATGTAGTTTGCTATGTGTTTGTGTGAGTTTTCATACAATCCTGTTTGGTGCACACCAATGTTGGTATGCTTATTTAGGCTTCTTTCTAAGGCTTATAGGTTGTTAAACATTAAATAAGAATCTAAATGTAGTTTGCTATGTGTTTGTGTGAGTTTTCATACAATCCTGTTTGGTGCGCACCACTGTTGGTATGCTTATTAATGTTGTTTTGTAATGCTAATAGGTTGTTAAACATAAAATAAGAATCTAAATGTAGTTTGCTATGTGTTTGTGTGAGTTTTCATACAATCCTGTTTGGTGCACACCAATGTTGGTATGCTTATTTAGGCTTCTTTCTAAGGCTTATAGGTTGTTAAACATTAAATAAGAATTTAAATGTAGTTTGCTATGTGTTTGTGTGAGTTTTCGTACAATCCTCTTTGATGGGCACCACTTTTGTTATACTTATGTAGTGTTTTTTCTAATGGTTATAGGTTGGTAAACAAAAAGAATATGAATTTAGTTTGCTATGTGTTTGTTACAATCCTGTTTTGTGTGTACCAGTTTGTGTGTACCATATGTTGCATACTTTGGCCCTCATTCAATTGCAGTTTGGCCAATTCAATAGGGTTCTAAATGTGCTTATTTCGAGCCCTATTGAATTGTCCAAAATATCAATTGAATGAGGGCCTTTGGTTGCTGGATTTGTTATATTGTGAGGGCCTCATTGAATTTGGTTTTTCGCAATGGAATTTGGCTCAATATGAGCACAGAGCATCTTTTTTTACAGAAGTTTTTAACTAAAAACTTCTGTTCAAAAATATGCTCTGTGCTTATATAGAGCCCTATTGAAATGGGCAAATCACATTTGAATGAGCCCCTCGGCCATTAAACATATTTAGGTCCTGAATCAATTGCGTTTTGACCAATTGAATAGGGCTCTATATAATCACATAAAATATTTTTTGACAGAAGTTTTGAATTATTGAAGACCTTGATTTAGTATCGAAGTTCAGTAACTAAAAATGTCTGTCTAAAAAATCTGTTATGTGCTTATATAGAGCCCTATTCAATTGGCCAACTCACAATTGAATGAGGCTCATGGTTCGGTTCTTTTTTATACTTAATACTTTACCTTGATTGAAGTGTGGAATGACAGAGGGTCCCCTCCTGCCAATCTTAATCCGCCGGTCTTCTTGTAGTGTCTGTTTGAAAAATAAAGTGAAATAGTGAATTATAGAGATTTTTATTTGTATTTAGCAAAGCATGGCCTTTTCAGCATTTAAAGTATTTTTGTATCTTACGTCTTCTTCTTTGTTGGTGTTCTTTAAAAGGGATTGTGCTTCACAATGCACGGTGCAAATTGTTGAGAGACGCTGTTGAGGCAGAGTCTGTTTGAATATTAAAAAAAGTAGAAAGATTGAGCTTTAGGTGATCTATTGAATTGCAGTAAATTAATTTCATTTAAATATACTTCTGTAATTATTTTCAATTAACATTATTTTTTGGTGGGGGCTACACACATATGTCACATACATGAAGCACATTTCCATAGTTGAAAGTAATTTTTTTGTGTGCGTGTGACATATCACTATACATGAATCATATTTTCATTGTTAAATTAACCTTATTTTTATTTTTGGCCAACATACATAAATGTGTGTGTGACATGTGACTATAGATGATACACATATATGTGCGTGTCACATATCAGTATACATGACTCATATTTTAATAGTCCCAACTTATTTTTTTCTAATGTAATTTAAATGTAGTTGTTTAATTAGTTTGTTTTAAGATAATTTTGTTGCAGGGGCAATACACATAAATGTGCGTGTCACATGTCAGTATACATTATACACATAAATGTGCGTGTCACATGTCAGTATACATTATACACATAAATGTGCGTGTCACTTGTCAGTATACATTATACGCATATATGTGCGTGTCACATGTCAGTATACATAAACCTCTTTTTCTTATTTAATTTTTTTTTTTTATGTCCTGTCTTGATAATAAAATGTAATATATTATAGGTTACCTCTCAGTTGTAATTTGCACAATGTAAAGTAGTAAATTAGGAAAGAATTATCTTCTCAAGTTTTAGCAGCAGTTATGTCTGAAGTCACTCTGTTCATCACCTGAGGAGAAATGTATTTTTCTCTGTCAAATAGGCAGTATTTATAAACTTGTAGAACATTCTGGAAAGTTAGACCGTTAGAACGCAATACGCATGCGCTATTTGCGTTCCAGCTTACAATTTGCGTTCCATCCGCCATTTTGTGCGTAGTAGTGGTTAAAATGGTGTTTAATATGAGTGTGATCCGTTCCGCATAGTATGTGTTTCATTATTGCGAGTAAGTGTAGTGTAGTTACGTCTGGAGCCTCGTTTTCGTTTTGTTCAGCGGCCATTTTTTCTCTCGCTTAGCCGATTTTCGGCCGTTTAAACTCTTTGTTTTGGACTTAAATGGACGTGTAAATAAACTTTTGGAGGTGCCGGATGCCCCCCCGTGCTGTAAGTAAGCTTTTTATGTGTTTGTTGTGTTTATTTCTTGTGTTTGTGATGTTTTGATGCGCGGCGGTTGGAATGGGTCTTTCGCGGGCGTATTTTTTTCCGATGCGGCCGTATTTTGTTGCGATGTTGCCGTATTTTTTTGCGATATACGCAGTTAGCTTTTACGTGTACGACGCAGTGTATTTGTTTCTAAGTCGTGCGTATGTGTGTTAAGAGCGTGTGAAGGGCCTTTTTTACTGTTTTTTTGTTAAGTCTTGCGTCTGTGTGTCTGGGTGTAATCGGGTGTGAGGCGACTTTGAGTTTTTTTTTGTTATGAAGTTGTGTGTGTGTGTATGTGTGTGTTAACACAGCCGATGTTGGGATGCTCCCACCACCGCAAATGCGGACCCTCGCTTCACGAGGATCCGCATTTGCGGGGACGTTGTTGGGTTTTTGTTGGCTGGGCGGTTGGGTTTATTCTGTTAAAAAGTCGTGTGTGTGTATGTGTGTGTTAACACAGCCGACGTTGAGCCTCCACCTCCGCAAATGCGGACCCTCGCTTCGCGAGGATCCGCATTTGCGGGGACGTTGGGATGCTCCATCACCGCAAATGCGGGCCCTCGCTTCGCGAGGACCCGCATTTGCGGGGAACTGCGTCCCTCGCTTTGCGAGGGACGCAGTTCTTGCGGGCTCGCTACGCGAGCCCGCAAGCATGAGCAACGACCCGTACGCTCACAACTATATATGTGATGGCACAATCATTACAAAGAAAAAAATTAATTTTCCCTGTTTGCATACCCTTAGTTCTTAATACTGTGTATTGCCCCCTTTAGCATCAATGACAGCGTGCAGTCTTTTGTAATATTTGTCTATGAGGCCCCTACTTCTTGCAGGTGGTATAGCTGCCCATTCGTCTTGGCTCGATGATATTAAGGTCAGGAGACTGTGATGACCACTCCAGAACCTTCACCTTTTTCTGCTGTAACCACTGGAGGGTCAACTTGGCCTTGTGTTTGGAGTCATTGTCATGCTGGAATCTCAAAGAGCATCCCATGCGCAGCCTTCGTGCAGAAGAATGCAAATTGCCTGCCAGTATTTTCTGATAATATGCTGCATTCATCTTGGCATCAATATTCACAAGATTCCCCATACCTTTAGAGCTCACACCCCAAAACATCAGTGAGCCACCACCATGCTTTACAGTGGGGATGGTATTCTTTTCACTATAGGCCTTGTTGACCCCTCTCCAAACATAGCCTTTATGGTTGTGACCATAAAGCTCTATTTTGGTCTCGTCAAAACCTGTGAGGCGTGTCAAGGTGTTGTTGGGCATATTGTAACCGGGTTTTTTTGTGGCATTGGTGCAGTAAAGGCTTCTCTCTGGCATCTCGACCATGCAGCTCATTTTTGTTCAAGTATTGTCGTATTGTGCTCCTTGAAACAACCACACCATCATTTTCCAGAGCAGCCTGTATTTCTCATGAAGTTACCTATGGGTTCTTCTTTGTATTCCGAACAATTCTTCTGGCAGTTGTGGCTGAAATCTTTCTTGGTCTATCTGACCACATTTTACACTTCTTAATAAGTGATTGAACAGTACTGACTGGCATTTTCAAGGCTTTAGATAACTTTTTATATCGATTACAATCTTTATGAAGTTCCAGCTTACTCAGTGCATCCACGTGACAGCTAACAACTCATTGACTAGTTATACATACACTCATTACAATTTAAAAAGCCACAGGTGTGGGGAATTAACCTTTAATTGACATTTGAACCAGCATGTGTCACCTTGTGTGTCAGTAACAAGGCCAAACATTCAAGGGTATGTAAACTTTTGATTTCTGTTATCTTTAAGATTTAAAAAGGAGCCAAACAACTATGGGATAATAAATGGCTTCATATGAACACTATCCTTCACTAAAAAGACATTGTGTTTGCATGATCATTAATATTTTTAAAATAAATGCCAAAATGTCACAATTTCTGCCAGGGTATGCAAACTTTTGAGCACAACTGTATATATATATATATATATATATATATATATATATATATATATATATATAAACTAGCAACTTGCCCGTCAAAAATGACGGCAATACCATTTGAATCCTGGCAATGCTGTTTGCCACACCATGGGATCCTCTCTCCCTCTACTTTACTGGCACCGCGATGAGCACCTTCAGTGCTCATTGCGAGTCTCTCCTTCTGTCTACTTTCTCCCTTGAGTCTTATTTCCCCCCTCCTCTCCCTCCCTTGTGTCTCCCTTCCCCCTCCTCTCCCTCCCTTGTGTCTCCTTTCCCCCCTGTTTTTTTACCCTCTCTCCTCCATGTCTCTTCCCCCCCCCCCCTCATGTCTGTTCCCCCCCATTTCCCTCCCGTGTCTCTTCCCCCTCCTCTACTACACCTGTGTATCTCTCCCTCCTCTGTGTCTCTTCCTCTTTTTCTCACACCCCTTCTTCTCCCCCCCTCCTCTCAATCCCATCTCTCTCCCCTTCTCCTCTGTGTCTCTCCCCCCCTCCTCTCCCTCCCCTGTGTGTCTACCCCCTCCTCTCCCTCCCCTGTGTGTCTACCCCCCTCCTCTTCCTCCTCTGTGTCTTCCCCCTCCTTCCCTGTGTGTCTCCCCGCCTCCTCCTCTCTCTCTCCTCCTCTGTCTCGGCGCGCCGCAATGCGCATGCTTGGCTTACGGTGCACATTGCGCATGCATGCCCCGATGCATGCATGGACGCGAGCCCCGTTGCAATGCGAATGTGCGCCATCGTAGTTTAAAAACTATTATATGTGAATTTATATATATATATATATATATATATATATATATATATATATAGGCCATTAGCTTTTTTTTTTTTTACCAGACAAAAGAAAAACATGATTTATATATTCATGCTTTATTTAGTTTTTCACAATTTTTTTTGATTTAGGCATGATTATGTGTTTTATTGTAAGAGTACACATTTTTATAAAATATAAGATGGTACAATGCTGAGCTGTGCTTTACTTTACTCCAAAACATTCACCACAAATAGGAACCTTGTGTGCCAGCAACATGCCAAGGATTCACTGCATATAATGACATTTTTTTCAGTGCCCATGACTGGCAATACATTCACACGTCCTGCACCTAGAAGCTGTTATTGTCATTAACATCAGAATAATCTGTATTTGGTGTCCTCAATGACCACGAGAAGATCCTTTCCTTCTGTCCAGGTGTAAATCAGTTAAGTGATGGGGTTTTCAACCAAATAGGAAATGGAAAGACTGAAACTAACTGAATTAGGCAGCAGGGCTTATGCGCCACTATCTATACATCTTGTGAAGTTCCATAGGCTAACAAACCAGACAGTTATATGGTTTCAGTTGTTGTGCTGTTTCTTTAAATACAAAAAAACTGTACTGTGGCACATAGTCCTGGATTTCAGCATTTTCCTTCTGCGCACAGGTGAGGCAACCATTGCCTCAGAAGTTCTGATTCCCTTATGAACCGGCCGTCATTCAAGAGTGTAAGGTTCATTGTACTGGGGGTATTACACGTTATTCTTATTATGTTACTATAGTGGCATATTGTTGGCATTGTGATATATATTATGATATATTATACATATTTATATGTGTGGGCTGTGTTAATAGAGAATGTATATTAGTATTTTTGCCCAAGAGGTAATACATTGAGAAGATGGCATAATCCATCAGCCTTCTCCAATGTATAAACCAGAATGGTCAGTCTTAGAGGTACCTAGCCAAGCAGGATGGGTTCCCTGGTGGTCCAGCAGTTAGGATTTGCTGCTTTCACCACTGTGGCCTGGGTTTGATCCCAGTCAGGGAACCAAGAGGTCACACCACCCTAAAACCATGCAAGGTTGAGTCTGGTTAGAATATGGATGTGAGACCACCTATAAATACCAGGAACTGGCAAGCCACGCCAGTATTTCTGCCATGAATACCAAGTGGATTAGCATGGAGTTATTGCAGTCCATGAGGTCATGGAGAGTTGGACACGACTGAGAGATACAAACACACACAGCCAGCCTACCAGGACTACCTTGGTATTCACATAATCAGGATCAATTACCAAGTTAAACATGCTCACCTCAAATATACAACCATAGATCAGTATTAACTAAGTGCACTGGACAAGGAACTGGCAACCCACTCTAGTATCTCTGCCATGAATACCGAATGGATCAGCATGGTGTGTTGCAGTCCATGAGGTCATCGAGAGTCAGACACTAATCAACAACACACAAAAAAAGAACAATAAGTGCATTTTGCTCATATTTATTTTTTTTACTTTTGTGTATCCTTGTATATTTAGTGCAGAGTAACCTTTAGTTTGAAGTATAATAGTCACTTGGAGCCTAAACCTATAATTAAGGATACAGCAACTGGATATGAGGAGTAAGAACTGGGCTGTGGGTTCCTGAGGATGAAATCTGACTGGAAGAGGTGCTGAATTAACCCTTGAAGTTTCTTGAGCATCTCACCTGTCCACAGCAGAGAAATACTGAAATCCAGCACTGTGCTTGGCAATCCAGGACCTATATTGCTGATCCCAGGCATATAACAAGAAATAAATTAGAACAGCCCAGAACTCACTTATTAGTTGAGCAGACACTTCAATATTGCAATGAGAGTTGTTCCTATGAATGTTGAACACTATAAAAGTTATGACGTTCATCATTAATCCTACAAGATTTACCTTTCCTTCTGTAGACCTGTGTCAGGTAACTGCACCAGCTGAGTTATGGACTTCTATGGAGAATTCATTTACTCCCTCTAGATTGGTTGTTGCAGCTGACATTCCCAGATCTAAATGTGTGTGGGAGGCCTCGACAGTGCTGAAAAACTGCATTTCCAGTTCTTTTTTTAAATATTTCGAGCAGCTTGAGTATGCGAAAATATTCTAGACATTTTTAAAGTCATGTTCATTTTGACTATATTAGACTTCTTCAGAAGAGCATACTGTATAATCATAAAAAAGGATTATTCAGCTATCAAAGACATAATATTTGTAAGCCCAGAGATCTCTTACTAAATGTACTGAACTGCTACAGATTACTCTGCTCCATCATGTTTCAGGATTTTTTAAATTAGATTAAGTTCATCTCTTACCTTTGGCAAATGCCTCCAAGTCCATTAGAGGGTCACAGTAAATCTCCAGAAGTGTGAATAGTTCACTACTAAAATAACATTATGAGTAAGGTTTACATTCACTGTTATTTATATATATATATATATATAAAAAAAAAAAAAGATTTCTATTAAGGAAAGAAACGTAAAAAATTGCTGCTTTAACCATTTCAGTGCCAGGAGCTCAGGACATTTCCCTTACTAAGGCCCTCATTCAATTGCAATTTGGCCAATTGAATAGGGGTCTAAATAAGCACATAACATATTTTTTTAAAGAAGTTTTTAGTTAGTGAGAACCTTGCTTTTGGATAGATGTTTACTAACTAAAAAACGTATTTAAACAATATATGTTATGTGCTTATTTAGAGCCCTATTCAATTGGCCAAATCGCAATTGAATGAGGGCCAATGTAGGCCAGCTACCTTTGCAATATCTGATATGTATTTGTCTGTCTGCTTTCTTGTGTGTGTATATATATATATATATATATATATATATATATATATATATATATACACACATATATAGATAGAAATATTTCCATATATCAAGCAATCAGAAAAAAACTAAATACTGTACTTTAAATAAAAAATTATAAACAAATGCCTGGAGCCAGGTAGTCATCCCAGAAAATGCTTACAGGCACCTAGTTTTCATCCACTGTATGTCTCTGCAATGCAGTTTTACCCGGAAGCAGACAGGCATGAGTAACTGAGCCAGTGCAGTGTTGGCGTTACATTCCCCGGGTTCAGCACTGCACCCTCCAGCCAAAACGTACCTGTGTGTGAGGAGTGAAAGCTGCTGCTGATAGAAAAGCCCTCAATGGCAAATGTACTTGGCAGAGCATACTATGTGCAGCTAATCTAGGCCTCTTTTAATAGTAACTCTCAAGCAACCAGAAACTACTTTTATCCAGCATCTACCAATCTCTATGGGTGACAGATAACTGAGAGTAGTGTGTGTATATATATATATATATATATATATATATATATATATATATATAAATATATATATATATATATATATATTCACAAATAAGGAAGAAAACTAAAAAACATAGCAGCTTCTTTGTGTATTCTCTTTGGCTATATCTGTATGTTATCTCATTAAAACGTAACTAACTGAATTAAATAAAATCTTATTAATAGTCATGTGAAAAATTATTTTGTAAAAAAAAAAACTAAATAAAAACAATTTTTTTTTTTTTTTTGCTTTTTAAAATAATTTCACACATCTAGTGATAACATTTTAGTAAATGTTCAGTTTTAACGATTATATATATATAGTGGATATAAAAAGTCTACACACCCCTGTTAAAATGTCAGGTTTCTGTGCTGTAAGAAAATGAGACAAAGATAAATCATTTCAGAACTTTTTCGACCTTTAATGTGACCTATAAACTGTACAACTCAATTGAAAAACAAACTGAAATCTTTTAGGTAGAGGGAAGAAAAAATATAAAAATAAAATAATATGGTTGCATAAGTATGCACACCCTTAAACTAATACTTTGTGGAAGCACCTTTTGATTTTATTACAGCACTCAGTCTTTTTGGGTATGAGTCTATCAGCATGGCACATTTTGACTTGGCAAGATGTGCCCACTCTTCTTTGCAAAAACACTCCAAATCTGTCAGATTGCGAGGGCATCTCCTGTGCACAGCCCTCTTCAGATCACCCCACAGATTTTCAATCGGATTCAGGTCTGGGCTCTGGCTGGGCCATTCCAAAACTTTAATATTCTTCTGGTGAAGCCATTCCTTTGTTGATTTGGATGTATGCTTTGGGTCGTCATGCTGTAAGATGAAGTTCCTCTTCATGTTTAGCTTTCCTGCAGAAGCCTGAAGGTTTTGTGCCAATATTGACTATTGACATTATTGGTATTTGGAACTGTTCATAATTCCCTCTATCTTAACTAAGGCCCCAGTTGCAGCTGAAGAAAAACAGTCCCAAAGCATGATGCTGCCACCACCATGCTTCACTGTGGGTATGGTGTTCTTTTGGTGATGTGCAGTGTTGTTTTTGCGCCAAACATATCTTTTGGAATTATGGCCAAAAAGTTCAACATTGGTTTCATCAAACCATAACCCCTTTTCCCACATGCTTTTGGGAGACTTCAGATGTGTTTTTGCAAAATGTAGCCTGGCTTGGATGTTTTTCTTCGTAAGAAAAGGCTTTCATCTTGCCACTCTACCCCATAGCCCAGACATATGAAGAATATGGGAGATTGTTGTAACATGTACCACACAGCCAGTACTTGCCAGATATTCCTGCAGCTCCTTTAATGTTGCTGTAGGCCTCTTGGTAGCCTCCAAGACCAGTTTTCTTCTTGTCTTTTCATCAATTTTGGAGGGAGCTACAGTTCTTGGTAATGTCACTGTTGTGCCATATTTTCTCCACTTGATGATGACTGTCTTCACTGTGTTCCATGGCATATCTAATGCCTTGGAAATTATTTTGTACCCTTCTCCTGACTGATAGCTTTTAACAATGAGATCCCTCTGATGTTTTGGAAGCTCTCTGTGGACCATGGCTTTTGCTGTGGGATGCGACTAAGAAAATATCAGGAAAGACCAACTAGAGCAGCTGAACTTTATTTGGGGTTAATTAGAGGCACTTTAAATGATGGCAGGTGTATGCTGACTCCTATTTAACACGATTTGGAATGTGATTGCTTAATTCTGAACACAGCTACATCCCTAGTTATAAGAGGGTGTGCAGACTTATGCAACCACATTTTTCTTTTTCTTCCCTGCACCTAAAAGATTTCAGTTTATTTTTCAATTGAGTTGTACAGTTTATAGGTCACATTAAAGGTAGAAAAAGTTCTGAAATGATTTATCTTTGTCTCATTTTTTTACAGCACAGAAACCTAACATTTTAACAGGGGTGTGTAGACTTTTTATATCCACTGTATATACACACACACAAAAGAAGCTGCTATGCTATTTTTCTGCCTTTTTCTTGTGAGGTACGTTTATATTAAAGCAGCATTAACACCAATACCATACAATAAAGGTGATCATATTGGTTAATAATTTACAGTTTACATGGATTGTAGAAGTTCAGTTTTCTACTGGTATAATTGTTATTTTGGTTGTATGTAAAATGGGAAAAACATAAAAAACTTAAATATTAATTACAAAATTACTTTGTTTTTTTCCTTTTATTTAGTATTTTTTGTAAAACGAATACAATCAGTGCCCTGGATCTCCCACTGATAATACATTTGAGACAAATATTCAGACTAAAGCAGAGACAGGTTAATTAAAATGATGTGACTATTTCTGCCTATACCAGGGATAATATCATACTGTGATATTGAGAGTAGTGAGGATAACAGAGAAAGGTAGTTTCTGCATTAGGAAGGAAAAATGTGCATGCTATTTACAAATTGAACAAATCTATGGAGATAGAAAATTATTTAGGAGTGCTCAGTGCCAATGCAGCAGCTGCAAAGGCAGGTAAATTATTAGTATGCATGAAAAATTATAAGACAACTCATTGTTCATAAAAAAAAACACTGTACACATGGGCCAACACTAAAATCAAACTATATAATTTGCAGCCAAATATGACGGACAATCAACTTACTGTGGGTCAGATAATGAGCTGCTTATCTCAAAGTTTGAATATATTCTGTAGCACTGTACAGGGGTTAAGTACAAAGCAAAAACAATTTTAACACATTACAAAAGAATTTAGAACCCTGTCTTTGAACTTAAAACCACTGTTGCTCTTTTATTGTTGTTGTAGCCCTCTTAGCAGCCTCCCTGATAAGTTTTCTCCTTGTCTTGCTATCAACTTTGGAGAGTTATCCTGATATTGGTGGTGCCTCATTTTCTCCACTTACTGATGAGAAGTCTTCACAGTGTTTCATGGTACACCAATGCCTTTGATATTATTTTACACCCCTCTCATGATCAGTACCTTTCCACAGGAAGACCATGACTATCCCAGTAGGATGAACAAAAGTTTAAAAAGAATCAGAAAAAAATAAAATAAATCAGGCTATTTTTAATTTGGGTTTAACCAGGAACACCATAGTCAATGTCAGGTGTATGCTACTAACCGTTGTACATGGTTTTGAATGTGATTGGTTAATTAACAACGCTATATCACACGTTATAAAATGCTTATAAGTACCCTCAAAAATCCATTAATCTAAAGCAACAACCCAATGATATACTTTCTAGATCTGGGGTCTTTGTAAAATAAAGGTTGCCTCACTGTGTATTTGGTAGCATATTTGTATAATACCATGTGGGGCCAATTAGCAAATTTCTTCAACTAATCCAAGCACATTGTCTCTACCAGTGATTTTATTACACTGCATCAACAATGATATAAACATTTATAAACTACTATGTGGAGGAACAGCCCTTATTAATTTTCCATATCTTGCAAATCATTGATAGTGATTTTCATGGTGTGAAAGAGCACAAGATGATCTATGTTTTATTTATATACTAAAAACACTTTAACAATGTAAAGTTTAAATGTATGTTTACATACAAGTGTATCCTACCCACTGGCTGTTGCATGAGTATTGCCAAATGTGTGCTGTGTTATTCCCTGGACTCTGTTTGCACTGCACTTACTAGTTAACCCATAGCTGTCCTGTTTTAGGGGAGTCCAGCATTCCATGCCTGCAGTGATAGATTTGTTAAGGGTTCTTTTTTTTTTTTGCTTTGATCACTAACCAAAGCCAGAGGCCTGAATTTTCTACTGTAAGAAACAAAAATAAATGCATGTCCACTTCAAACTGGACATGTAAGCAGTCTGACAAAAACCTTACCACTAGCTTGAATGCAAAATGATTGGTTGCAGTAATGCATGTGGGTAGTCTGTTATAGATGTAACATTCTCAGTAAAAAATTCACATATTTCAAAAATTCGAAAAGAATTTCAACCTGCTTTTAGGATATCTTTACTGGTCCAAATTGTGCTGAATTAAGTGGCCCTTTAAACTATACTATAGAAGAAAGACATGCAACATAATTTGCTTCAAGGACCACATAACTGTCACTAAACAATATATATTTTTTTTAACCCTTTTTTGATGTACAGCTATCAAAAATAAATAGAACTACAGTAGGCAGCGTTATCCTTCAGTTAATGGGAAATATTAGCATAGATAGTCTGAAAAAACATTTTAAGAAAAAAAATCTTATTTAGTAGACCCTGTTAATATACTAAAGCTTCGATGATGATGATGATGATGATGATGATAATATTTAATAATGTTTCAACCTCAAAGCTTGAAGGGATGGCCCAAAGAAGGACTTGCAAGTTGGGTGTACTGAGCATCTGTGGGGATAGGTATCAAATGCTAAAAGCCAATATGAATAAGCCAACAAACCACACCCATCAGGCTCCAAGCCAGCTGGAAGTGTGGACGATACAAACAGGGAATCATTTATACACAATTATATGCAGGCTAAAATAAAGATTTTAGATAAAAAAATGCTTGTATGTGTCACAGCTGCTTATGTTTGTTACATAATTAGACCTATTTAAAATTCCTAAACTACAATGGTTCTTTACAATATGTTTTTACATGTAGCTTAAATTAAACAATGGGCCTTGAATTAATTTATACATACCAATTCACCTAAGGAATATCACTGGTCTTTACCATTTTATGGCCTTTGTGAGAAAAAAATAAAAAACACACACGTTGCAGACTCTGAATCACCAAAGGTTTATGAACCACAAATAGGCCTAAAGTTTATATTTTATCACTTTGGATGAAGTCTACAGGAATTACCACTAACATGGTTAGTGCCGCCATTTTGAAATATTTTTATTGCAAAAAAAAATAAATGTATAGGGACAAAAAAGAAAAAAGACAGACAATCACAAAGTTTTATACTAAAAGAATAAAGATTTTTATTAAGCATTGTAAGTTGCATTCAATAGCCTTCAAACAGAGCACACCACAATCCATCTACATCCAGCCAAACCCAACAGTAGTTCATTCTTGCACAGTCCATGAGTTGGGGCAGAACTCCCTTCAACTTACATTAAAATACCTACTTAGCTCTTGCGGGCAGGGAATGGGAAATTACACCTCATTTCTGATCACTAATGTGTGATGAAGAGCATCAGGAGAATTATATGAAAACGAATAGAAGGAAATGATTCGGATTTTCAAAAAGTACATTTAAAAAGTTTGGAAACACTAACAGAAACATCAAAATGATACAGGTGTACTTTGCTTATGCTTATACTAAATTCCTGATAGGGAATTTACCAGGAACAAGCAATCCTTTTCCTGCTACAGAAGAGGGGGTAGTTTTAAAGATCAAAGCACTTTTTATGATTTTTTTTGTCCACAGAATTTCATATTTGCTAATATGAAGGCATAAAACAGCAACAGAGAACAATAATGCATACAGCAATGGATACACCAGGGTAACGTTGATATTAAACGGCTAGATAATTATTATTTTTTTTTAAGTTTTAGAATAAATGCAACAGAGGTCATTAATCACAAAATTGTAAGGTTAGAGCAAGATCAGTCAATGACTAAACATAGTTAACATCTTTTATAGGACTATTACTGATTATTAGTTTTTTTTTTTTGTTGTTTTGCAAATGGGCACAGTACTTGTAATAATGGAAGAAATAGGACAATAACATGCATTATATTAACTACACACTTTAAAAATTATGAACCATGCAGAAGTTTAGGTCAATAGTACTATGGTCTACATCTGATTCAAAACCACATCGTTCATTGATCACGGATGCATGGTATTACTCACGAAAAGTTTCAGAACAAGTGTTTGTTTTGAAAAAAGGTCAGTTTCTATGATTTTGCTTGCTTGAATAGTATGTATCATGAGTATTTAAAATCAGCAAAAAACTGCAATGTTACTCTATAATTTGTTTTGTTCCAATAGGTTGCACATTTCAATACAAAAAAACCACATCAACAGCGATGAAAGTTAGATAATAAAAAGAAAGGAAAAAAAACTGTTTGTGCCTTACTTCTATTTTCATAATCTTGAAACCTAAGTTTCTGATAAGAGCGTTTTTTTTTGTGACACAGTAATGTAAAATCAAATATAATGGCATACATATGGTGCCAAATACTACAAATTATATTTTAAGCTATATATATACTGAAAAACTGCCAAAATTTGTGTTTTCTATATCTCAAGAAATAGAACTACAAGCGTGTTTGTTTGTTTGTTTGTTTTTTTGTTGTTGTTGTCATAACCAGTTTCAGTTTTGTGTATATTTCATTCAAATTTGGGAGTCAAATGCTCTTCATTTTTCTACTTTGTGTGTTTTTTGTAGCATTTTGACTACAACTGGTTAAAAATAAAATAAAATAGTTTTTGTTTTTTTTATTATTATGTCTGACATCAAAAGAGGGATCCGAATTTCCATAGTCCTCATTTTTCTCTTACGGAAAGGAAAAAATGTACATAACTGTAGGCTCTCTTTCTTTCCAGATATTCCTAACCCTGAACTTTCTTACATCCTTCACCCTCTAGAAAAATAAGTTTACTCTTCTTTTTTTAAGACAGCAGCCTCAAGAGTCTCATCTTTGAGGCATACACTGTCTGCATTTAGTGCATTTAAGTGAGGATTTGTATTGCACATCTTAGAGTCAGTACTTAAGGCACTTTCAGAGTGATTGGAAGCCCTCACTTCTCCCGAGCCCCCATTCATCTGGGAAGCAGGTGTCTCATCATTCACCACTCCGTTTTCGGCCAGGGATCCATCTGAAGACACAGCTGATGATTTGGAGTCTTCTGATTGTGTCTTAAGCTCTTTGGCCACTTCTTCTGCTGAAGTAGCATAAGGAGGCTTGGCCTATGAGTGGAAAAAAACAAAACATTAGGCAATTATATCTGCTAATTTATATTTACCTCTTTATATTGGGACTTTTGTTGGCTCATGATTCATTTAGCATTATTGTGCCTAAAGCAAACACCACACATGAATTATCACATATCAAAATATCATAGATATTGGTAAACTATACAATGCTCAAGACACAAAAGTAAATGCTATAGTTTTTGTTTATTATGCTCTTTTTAAGAAATTGATGAACAAAATTAGTAAGGTAAAAACATAAAAACAAACTTTACATTTATTACTTATTTATAAAAATGTAAGCAGTCACCTCCATTGTTGTCTTCTTATGACGTCCACATCTGTGAGTATATGTTTCTTCTTCAAGTATGAAGTCTAAGACTAGCTCATTAACGCTCTGCAAATTGCTATTTGCACATTTATACCATAGACAACTGACTTGATATTACAGATAGGGAATTATATATGTATTTATAAAATAGTGAAGCCAGTTAGACAATATAATTGCACATAATTGGTAAACTAAAGGTGTTTTCTTTTTTTTTTTACATTCTAAAAACATTTTGCCCATTAATAATTTTGCTTGCTCGTTGTAATGGTATATTTTCTATGTGCTACGTTCCTGGCTAACTCGTTATACATAACATGTGCCTGGCTCTGATTTTCGCGGCTCTGTGTCCTTTAGCCTCGTTTTCATTTTTTTGTACGCCATTTTTCTTCTCGCTTAGCCGATTTTCAAGTGGCGAAACTTCTTAAATGCAACTTTAATTTGTGTACACCCTCACCCCCCGACGTCCTGGCTGTCCCTCCATGCTGTGTGTGATGTTTCTGTTATGTTTTGTTTTTAAGTGTTTTTGTTGTTTTTTGATATACGCGTTTCGGCCGTTAACGTCGTATTTTTGGGACCTCATATTTTAGATTTTTCTAAACCCCCAGTGTCTCTTTCCCTCCCCCCTCCTCATCCTCAACCCTCCCTCCTCATTCTAAACGCCCCCTAAAGATCTAAAGTCCCACGGGTCTTAATTTTTTTTGCAGTTTATGTCCCCCTGCGCAAATGCGGCCCCTCGCTTCGGCTTATTGCAGCCGACGTTGGAGCCTCCAGCTCTGCAAATGCGGCCCTCGCGCCAGAACTGCGTCCCTCGATTCGCGTAACGACGACTCGCAGTTTGACAATTATAATATGTGATTAACCTAGCTAAAATATTTTACAAAAGAAAGAAAAAATGGCTTATGGGTCCCTTTACCAATTTAATTAATTACTTTATGCTGATTTTTTTTACGTATTATCACATCCCATTTAAAAGAACATCTGCCAGAGAAAGGCTCAAGATCTATAAAGAAGGCAAACCATTGTACTTGTTTTATTTCATGGTTACAAAGGCTGGTATAATTTACAAGTGACCCAAAAGACCTACTTGAGATACACCTTGGTTCTTGTATCCTCTTCCAAAGTATCTGCCTCCTCTTCCAAATGTGCGTATCACTGGGGTTGATATAACTCCTCGAGGACGTCTGCATTGAATAACATCTTATTAGGAACATTTCGTCATCCTTAACCAAAAAATTATTTTGATCTCCCGTTTAATCACAATCCAATACAGTAACTCAAACCAACAACTTTGATAATGTGCCAAAGAACCAATTGTGCCATATTGTTCTGAATGTTTTCCAACAAATACTAGAATAAATAACATTCCACCACCAATCTGCACACTGGGAAAAAAAACACAACTGAAACATCGCTCACTAATTATGCTCTGACCGACTAGGGAGCAAGCCTCTCACCTCTTAGAGGTGGTTCCTCCAGAATAGGGCTGAGGCACAATGGCAGGGCAGTATGAGGCAGCGTGAACTGCAGCTACATGTGCTGTACATTTTCTGTGGATAAAGAGACACCTTGAGTTCTTCGTTCTTAATAAAATTTACATCTACAGTAAATATAAAAAAGGTAGCAATTTATATAGTTGTGGATCTGCGGGACTGTTCAGAACGTTTGCGATGTTGGTAATGCTCTTTCGGCCCTCGCAAAGCCTTTGAAGCATGCAGGACTTAGGCTGCAATAAGCTCCGAAAGGGTTCATCGCGTGGCCCGGGTGTTACCAACACCCGACAGGGGCTGCAATGAGCGCCAAAGGTACTCGTTGCAGGGTTTAAAATGAGCGCCAGAGGCGCTCATGGTGAGGACCCCAGGGTTTGCATCATCTTCAGTACCTGGTTCCTGCCAGTGGAGGGCTCACGATGAGCGCCTCAGGTGCTCACTGCGAGGCACCCAGAGCTTGCATCACCCCCTCCTGGCCTACCAAGGGCTCACATCACCTACCCTAGTACATGGATGCGACCCCACCAGTAGCGGAAGCACGTACCTGCATGCGCGCCGGCCAGCAGTGCCGCACTGTTTTCTCCTCTGCGGCTCCGGTCCTCCGCCCGGAACTACTTTCTGGATCAAGCTGCGCATCGCGGCTTGATCCAGAAAGTAGTTCCGGGCGGAGGACGGGAGCCACAGAGGAGGTGAGTGCGGCGCTGTTGGCAGGGTCCCATCCAGGTACCAAACACAGGGGAGGGAGAGGGGGAGAAAGGAAAGGAGACACAGGGGAGGGAGAGGGGGAGAAAGGAAAGGAGACACAGGGGAGGGAGAGGGGGAGAAAGGAAAGGAGACACAGGGGAGGGAGAGGGGGAGAAAGGAAAGGAGACACAGGGGAGGGAGAGGGGGGGAAAGGAGACACAGGGGAGGGAGAGGGGGGGAAAGGAGACACAGAGGGGGGGGGGGGACAACACAGAGGAGGGGGGGTTATTATTCCCGTCATTTTTGACAAGCAATTTAAAAGTTATATATAATACTAAAAATCAAACATAAGTTCTACCGGGGGGGGGGGGGGGTTTGAGTGCAAATCTAAAAGTGTTAAAGATATTGTATCATTGTAAAGATATAACATGAGCTTAGTGTTTATTTAATAGCTTAAGTATTTAAAGAAAATATATACATTAAAGGTTTTAAAACTTTCATTGTGATTTTCGTATTGTAGCTTCCAGGAGAAATGCTTATTTTATCCTATATTAGGTAAAAGAGGATCGTCCCTAAACATTTTTTTTCTGACTGGTTAAGAGTTGCCTCCTAGTAGTGACTTAATAGTAGTGGGTAAATAAAAATCCTATCAGGACAACCTCTCCCCGCAGATCCTCTCCCATCTCCTGGCACCTGAGAAGTAAGGTTCAAATGTACACATTTACATTTTTCTCTAATTACGGATGAAAATCTAGCACCTTGGATCTTTAACTTCAATTTTGATCAGACACACAGATTAAGTGCAATCATTCTCACAGGATGGTTAATTGTAAAAGTCTGTCACCATTACATGAGGAATAAAATTGACTAAATTATGATGCACAAATGCGAGTGTGGAGTGATAGTATAATTACAAAAAGAACCAACCAATTCACGTAACACGGATATAAAAAGCACCAATGAACTGCTCTGTTTATAGTAATCTCTCTTAGGGACAAAAAATATTTAAAAAAAAATAATAATAATAATAGTCTTCAGACTTCAAATATTACAGCACTTTCCTGGTTTACTACCGGACACAGGACATTGCATCCAATTGCTGCATTCCTTGGTGCAAAAAATTTCAAGAACATTAAGCTGAAATGTTGTGTGCATACAAGTTACACCCTAGCGTGGCAAAAAGGTTAAACGCTTTCTAAAAATAATGTCAGGTTTATAAAATCCAGTTCTTCGCAACTGCATATTGAACAGAACTCGCATTACCATCAACTTGCCTTTGGACAACAAACCAATGTGCCACACGTACCCTCTATTTGGTCCACCAACCGAAACCACCTGCAAGGGGAATGGTCCTCTGCCACGGCCACGTCTGGTTCCTGCCCACTGGCCAACAACTGTGCCAGCTATTTCAAGCTTTCCTCCCTGAGAAGGGATAGGTTGGACACCTATGCAAACAAAATGAAAGAACCACTTATAAATCTAATTAAAAAAAATAGATATCCTCTAAACAGGAAAGAATTTATTACATAAACTGATACATAGGAGGCACCAAATTTAGTATAATTTAAAAATATAGGTAAAAACATATCTGTTACAAACTGAATGTTTTTAGAATTTTCGCACCAATAGCAAAAACAAATGTTTATATTTTTACCCTTCAGATCCATCCGCCAAGGATATGTTGTTATCTTGATCAACAGAAGGAATCAACAAGCATTTTGTTTTCAAACCCCTTTTACTTCTATTAGAAAACTAAGAGGTTCCCTTAATCTTCTATGTCAATATAGAGAAGGAAAAGTCAACATTCTTCCATGTGTGCTGAACACTAGCCAGGATTTCAGGCTTTAACAAGGGAGTCGATTATATACAAAGAAGCATATTAACACTGGCTCAAGGTAAGGATTATTTATTAGATGTATGGAATCCGCACTTACCAGAAAATCCTCTCCCTCTGCCTTGAGGTGGTGGGATAGGTCCGAAGGGTCGAGGGTACATAGCAGCTGGATAGAAAGGCATTGCAGGTGGAGGTGGAAATGGCAGTGGGTGGTTTTGTCTGGAAAAGTGAAGCCCTTCCAGGATGCTCTGGCGCATCTTCTCCACCTTGGTCGCCTGTTCTGCCTATACAATAAAAATTTAAATAATTGTAACAAATATATAGATCTGCACAATATCAACACCTGTCTCCAGCTGCTGTATATATGAATGATCTTACTGGCAAATGCTTGTGCAAAATTCAGCAATGATTGTCCGAGAGCCTAAATTTATGTGAACAGAATATTTTAATCATGGGATTAAAGAGATCAATTTAAAAACTTTTTAATACCAATTTTTAAAATACCATGTTTTATAAATCAGTGAAAGTTAATTTTACATGCAAAATATGAGTTACAGATTTGAAAACTAACACTAAAGCAATAAAGAAATGGTTGGAGTCTGAGCTGCACTCTTGTAAATTGAAACTAACCTGAGAGAACGCCTCAACAAGTGCTTATTAATCAAACTAAATATTTCTACATTGAAAAGTTTATACATATTACCACTGTTAACAACAGATAACAAACATATTTTGCACAGAAATTGTTATCATGTTCTAGTGCAAAAAAGAGACATTTTTAGTGGACCAACAGTGAGTTACCGTATATACTAGAGTATAAGCCGACCAGAGTATAAGCCGAGGCACCTATTTTACCACAAAATACTGGGTAAAATGAGTGAGTAGAGAATAAGCCGAGGGTGGGAAATGTGCTGCCCCCTGTGTCCCTCTTGTGCCCTCTGTGCCCCCCCCCTCTCCCTTCCCTGTATCTCTTCCCCCCTCCCTTATCACCCTCCTCATTCTCAACCTCCCTCCTCGTCCTCAACCTCCCTCCTCGTCCTCAACCTCCCTCCTCGTCCTCAACCTCCCTCCTCGTCCTCAACCTCCCTCCTCGTCCTCAACCTCCCTCCTCAACCATTATATGCTAATGACGTGACGCCACATGCGCTCCACGTCATTAGCATATACCGGGTGCCAGCACCCGGTATATGCTAATGACGTGGTGCGCATGTGACGTCACATGCGCGCCGAGTCAAGAAGGAGCGGAGGCCGGAGCAGAAGCAGGTAAGTGAGGGGAGAGGGGGAGGTATTTAGGTGGGTTTAGAATGAGGAGGGGGGTTTAGAATGAGGAGGGGGGGTTGAGGATGAGGAGGGGGGAGGGAAAGAGACACGGGGGGTTAGAGAGACACAGGGGGGGTTAGAGAGACACGGGGGGGGTTAGAGAGACACGGGGGGGTTTAGAGAGACACGGGGGGGTTTAGAGAGACACAGGGGGGTTTAGAGAGACACAGGGGGGTTTAGAGAGACACGGGGGGTTTAGAGAGACACGGGGGGGTTTAGAGAGACACGGGGGGGTTTAGAGAGACACGGGGGGTTTAGAGAGACACGGGGGTGGGGGGGAGTGACTTTAGTATAAGCCGAGGGGGCCCTTTTTAGCCTTATAAAAAGGGCTGAAAAACTCGGCTTATACTCGATTATATACGGTATATATAATATAAATTTGGATGAAGGGATTATATTGGAGCTCTAAACTATATCACTAGCTACAATCAATATGCTTTTCACCAGGTTCAACACTTGAAACAGAAGGTCATTCTAATTCAGGGATCCACAGCCTTTTATAATTAAATACATAAACAATATCCAAGCCTCAAACAAAGGAACAAAAAGACAGGACCTAAAGTCTCCTGTACACCTTACCGTTATATTAAATAAGTTACAACATTTTATGAAACCTGTCTTCTATAAATGGACACAGACGTTCAATTTTCTATCTTTCTTTTAAAAAGTGTCTTTTTGTACGGAAAATACATGGTCTTAAAGCAGGAGATGACGTTCACGATCTACAAATGTACAAATTTACAGAATTGCCTTGATTTTACGTTTTTCAAATGTATGCCAATGTTATTTATGTGTTTATTCTACCATAGGGCTACAGAATCTGCTGGAACGCCACAAAAGTAAAACTAATAGTTTACTGTAGTGGTAGGCAAGTGTGGTCCTGGAGAGCCCCACACAGGCCTGGATTTGAGGATATCCCTGCTGTGCACAGGTGAGTCTATCGCTTTTTCAGTCATCCTGCTTGTACAGAAAGGAAATCCTCAAATCCAGGACTTTGTGGGGCTCTCCAGGACTGAACTTGCCCACCCCTGGTCTACGGTATTTAGCATTACATTGGCTAGGACAAGAGAAGTAGAAAAAAAACATCCTCCGTCTCCATTTAATTATATGATAGAGTTGCAGAAAGTGTTTGGACAGCCCAAACTTGTATTTTTATTACCATCCTTTACATGGAGATGCTCACGATGTTCCCTCAATTACACTTTCTCTCAGGTTTGTTACAATTCACTAGACAGGCTATGGTGAACCACACTGCTTTTCTTCCATTTATGCTTTGTTCTAGTGTTTTTTCCCTAAAATATTTATTTTTCCAGAAAAATTTTAACTTTGTAATGCATAAACTGTTCTTTTTTTTTAGGCCATGACTATAATGACCTTTTAATTAAAGAAGCAAACTGACACCGATTTGAATGCACACTGCCATATTTAGGGGTGACAGAAAATCCTTATGTTGGGTCACAGGGTCCTGACTCACTCTTCTGCTTTGGTTTGAAACGCTTACCTTGAGTTCTGGTAACATACCTGACCATCACAGAGGTCAATGAGTGAGGCTTTCTCCCGGGTGGCTTTAATGAGCTTGGTCTGAAACAGCTTCCCATCAAAATACATCCAGGGGCAGCAATGCTCCCAAGGAATTGGTTGTCCACAAGCATCATTTGCCAGGAGTGCCATGTCCACTCCACTCATGAACAGGGCAGACAGCTGAATTCCTCTGGGATCCAAGTTATCAATCTGAAATAAAAAAAAATAAAAAATATCAATGACATTGATCTTAAGAGACAAATAACCGAGGCTCTCAAAATTTCATACATAATATTAATAATTCAGGCATCACACAGAATAGTAGTTTTAACATCATGTATAGATGTCAAGATAACGTATTCTTGAACGTGTTCCTGTAAGTGACCGTAATACTAATATTCCAAAATCATATTTGGAAAACTTACTTCAAATATATTTTATGGAGTCTAAAAACTGGGATGTATTTGTCAATTCTTTTATACTTACAATATTCTACAATGGGCAATATAATATAAGAAAAGAAAAAAAAAAAACTTACGCTGAAGATGGGGCTGCAACTGTTTGTTTCTACAAACAGAAGGAAAATTATTCACCTGTTTTTTTTAAGAAAATAAAAAAATTACAGGCCCCCTACAGTACAAAATAACTGAATGTAATAACACATATAAGGTAATGTGCTTATTTAATTTTGCTTTTTATCAATTTGAGGTCGTCAAACACCATTTTGAATATATGTAAATGTTTATTGATCGTTTTAACCCTTTGTGAATGTCTGTAGCAATGTTCCTACTGCAAGTAAAGCAAGCAACATAATGAATAGGAGAATAAATCACTAAACTAAAAGTTGTTATCTATTCTCATAATTACACTTTTTGTTTAATTCCGTAAACACTGGTGAAAGTGTTGTACACTGCGGATTTAATCTTTTGTTAAAGCTTTGCTGATTTAATCATTATAACATGAGAGAAAATTAGACTAATGGATAATGGACATGAACAATCACAAATAGCATTCACCGCAGAATAGAGCTCCCTTAATTCATCAGGTTAAATGAACAATTTCTTGAAGGGTAATATGCACTATATAGATTAGGCTTGTCCATCTTCAGTGCTACATGTCAAATTAACACGAAGACTGGAACAGTATAAAAGCAATGTGTTTGATCCATTGTCATATTACCGGTAAATAGTGAGGTAGTATAAAGAGCGTCTCATGGAGAGACTGTTAATTATGTTTTCTTGTCTGATTTACATTCAAATGAATAGAAACAGAAAAACAAGACCTCATAAGGCTCTCCCTCCTATTTCCTGTAACATGTCAGGACAGATGAGCAGAAAATACCACTATCAGTTTGATTTAGCTGTTCTATATTGGACGCCATTTTTTTTTTTTAATACCAAAAATGTTGTATTGTATAACAGTTAACAAAATTCTCTTTTAAAAAGCAATGACATATTTTTGGGGGATTATGGTGGCTCTTTAAGGACTGAAGATGGCACTGAAAATGTGTTATATTGAATAAAATGTGTAGCTACTAGTCACAAACATGTTCAGTCATCCTAATATGGTCCATTAAACTACAACTTTAAATGTGACATCAAACATGTATAGCAATATAACCCCCACTCCAGCACTGCTCTCCAACACCCAAACTGCACAGCCAATGAGGATTGTGTTCACTCCATATACTTAGACACCTAACATTTAGAGACCTACCAAACCAATAGCGTAGGGCTTGACAAATCCTGGACGCCAGGGAATCACGGCTCCTAAATGTTTTACTGTTGTCTCCTAAATTTTCCGTCATATAAGTTTGTATAAATAGTGGCTCCTAAAAATGTTTAAATATTAATGATGCAGTGTAACACTACTCCTTGTTAAATTCACTTGCAGCAAATGTAATGCTTCCTCCTATTGAAAATATGTGCATTACTGAAAAGCTCATGGCTAAAAGAGTATGACAAAGGGGTCTCACGGATGCCAGGGGCTTTGTGTCCGATAGTATTTTCTGGTTATTGTAATTGTCTGAAAATGTAGATAAAAGACTAACAAGTTTGGTATAAAGTTTCTTGTGGAACCTAATAGGTGGTATCGAATGACAATAGAAATTGTTTTAACGAGTGAAATCTACTCCCTGTCTCGGAACCACAGAACATAATAGGGATTGGATAGTGATACTCGCACAACTGAGACAGGGAAGTAAACTTGAAGAAGGTGTTGTCGCCATACCAGAATGCATTGAAGAATTTAGACTGTCTTCAAGATAGTAAATGTTTATTTTTATATTATCCCACTGGAGCTCAGTCATTTTTGTGGAGGTTGTGCCCTACTTATATTTTACATCTCCATACATTATATTTGGTTATTAAACTATGTTTCACATTATTTTTGGTTCACCCATAATCAGATGTAACCGTGTCCCATTCTTTTGCATTCCTAGGGCCTCATTCTATTATCAGCCGTAGGAGATGCGGGGCCGCAAGGACCGGCCGCAAGCTATTTGCCTATTCTATTCCCTTCCGGCCGGGGACTCCGGCAGGCTTGCGGCCGGCGCCTTGTTATCCCTTGCGGCCGCACGCGCCTGAGGAAAGCCTTTGATCTTAAACGGCCGCAAGAGTTTCGGCCACAAGAAAATCCTGGTTGCTATTCAATTGCTCCGGGAACCCTCTCTGCAAGGCTAAAACCGAGCCGCAGCTTACTTGCAGCAAAAAGGTCCCGCAGGCACACAAATAAGCACATAATAAAGCCATCCTGCACTCTAATGAGACTATAAAGTGATTGTAGGTGTTAACATTCATAGCACAACATTCCCCTACACTCAAATCCGTAAATATTTTTTAATTTCTGTCAAATATCCCTGGAAAAAGTCCAGAGGGCTTTGAGCACCTCAGACCCGCCCACGCTGCGGCCGGAAAATAAACAGTTAATGAAATCTCGGATTTGGGCTGATGTGCAAGCTTGAGAGGGGTTTGCTATTAATCCTCATGTCCCCCATTATGATCCCTAGCATTTACAGAGTTTTACAGTGCCATCTTGAATTTATTTTTGCTTTTAAAGATTTCTGAGCTTACGGCCGGTTGCAAAATATATACGGCCGGCCGTAAGGGGATATCCTTCCCGCGCCGTCTATTTGAATTGCAAGGTAACGGGAGCCCCGCAAGGAATCGCAGCTTTGCGGCCGATTTACGGCCGATAATAGAATGAGGGGCCTAGAATGTTGAATTCTCAAAAACCGACTCATATATTCTACTTAAAAAGATTAAGCTGTATGCACAATCCAGGTATTCACAGATAATACCACCCAATCCTCTGTATAAGGGGCCACATTTTATCAAAACATTAGACCAACATATATCAATTATTAATTACGATTTTTCAGGTTTACAATTCCTTTATATCTATCTGCTATGGTTCACCATGCAATTCTATATTCACATACAATTGAGATTATGTTGTGCAGGCAGAATCAATAAACAGACATTTACTCAATACAATCAAATAAAAAAAAGGTAAACAGCTCTCTGAATGTGTCTTACCTTCAGCTCCTGCAACTGATCAGGCTCATACAGTTTTGGTGACAGCGCTTGGGCTAAAAAGGCATCGAGTTCTTGACGGCGCAGTATTCTGATCCCAGGCCATTGTACCATATACCTGTCAAAAAAAAAAAAAATTTCACTTGCCACACCTTGGGAACTATATTACCATACCATAATAATTCATACAATAATTTATTGTATTGGTAGAAGACATGAGAGATGAGAAAACAGAATTGTTCTGTTCACATCACTCACAATCTCATCCTTCTGAAGAGTCAGGTTTTCCTTTCTCGAGGCAGATTTCTCATTATTAAGCATTATTCCCCAACGTTGTTTCCACCAGCTTATTAGTTTGTATGAAGAAACGTATTAGGAAAACATACACAATATTATGTATACACATAATAATCATTTTGACAAGAGAAGATATTGTGTGGTCTCATCTACATGATCCAAACAAGAAATTTTATATATATATATATATATATATATATATATATATATATATATATATATATATATATTACATAATGTTATCTTATTATATTAAAGAGTCTGTAGTCCATATCAGTATGTGAGGCAGTGACATGGCATCAGACAACATTATATATATTAATCTGACCATGTGTGTATAAAATGGTCTTGCACACCAACATCCATAAGTTACAGCCCTTTGTCTGAGCAAAGTTTTTGGTCTGGTACTTGTCTTCGATCAATGAACATAGCTGCCCTCATCTTTTGCAGTCTCCTGTCCACCTTTATGCAAAGAAAAAAAAAAAAAAAACGGTGCGAGAACTTCTAATCCCTATCTTCTTTCCCCTGCTCCATACTACAACAGAAGCGAAAACTAAAATATTAGCCTAATGTTTATCCATTATTTAAATTCAATATTATATGGTTTTATTGAAATCATTATTTTAACATGGAGGTAATTCTTTTTTGCATAATCATTGCATTATTTGTCAGAGAGCATTTCCACAAATAACCAGCAGAGGTCTCAAATGTGATGCGCTCATGGAGGTCATCTCAGCTTACACATACAAGCTCCAATTCATTTGATTCTTTTTATATGGATACTAGCGAATTGCCCGTCAAAAAATGACGGCAATGAAATTGTAAGGTAGCTAAATTAGTAAATGAATATAGTGTACCTATTTTGAAGCATTGTGATGAAGAGCTGGCAATCTGTGTTGATGTTGCTGCAGCATTAGTGGTGTGGAGCTGCTGTGTAAGCGTGATGAATGTGTGCAGTGTAATAGTGTGTGTGCGCGAGACCAAACCGTTAGCGTAGTCGTGTACTTCCGCATTGGCGTAAAATGGCGAGTAATGTGTGGTATAGGTCTGTATCGGAATATCCGTAGGTGTTTTGTGGTGTTTTGCGAGTTTAGAGTGCTGTAGCCTCGTTTTCGTTTTGTTCGGCGGCCATTTTTTCTCTCGCTTAGATTTTTTTTTAGTCTCTAAACTGTTTTATTTCGAGTAAAATCGAGGTGTAAGTTGCATTTTTGAGGTCCTGGGTGCTCCCTCTTGGTGTAGGTAAGGTTTTTATGTATGTGCTGTGTGTATGTATTGTGTTTTAAATGATTGTATGTCGGCGTGTTGCGTCCGATGTTTGCGAGGTCGTAATGTGTGGTAACGTGTTTCGTACGTTGTTTGCGTTCCTCGTAAAATTTAGCGAGTGTCGTAATTTGTGTGTCGTGTTTTTTGAGTAGCGACGTGAAGTTTGCGAGGGTTTGAGGCCCTTGCCCAGTGACCTCGCCAGCAACTGAGTCCCTCGCTTCGCGAGGGGCCTCAGTTGCTGGCATGGAGCGCCTTCGGCGCTCCATGCCAGCAACTGAGGCCCTTGCCCAGTGACCTCGCCAGAAACTGAGGCCCTCGCTTCGCGAGGGGCCTCAGTTGCTGACATGGAGCGCCTTCGGCGCTCCATGCCAGCAACTGAGGCCCGTGCCCAGTGACCTCGCCAGCGACTGAGGCCCTCGCTTCGCGAGGGGCCTCAGTTGCTGGCATGGAGCGCCTTCGGCGCTCCATGCCAGCAACTGAGGCCCTTGCCCAGTGACCTCGCTACGCGAGGGCCGCGGCTCGCCACGCGAGGGCCGCGGCTTGCTGCGCGAGCCACGGCCCCCGCTTCGCGAGGGCCGCGGGCTCGCTACGCGAGCCCGCAAGCGTGAGCAACGACTCGTACGCTCACAACTATATATGTGATAGAGCAGTGGTGGGCAACATAGTCCTACAAGGGCTGCCAAGTGTCCAGGAGGTCTGTATTTCTCTGCATGAACACAGGTGGGTCAGTTGGTATGAATGAAACAGAGTAACTCATACAGAAGAGAGACATAAATCTTAGGGCCTAATTAAATGCTACGTTTTTGGCATTCGTAGCCACAAGGGGAGGCCGCAAGCTACTTAGCTATTTAGTTTGTGGCCTCCGATCAGGTTACGAGCCTTGAGTTGCGATCCCAGCTTACTTCAGTCAATGCTTTTGATCTTGCGCGGCTGCAAGAAATCCCAATTTGCTTTTCATTTGTACGTACACCCTTCCGTCAAGCCAGTAAGAATCGCTAAAATGGAACCACAGCTTACTTACACCAAAGAGGTCCCGCAACGCTCTTACTTACAAGACGTAGCACCAATTAAGCAAAATAAAAAAGGCACCCTGTACTGTTATTAGAAGTGAAAGTGATGTTAGGTCTTAGAATTAATAGCACAACATTCCCCTACTCTCAAATCGGTAAAAAGGAGGTTTATTTAATGTTTAATTTTCGTCATAAAGTCCTACGGGCTTCAAACTCCGAACCTCCGGCCTTGGAGGTTGAAGCCCGTAGGACTTTTTGATGAAAATTAAACATGAAATAAAGTCGTTATTTAAGCCGATTTGAGAGTTTGAGAATGTTATTCTAAGATCTAACATCACTTTCGCTTTTAATAAAAGTACAGGATGGCTTTTTTATTTGAATAATTGGTGCTATATTTTGAAAGTAAGACCTCCAAGCCTGTAACTCGTTCGCATCCGCAATCCCGTGACTCGTGGTTCAAGCACGCAAACTCTGAGCATTGTAAATGCAAATACAAATTCAAGACAGCACTGTAAATGATGGGGAACACAATGGGTGACATGAGGATTAAAGGCACAACATTCTCAAGCTGGCACATTGCCACAATACAGTACTTGATTTCACATTTAATTTATGTCCAAAGTTCTACGGGCTTGAATAACGGGTTCCAGCCTTGGAGGTCATTCAAGCCCATAGGACTTTGGACGGAAATTAAACGTGAAATAAGTACTGTATTGTGGCAATGTGCCAGCTTGAGAATGTTGTGCCTTTAATCCTCATGTCACCCATTGTGTTCCCCATCATTTACAGTGCTGTCTTGAATTTATATTTGCATTTACACTGCTCCGAGATTGCAGGCTTGAAACCCGAGTTGCGGCCTTGAGGCCCCAATCCTGTTCAAGCACGCAAGTGCTTACTGCCAATAGCATGGTTTGCGATCGGCCGTAAAGGAGACCTCCTTGCGGAGCTGCCCAATTGAAAAGCAGCGTAGATGTAGCGCTACGCAGGGCTATAACCCGATTGAAAGGAGTCGCAAACTTGTGGCCGAATTATGGCCCTGATTTGAATGAGGCCCCTAGACTGCTGGAGACCCTCATAGGATCAATTTGTCCACCACCTACAGAGGTAATATAATGTACTGAAACATTGGTCAACAGTTAACATATTTGGTGAACTGAAGAGTTATGCAGCTTTCATTTACCTTCTACAAAAGCACTAGTCTACGGGGCACCTGGATACTGACTGTAGACATCTTTAGTGGTCATATAATAAAGGTTTAATCTATTTAGGAAATGATTAGAAATAAAATTAGTATTTGAATATAATACGTTCAATGTAGCTTTTTAAAACTTAGATTTGAACTATGCATTGTAACTTAAATCAAATGTGCTTCTCTCTACCTCATCAGGTGTCCAGGGGATTAAAGAAGATTTGCCCAGAAGTCTATTTTTCTGACCGGTGTAGGTTTGCCAGCAAGATCACTGCAAGGCAGTAGGTTGATAAACAATGTCATCACGATAATACATAAAGACTCCTGTTAGGACAGTCCTCTGGGTAGATCCTCTCACACACATCGGGACAGCTAATGAAGGTAAACCGAAGAACTCCAAAACACTAACCTTCACATTTAAAGGGACATAGAAAGATGTTTTTAATTGTGGCATTTGAAAATATGTCACACTGTTTTCTTTTTTAAAATAAAGGTCTCAGAGCACAACATGTATTCAGAAGTTTGACTGCTCATGGGAGCTTGCCCTCTGCCAGCCAATGAGATCTACAGACTAACAGCCTTATTAAATTGCGATTCGGCCAACTGAATAGGGCTCTATATAAGCACAGAGCATATTCTTTTACAGAAGTTTTTAGTTAGTGAACTTCTATCCAAAAGCAAGGTCTTCACTAACTAAAAACTTCTGTAAAAAAAAATATGTTCTTCTCTGTGCTTATAAAGTGCCCTATTAAATTGGCCAAATTGCAATTAAATAAGGCTGTAGAGAATAATCTTGCAATTTCCGGTTAGTTTTACTTAAGTTTCAACAGTATTTACTTTACGTTTTACACTTACCTTAATACACAGCACAGCACCATGAGGTGAGTGGGCACATTAGATGGGTTTAGCATTGCTGGTGTGTCTGATCTCATGCAAGCCAAGAATGCCCTCATTCGTCTGTTTTTATCTTCTACAGCTTTACCCAACCAGAGTTTCTTTAAGTTGGGACATGTCCATTCCCTGAACGCAAGTGCTTCCACCAACTCAGGAGTTTGGGGTGACTTTCCTTTGTAGGCTGCCCATTCTTTGATGATGACTGGGTAATCTACAACGTAAATAAAATATACAAATTAAAAAAGATCATAAGAATGTTTTTCTTTGAACCGATACAAAGCATTAGATAAGGCATCACAATGTACTTTCATTTTGAATGAAGTCCCAGAGAAAAAAAAAATGGGATTAAAACGTATAACTGCCTTTGGGTTCTTGTCTATTATCCAATGAGTCGGTATATAGATGTAGGAGTCATACTTGTCTGCCAATGACATCTACATACTACAGTGGAGGGACATTTCCTGTTTGTATCAATGATATTTAAGCAGCATTTACCTATGTTTTCTATGAAAAATACCTTTTCGAATGTTTAAAAGATACTCTTAAAATCACAATAGAAAGAGCATGTTTAAATGTCCCTTTAATGATTATTCTACCAATGTTGTTTACCATCTTCAAAACAAAAAGTACAGTATTCTAAAAGCATAAGCTCCCATTTTGCCCAATAAGCACATTCTCACCTGTCTATTTTGAGCACACTATTATACAACACTAGCGAATTGCCCGTCAAAAAATGATGGCAATGAAATTGTAAGTGAGCTAAGGGTGTTTGGTGTATATAATGTTGCTGATGTAGCGTTGTTCGTTTTCTATGTCGTGCGACTTTCCCGGAATATCCGTAGCTGTTTGGTGGTGTTTTGCGTATTGATGGTGGCGTTTTGCGTGTTTAGGGACCTTTAGCCTCGTTTTCGTTTTGTTCGGCAGCCATTTTTTCTCTCGCTTAGGTGATTTTCGGGTCTCTTAACTCCGAAATGTGTGCTTAAATGGAGGCGTAACTTCACTTACAGAGGTCCTGGGTGCCCCCCTTGCTGTGAGTAACCTTTTTATGTGTTTGTTGTTTGTATTTATTGTGTTTGTAATGTTTTTGGGGTTGCACGGGTTGCATCCTTGTTTTTTAATCTTGTAGGTGTTTTTCGGCAAATACGTAGGAGTTTGGTGGTGTTTTGCGTCTTTAGACTGCTGTAGCCTCGTTTTCGTTTTTTTTTCGGCGGCCATTTTTTCTCTTGCTTAGAGAATTTTTTAGTGTCTAAACTCTTTTAATTTGAGTTAAATTGAGGTGTAACTTCAGTTTTCGAGGTCCTGTATGCTCCCTCTTCCTGTAAGTAAGCTTTTTATGTATTTGTTGTGTGTATTTGTTGTATTTTTCAGGTTTTCATGTGCCCGTGTCGCGGACGATTTTTGCGAGGTAGTAATGGTAGCAACGGCTCGTATGCTCACAACTATATATGTGATACCTAGAACTATAAGTAAAATAATAGGATGCAATCATCTCTTGAGTGATGTGGTTGTATTTTATTTCTGTTTTTTTGTTTCAGGATTGTCAGATTCAGCTGTTTTTTGTGTAATAAACTCAGACAAGTCAGGTTTATTTCATGCAAAAAATGTTTCCATACACTACTGATTCTCCTCTATCAGATGCATTTATAATCCAGGAAATTTAAATATGCCTTTAAGTTTAATATATAATAAAAGCCAGTCCTGTAGTCATGACTTACATTCTGGTGGCATTCTGTTCCTACGGAATGCAAGCCTCTCGGTTTTCTTTCTGCTTTCTGCCAAGCTGAACAGAACTCCATATACATACTGACGTACTGGTCTATAAAGCACTGCAGCAGGGGGAAGGTCCTTGTTGACTTCATCTTCAATTGTAACTGGAATTTTAATTTCTCCCTTTGTATGAAAAAATTGTAAAAAAGAGTTAGAAAATGCCACATGCAGATATATGAATGTTAGAAAGAAAAAAACAAGAAGGTTTACTTCTGGTTCCTAAATACTTTCCAAAAATGTAATGGCTCACTATGGCTGCTGTACCTGCTACTGAGGGTTATATATTTACATGAACAAGGACACGTACTTCTTATATGATCTCAGTTTTATTAAGAAGATTGTAAAGGATATTTTTTAAATATAGACTGGCGATTGATAACTAAAAAAATAGCAGCAAATGTTTGATTGGTAGACAGTTTGCATTTAAATCTTTAAAAAAATGGCGTAAATCAAAAAACATGAAAGTACACACACAAAATTGTTGTTAACTAGAAAACCACCAAAATTAATAAAATCTTTAAACACACTAATAACATAGTAATCCTTTTCACAAGTTGTTATTGGGCAGTGATCTGGTGGACTGAATGCAAAGAAAGAATTTAAAATTAATATAATTACATACATAGGGCCTCATTCAATTGCGATTTGGCCAATTGAATAGGGCTCTATATAAGCACATAGCATATTTTTTTTAGGAAGTTTTTAGTTAGTGAACTTCTATCCAAACGCAAAGTCTGTACTAACTAAAAACTTCTTTAAAAAATATATGCTATGTGCTTATTTAAAGCCCTATTCAATTGGCCAAATCACAATTGAATGAGGCCCATAGTATGACATTACCACAATTTGGGAATCTATTTATGATGCCCCAAGTGTTTTATATGTTAGTGTTATAAGAAAAATCTCCCTGGCAGACTGTGTGTGTGTGTGTTTTGATTGGATGGCAGCATTATTAAAATATTCAAATTGTAGATATAGGCTGAATTGTTGCGGATAACAACAAATCCCCCCCCCCCCCCCCCCAGATTTTTCATTGTGTGTGTTTATGTGTACAGAAGCAGTTGTGTGGTATTTTTATACTATATGCAGTATCCCCCAAGATGTTCTTTGGCTCCTACACCTATGCCCTTATCCCCCAGTCTAAGAGTCTTAGGAGTGCCTAAAGGTAGAGTTGTATTTTAGACAGTTTGAGGAACTAGTAAAAATGTACAATTTAATTTAGTGCAAACATAGATGAATATCTAGTGCACAACATGTATTATGATCCAATTCAAAAGCTCTGGATCTCAAAGCTAGTCCCATGAGCAGTGAAAAAATAATCAACCACCCCCAGATCAACAAGGTTGAATATTACTAGCCTAGAGCATTCAGCATTTGTGTAGATATGGGGTGGTCCACCCTTTAATACCTACCGCCCACTTTGTATCTTTGTTGATGGTAAAATTTCCTTACTGCCCACCCACAAGTAATTTTTAGATACTGAACTAAAATAATCACTTTATCTACTTAAATCAACTCCAATTCATTCATGTGTATGATTTAATCTGTTTGGGTAGGATACAAAGCAAGCTAATAATGTTAAGTGCAGGCTGCCTGATTGCATTTTGTAGATAATTATTGTATGCATGGAGGTTCTGCCACTATTATTGAAGCGGATAAACAAGAAACAAAGTGAGCGAGCACACACCTTGCTTCCTGACAGACATGGCGCTGCCCCACCGCCGCCCACCATGGAAGCTTGAAATGCCCACTAGTGGGCGGTGGGACCAGGTTGACTACTCCTGGTGTAGATTGTGAGATATATCTTTTAAGCATAGTTTTTTCCTGATGGGAGAAGTGATTGGGTATTATATCTCAAATGGAATAGAGTGCAGTCCTAGCCTATAAGTATGGTTTTGATGCATATTACTTGGGCAAGACAGTACACCGATACTCTGATAGATATCTACATCTAGGATAATAACCTTTAAAATAAGTTAGTTTTTGCAAATACGCACCTTTGTCAGGACATGAAAAATGTAGGGATACATTAACCCCTTCTTGTGCCGATGTTCTGCCACTCTCAACACTTCTGGTGCCACAGGAGGCAGTGGCGGGGTAGTGATATCCATGTGGTTCCTGGTTGGCATTGACAGCAGGCAAGGGATCTGCATGTTGCCAGAAAGGCTGCCTTTTTTATCAGCGGTTTTATTTCCTGACGACGCACCAGAGGAACTGTCTGTCTGGAAAAAGCAAAATAAGAGGACTTTTGTAAATATATTCTGCATTGACTAAAAACTATACATTTTTAATGTATTTTAAAAAAAAACCAATTAAAGAGACACTGAAGTCACATGAGGTATTGTGCATCATTATACAAGGGACAGACGAAAAAAACATTCTCTGTTGAAGCATAGCCCAATGGTTAAAAGCAAGTTACTATGAAATGGAAAGCTCTGGGTCTGATTTTCGCATTATCTTTTTTTTTTTTTTTTTTTTAAATCGCAAATTTTAGTCACGAGATAAAGCAGAATATATATCTAATGTTGGTATGAGACAAACATGGGAGCGTACACAATGTAAGTTGTGCAAAAGTATTAATGTATAAAAAAAGAAAAGGGGCAACAAAGAGGATTGAACCTCACAACCTACAGATCTAAAGGAGTTGTTTCTATCCACTGTATCACATGGTTCTATGATACACAGTATATAAAAATCAATAGAGCTAAAGTATAATGAGTGTTACAGTCTTTATCTAAGCAGTTTTTGTAAACAACTTTTCCAATTATATTCCACATGGGTTTTCACTTTCGATCTGATGTGCAGAGATCATATAGTGAATTTAGTGTTGTTTTAAGGAATTCTTTCAGTGATCACAAGTGATTCTTTGAACCTGACAAAAGCATGTCAGATTATATCTAAAGCAGCTTGCTAGTAAAAAAGTACTAGAAACATTGAAAACACACCAAGAAGTAATGTTCCTAAGAAATATTACTCCAATAAAAGGCAACCTTTACATATAAACACCAAACAATGGCAATTAAAATAAGCTCCAGCTAAGAAAATAACTTTCTATCATGCCCACAGCCTGTCCGAGTCTCTGGAGCTTTTTCAAGATTTAATAAGTGCTTTAAAGGACTTGACATCTTACTCCGGCTGCAATGTAATTCTTATTGTAAAATTATTGTGTGTGTGAAATATTCTATAATGTGCTGACTATAATGGCTTCTCATTAGCATGTTATATGTTATATTTTGCCCTCGCGCATGTGGCATATTTCTAATGCACAGTTGGGACATTGATGACACTTTCTCCTCACACCAGCATCAGGTACATTGTCTGCTGTTGGAAAATAAATATAGATACTTAGCTCTTCAGGCTATTCATTGCTGCATATATCAATTACAAATAGGTAAAGTATATTATTTTATTAAGTAAATAATTAATTAATAATTATACTAAAAACATTGACATATATATCTGTCTCTGTCATTAGAGCACAAGGCGCTCATAGGAACCAAAGTAAACGAGAGGAGCGGATCGATAAGAGAGGCGAAGGCGCTCACTGCGAGCCAAGCGATGAGCGCCGAAAGCGCTAAGTGCGTGCCTCGCAATGAACGCCAAAGGTCCTCAGAGTAGAAAAAGCTTTAAATTGTAAATCAAACAGCAATGCCATGGCTTAAAAATGTTATTGCCCCGTCATTTTTGACGGGCAAGACGCTAGTATATATATAAATCACTGAAAAATGGAGGTTAGATTTCAATCTCTTACAGGTTTCAATTATGAGTTACGATCTGACCCGCATTCCAGAAATAATGCAATATTAATATATCAGTAAATATAATATTCTAGTCCATGCGAGTTCCATTACATGTATTAACACATTGATTCCCGAGATCGATATAACACGGAAATTTCACTGAAAATAAAAGTATTTTATGTTGCTGATTTGTGAGCTTGGGAATGTTGTGCTATTAATTTTAATACCGAACATCACTTTCCCTTTTATTATATGTACAGTAGTGTGTGTATATTGGCATTTACAGTGCTACAGATAGGACTTTTACCCCCTTGCGGGTCCCTCTCTAGCACACGTAGGCTTTTTGGCTCCATTTGCGTTTTTTACGGGCTTGAACGCCAGTGAATTTGTTGCAATTTATTAGCGTGATTGGAACGTAACAGTTATGGGCCTGACAGATCAAAGGATTTGCAGGCGCGCAATTCAAACTTCCACGTCCTGCAGGGTTTCCTCGCTTCACAGGGCCAATTTGATAGCTGTAAGCCTTGCGGGCTACTGATTTCAATGTTGAGGGAATTTAATAGGGCTACTAGTGTTGGTCCTTGTTTCATGTTTTTTTTGCTTATACTTGGATTTATATTCAGGCTTTACTAATAAATACACCATGTGAAATCATAGTGATTCCACCCCATATTATAGGGATTCTGTCAGCCCTAAATAAAGTCATATATTAAAAACTATTCTTAAAGAGCCTGAAAAACAAAGTAAAAAACAAAAAAACACCACCATCAGTGTTATTATGCCAAAGACCCGTTGAGCACAAGGAGTCGCAAATTAGCAATATGAAATCACTTATTTTGTTGCATTTATGCTTTCTCCCTAAATACCATAGTTAGAACAAGACAGTTTCTCATACTGCCAAGTAAAAAAAAAATTGGATTAACTACTTTATATAATTTTAAAACTTAAATTTTTAAATACCGTATTTATCGGCGTATAACACGCACCTCATTTTAAGAAGGAAATTTCAGGGGAAAAAAATAAATTTAAAATAAAGAACTTTGAAGCAAAATCCTCAACCTCCCTCCTCATCCTCAACCCCCTCCTCAAACCTCCCATCCTCAACCCCCTCCTCCACCATCCCATCCTCCTCCTCCTTCCTCCACACCCCTCCTCCACCATCCCATCCTCCTCCTCCTTCCTCCACACCCCTCCTCCACCATCCCATCCTCCTCCTCCTTCCTCCACACCCCTCCTCCACCATCCCATCCTCCTCCTCCTTCCTCCACCATCCCATCCTCCTCCTCCTTCCTCCACCATCCCATCCTCCTCCTCCTTCCTCCACCATCCCATCCTCCTCCTCCTTCCTCCACCATCCCATCCTCCTCCTCCTTCCTCCACCATCCCATCCTCCTCCTCCTTCCTCCACCATCCCATCCTCCTCCTCCTTCCTCCACCATCCCATCCTCCTCCTCCTTCCTCCACCATCCCATCCTCCTCCTCCTTCCTCCACACCCCTCCTCCTCCTCCTTCCTCCACACCCCTCCTCCTCCTCCTTCCTCCACACCCCTCCTCCTCCTCCTTCCTCCACACCCCTCCTCCTCCTCCTTCCTCCACACCCCTCCTCCTCCTCCTTCCTCCACACCCCTCCTCCTTCCTCCACACCCCTCCTCCTTCCTCCACACCCCTCCTCCTTCCTCCACACCCCTCCTCCTTCCTCCACACCCCTCCTCCTCCTCCTTCCTCCACACCCCTCCTCCTCCTCCTTCCTCCACACCCCTCCTCCTCCTCCTTCCTCCACACCCCTCCTCCTCCTCCTTTCTCCACACCCCTCCTCCTCCTCCTTCCTCCACACCCCGCCTCCTCCTCCTTCCTCCACACCCCGCCTCCTCCTTCCTCCACACCCCGCCTCCTCCTTCCTCCACACCCCGCCTCCTCCTTCCTCCACACCACGCCTCCTCCTTCCTCCACACCACGCCTCCTCCTTCCTCCACACCACGCCTCCTCCTTCCTCCACACCACGCCTCCTCCTTCCTCCACACCCCGCCTCCGCATTCTAAACCCGCCTCCGCATTCTAAACCCGCCTCCGCATTCTAAACCCGCCTCCGCATTCTAAACCCCCCCTCCTCAACCTAAACCCCCCCTAAATACCTCCCCCTCCCTTACCTGCTTCCCGGTATATACCTTCCCCTCACTTACCGGCACCCGGTATACGCTAATGACGTGGCGCGCATGTGACGTCACATGCACGCTGGGTCAAGGAGCGGAGCGGAGGCCGGAGCAGAAGCTGGTAAGTGAGGGGGAGGTATTTAGGGGGGTTTAGGTTGAGGAGGGGGGTTTAGGTTGAGGAGGGGGGAGGTTTAGAATGAGGAGGGGGGAGGTTTAGAATGCGGAGGGGGGAGGTTTAGAATGCGGAGGGGGGGTTAGAATACGGAGGGGGGTTTAGAATGAGGAGGGAGGTTGAGGATGAGGAGGGGGGAGAGAATATCGGCGTATAACACGCACCTATCATTTGCCCCCTATTTTCAGGGAGAAAAAGTGCGTGTTATACGTCGATAAATACGGTACTTCAAATACTGTTTTTTATTGCTAACCAATTATTAATTGAAACCTTATTGTATGGCATCTATAGCGCTCTAATGAGCCTAAGCACTGTACACAGTTTTAACTTACCTTGGACTGGTCTACAGAGTCTCTCTTGCTTTCTTTTGTGTTTGGTTTTCCTTTTTTATCCCAACCAGGTTTGTTCCCGCTAATGTGACTAGAAAGAATACACAAAACAGAAATTCAATTCATAATCATTTGTGGATTAAATGTATTAATGTTCTCTCTGGACATGGTTTCAACCTGAAGCATACAATGCACACTTTTCAACAAGAATATTACAGCTTTGTTTTGTCTGGAATTAGTGCCTATACGGACTTTGTTCTCCGGGTGTTTAAATCCGTTCTATTCCTTGCAAATAATGTGTTGCATAAAACATGCAGCTAACTGGATTTAAAATGTCCACTGCACAATGATGAAAACGTTCTCTGACTCAATTAACCAGGAAAAATAAATACATCTAGTTCTTAATTAGAAATGAATATATTTTTAAGCCTCTGCATGACCCTGGAGAGATCCATAGTACACCAGTGAAAGGTAGGTAGGTAGGTGTGTTTACATTTCTGGAGAGTTATTGTTGCAGTGAATGATGCAAGGTTTCTGCTTCTGAGTTAGCGAGGGGGAATGGGCACTGTGTCTATTTCAGTCGTACCCAATTACTTTTAAAGTGGGCTCTGTTACATAATCCACCCTCTCTTCGACGATAGCCAAAACACACCCTCATGATTCAGCTCTGAGGAAGTGGTGTAGAAAACACAAAATGGATTCCTATAATTCAAACACTCAGATTTTCCCCAAAAATGTTATGTCCATGACTTACACAGTTGTTATTGTTTTTAGTTTGGCACAGACTTGGCAAACAAGTATCCTTTTCATGAATAGCAGTGGTCCTTTAAGCCTCTCTTCCTGCTCCAACAAGATTTAAAGGACCACTGAAGATTAGGGAAAAAAAACAAATTTCTGAAGCATGCAATTAACTACCAACATTAACTGTGTGTGTCATAGGCATAGTAATACAGGATTTGTCATCTCCTAAAAAATAAAATTACCTCTACCAAATTATTTTATGTTCATGGATTACATAGCTGCTTGGTTTCCAAACAACATTAATTTTATCCAAATACAATTAGTGTTCCATCAGTTTATAGTTCTGATTAATTGAATCCATGAATTCACTTTTCATATGGATAAGCTGAAAACAAACAATTGCTTTAACAAATTAAATTAGTACAAGGGATTACAACTTACTTGGCTGCTCCTCCATTACTGTCGTCATTGTCAGAGGAAGATGAAGGAGAGGACGCTGGAAAGTAGGTGGAATCCACATGGTTGGGGCTCCCGCTCTGTGCCGGGTTGATTGGAGAAGATCGTTCATACAAGGGAGTGTGTTTTCCTTCATGAGGAATGTTACTGTAATTATTCTGCTCAGACACACTTTTACCACCAGTAGGAGGTTCAGAAAGGCTGTACGGATATGGACCCTTTCCTGAAGCACCACTATGGCCGGACACATGGTGGGCCTAGGAGAAAAAGCCAAGTAATAAGTAGAAATTCTAACTCTGCATTCCTGCTTACATGAAAGGACTACATATTGAGGGTTTTCCGTTTAATAGAAATAAGCTACAATCATTTTTCAGATTATTAATCATTTAAGTGGGATTTAAAAGGTCTTCATCTACAGCAGCACCTCGAAACAGAGCAGTCAATGAAAAAAAAAAACTATAAGTACTATACAATGTTTGTAGGGTATAATCACCATACAATTTGCCTGCTAAACAACCAAGGAAATTCCATAGAAGCAGAGATCTGCCCTCTATGGTTTGCTGGAAACAAAATTGTTTGGATACGGATGGAAATAGGTACAATTGCAATCCTCACACCTACTGCTAAAATGTAATTACAATTAAATGACTTTAAGGACTGTATGTTTACCATAGGTTTTGATTGTCCGGAGGTCTGTGGAATGTTCAGCATCGGAGGAGAAACATAAGGTGGCATAAAACCAGGAATTCCACCCGGATTTGGTCTGGCTGCATAGAAGATATGGATATACATGAGAGAGAGAAAAATATACCCTTCATCTAATCAACACCCCTCACTTTATTCTTTACACCATTATGGAAAGCATTACTCTGGAGGAAATGTGAAGAGTCATATTTTTAGTCTATACAAACATATTACTCGGTGGATGTAGGATGGCACTTTAACAATCTCTCAGTGCACTATGGAGGCCACCCTTCCGTATCCTTATGATATCTTATTAAGTCATCTTTTCAGGTATGAAATACCATTTCTCACAATTCAGGGATTGCTTAAGCATGTAAAAAGAATTATAGTCTCACCTCACTTTAAAGTGACCCAGCAAATGTTAGTTATTGCAAAATGTAAAGTGTATACAGCGGTACATTGGTACTCAACGATAATTGGTTCCAGAAACAACGACGAGTGGTGAAAATAACGAGTTCAAAACTACCATGAGGTGAAATTGAACTTGCCATGATTGGTAAAACCAAATTTACAAAATATCGCAACAAGTACCAATGTTTTTTTTTTACTCCTCCAGACGCGTCAAGCTCCGAGGTATCACTGTATATTTATATACAGTGCTTCCCGGGTAACAGGCAACCCATACTTAAGAAAGAGGCTTTTTGTACAAGATTGTTTTCTTGTTCTACTTGCTTGAATTAAAAGAAATATCACAATAGTTTTTGTAACATTGTTACAGTACAGGGGCATTATTATTATTACTACTACAGTATTGCACTGTATTATTATTAATCATCGGGGATTTGAGTTGCATACAAATCCAGTTTAAAGACGTTCTCAGGAATGTATCTCTTCCTTAACTTGGGGACAGTATGTATGTAACATTTTTGAGTGGACGTGTTAGATAGCCGGGATTGAAAGCTAGGTTTTTTAAGCATAAATTATCTGGAAATATCTCAACATCTGTATGCTTACTTGAGAGAATAAATTCTTACAATACCTAACATTTAACCTTAGTAATCTAACACTTCATTCATCTGCAATTAAATGGATTTGTATGTGTACTTCTCATTTCTGCGATAACTGGGACATTTGTTTTATGTTAAGCAACCTCTCACCTTACTGGACCTCAGTGAAATTAAATTTGCAGCACTCTTCATCTTATAAATTATTACTTACTGATGAGATGCAACAATTCTTTACAATCACAGTCTTAACATTTCCAGGAAGGAAATGCAATGTTGGCTCAGTACAAGTAATTATTGTGAAATGCTCTTCTATGTATGTGACTTCATTGCTAAAGAGGCTTACACAGTGTAGACCACACACAGAATTAAATGATCCAATCAAATTGCCATATGTGACTTTGGACACAGATGGCATTAGGTCGGTTGGATAAATAATGCACAGTCCCTTAAAGATAAGCATTATAAACTGTGAAATGCCATTTTGCAGAAAATATTTTTTTAATATAATTTAATATAATTTCTAAATTAATTAATAATTAATATTTTGTAGTTTTCCATATGTAATATTTGTTTTATTGGGTACTGGTTTTACCAAAGCCTATAGGGTAGCAAAACAACAGGCATTTGAAAAGGGATTTCAAGTACACCTCATCCAAAGTATAATTGGCAAGTTGGGAATATGTTAAATAATTTATGATGTCTACATAAATAATTTAGTATTATACAAACAAGCTCCATATTCAAGCAAATATGTCCAAACACTCTTCACCTACCTAGGTAGGGTGGATATGACATGGATTTGTTGGTTGCTCTGTAATAAGCAATTGCCCTCTTGAAGCGGGAGACTTTGTCATCTGTTCTGGACTGTAAAAAAAAATAAGTCAGCATGGTACATGTTAATGTTGATTGAATTTATTATTCAAATTAGATTAAAAAGCACATGCAAAGAATGGAAATTACTGAGATTAACAATTTCTTTAGGTCAGATAGATGGCAATCTGCAAGGTGCAGATCTATATATAAATATATCAGCATGTAAATAATGTAATTCAACACATGGATGAGGCATTTAGTGTTTCTTGAGAATAAATTATATTTATGCGATAGCACTGCCTCTGACAGTGTATATATAATATGTGCTTAACTCTCTAATTGCTGGTTGCACACACCCAACACAATGTATAATGGCTGAAATGTTACCCAATCCAAAACACAATAGGTTTTCCGAGATGTAAAGTATAAATATATTACACATTTGGCCGTCAAATGTATTCATACACCAAACAATTAACCTGTTGGAGACCACTGACCAACTAAATCGTTTCACTGGGGACCATACAAAAATGTACTTGTGATACCTATTGACCTTTGCTGATCCTGTATTTGTCAGCTGTACCTTACCTGTGAGTGCTGAAAAACATCTTTAGCTATGGCATCCAAATCGTTGGTATCGTGAATGTTGCGGACATAATCAGCTACAGCTTTGATGACTACGTCACAGGGTGGTAAAACTAGCTGGTGAGCACGGACCTGAATGAATAAAAAAGTATATTGTAGTTAATAATGGTTTGACCAATCACTTTTGCAATACTTAATTAAACACTATGGGCCTCATTCTATTAGCGGCCGCAGCCGTTGCGGGGCCGCAAGCTAGTCGGCTATTCTTTTCCCTTACGGCCGGGGGCTCCGGCAGGCTTGCGGCCGGTGCCTTGCTATCTCTTTCGGCCGCTCGCGCCAGAGGAAATCCTTTGATCTAAAACGGCCGCAAGAGTTTCGGCCGTAAGAAAATCCTATTTGCAATTCAATTGCTCCGGGAAACCTCTCTGCAAGGCTAAAACCGAGCCGCAGCTTACTTGCAGGAAAGAGGTCTCGCTAGCACCAATTAAGCACATAAAATAGCTCAAATAAAGCCATCCTGCACTTTGAGAAGACTATAAAGGGATTTTAGGTGTTAGAAAAAATAGCACATAATTATCCTATACTCAAATCCGTAAAATATTTTATTTTTAATATCCGTAAAATATCCATGTAAAAAGTCCAGAGTGCTTGGAGCACCTCAGACACGCCCACGCCGCAGCCGGAAAATAAACAGTTAATTTGAACTCTGGTTTGGGCTGATGTGCAAGCTTGAGAGTGGGTTTCTTTTAATCCTCATGTCCCCCAATATGATCCCTAGCATTTACAGAGCTGTACAGTGCAGGCTTGAATTTATTTTTGCGTTTTTAGATTTCAGAGCTTACGGCCGGTTCCAAGATATGCGGCCGGCCGTAAGAGGAGATCCTTGCGGGGCCGTATAATAGAATCGCGAGTTAACTGAACCCCCGCAAGGAATCGCAGCCTTACGGCCGATTTACGGCCGGTAATAGAATGAGGCCCTATATAGAGAAAAAGAATAGCAACATTAAAAAGGGATACTGAAGTCACTTCTATACCATCATGCGTTTAAAAGTAAAGGCTTTTAAACATAACAAAACTTTTGGAAAAAATTAGTACTGTGAAGGTTGAAAATAAATGTTAAAAATGCAGTCAGGATTATTTTTGGGGCTATTTAGGGGGCGCCAGGGTTCTGCGTTATGACACTCTATGGAGAAATCAGTTTCTTCATCTATCTAAATGGATGCCCTAATTGTGCTATATCATGTGCACTCATTTATGTTCACAGTAAAGCTTTTGTAATACTTAAGACCTGACCTTTAAATCCATGACATCAGTGTCTCTTGCAAATCATTATTGCTAGATGGATTTCATCACAACTTTGAGTGGATGAGTTTAATTAATTCTGTAGATATAAAGATTTGTGAATAACAATTTTTATCCCTTTCGAATTCAAATTTCAATGTGTTCAATTTGTATTACCGTATATACTTTTCCCCAAGCAATACAAATTTTAAAAGTTGTTTTTCATAATGGTCTATTAAATAGGGCCCAATGCTAATCGAGCAGTGAATTTTTGGTATACCTGTAAATTGGCTACGGGAGCTTTTTTTCCCCTAAATTACACATTTATGTTAATCTTTCGCACCCCCACATAATGTCACTTAGCCCACATCAATAAATCCTTAGCAGAAAGTACCCAAACCAAGCTTTACGGATGAGAAACGGCCCTAGGAGCCAATAGGAAATGAGAACGTTGTGATTATTATAATGAGTGAGAAAAAGAGCTGTAACTGCGGCAAGGAACTATTATTATTATTATAATATATATATATATATATATATATATATATATATATATATATATATATATATATATAAATATATACACACACACACACAGTATTGCACAAAAGTGAGTACACCCCTCACATTTTTGTAAATATTTTATTATATCTTTTAATGTGACAACACTGAAGAAATGACACTCTGCTACAATGTAAAGTAGTAAGTGTACAGCCTGTATAACAGTGTAAATTTGATGTCCCCTCAAAATAACTTAATATTTTTTTTCTTTTAATATATTTTTATTGGAAGAACATAGCATTGAAAAAAGAGGTAGTATATAAACGAAGGTAACTTCAACCAAAATGGTACAAGTTAATAGAAAAAAAGAAAAAAAAATAGAAGATTTACCTACCTTACAAAAAGTATGCATATTTTTGTTTAAAATTAATTTCTAGAGAAAATATTAATGTTCTTTCAACTTATCATTGTTTGCTTTTGTATATTTCTTATTGCAATTACAAAATATGTTGTAAACCATCACATTATTTTCTTCTAATAAAACTTGAAAGTGAAAAAAAAGAAATTATATAAAATTAAAGACATACGGTACATTATACACACATATAGATTGTATGGTGTATGTTATATAATATTAACTTCTATATCCTGCAATTCCTTTTTTTATTTTTCATTATAAATCAAAAAAACTGAACATAAAATAACATGAAATTTACAACTTATATACTAATATGCTCTTTATTTTTTCAATACTTTTATTTTTATTATTATATAGCTATATTGATCCAAAAAGCCAATTTCTTGTCATAATGCAATAACCCGTTTTCTAATATGTATGTTAGTCCAAGTCAGCAGCTTTGTCTATTTTCTCTCTGATAGTGTGCCAGGAGAGGTCTCATTTATTTCCAAATTTAATTTTTACAAACACTAAATATTGTTACTAATAGTTTTCTACTTGCAAATTTTAATTATCTAGGAAATATTTCCATCAAACATAATTTGCTATTTTTTAAGTAAATAAATAGTGCATTCATGTTCACATTTGAATGTCCAAAATAAGTTTAAAAAACTTGCTTCCTGCTCAGAATTCCAAGAAATACAATGTTTGCACTGCTTTCTGGGAACCTAGGAAGTGACATGCAAATGTCCCCACAGAGGCTTTGCTCTTATAATCCAATATAATTTTAAACATGGCTTTGTTTAAGGATATGCCTGCTGTACTATACAGCTTTGAGCAAAGCCCAGGATGGATTATGCACAAGCCAGGAAACAGCATTTCAAGTCTCCATTTCCATCTTTTGGCATATAATAAGTAATACAAAAATAAAAAAAAGATAGCATTTGTTTTGCTCATTATCAGTTGGAGCTCTTCAGAAAAGCATACGAAAAATATGGGGCTTCTATAAATCTTGAGACATGACAGAAAATATGAATTGTTGAGTCTGGATATCAGTTTAAGGTCATAAAAAAAAAAAGAGAAAAAAAAAAAAAAAGTCTCATACCTTCAAGGAAGCCAGTGGATGTTCAGGACCAAGTAAACTCCAATGGAAGGCGGCTAAATCTTCATCAGGTAGGATGTGATTACCTAGAAAGTACACATTTATTTATTTATTGCCCTTAAATAATTGCTACTACACTTGGCAACAATTGCCCCAATCTTCTCAACTAAATATTATTTCAGATCCAATCGCCCATACGACAGATCATTTTAAACTTTGTATCTCAGCTAAATCATGAAGTGAAATTCCGCTATGTTATTGTATAAAGACATCTTTAATCTTGATATGTTAACGAATACAAGAGGAACCTCGTATACAGAGTCAGTCACAAACTTTTCTATCTAAAACATTTGATTAATTATTAATTGTATGCATGAAAATAAAATAGCAATTACAACAACAAAGCAAAATCATGATACAATGGGTGTTTAATGTCAGTCTTGCCAGTGAACTGAAAGAAGAGTTATCTGATGTACCATTTTGCCCCCTATTTTTATAACTAACTTTACATTCAGAAGGATTGTAATTACATTGAGGAAATAGAAGAGTCCATCAGTAAAAAAAGGTTCCTCTCTGTAATATGTAATATATCTGCGCTGAGGAGGAGCCAACAATCCAGCCAGTCTCTAAAAACAGGTCAGCCTCCAACAAAAAAACTTAAAGGGCCACTGTACTCCATGTTTAAATGTATTTCCCATGAGCAATCATATTTTGTAATATACTTAACTTGGTCTTTTAAAAGCATGACAATGTTTTGGACTACAGTGGCCCTTTAAATGAATGAGAGAGTATTTTGAACTCCAGAGACCCATCAACTAGTGAGAGAGTATATACGATATTGCTAAATATATTTTTAGATATCAGAGTGACATTGGTGGAGCTAGTGCCGATTCAGCAGGTGCAAAGCACTGAGGCCAACAGCAGGCTAGGGACCCTCTGATATGAATTTATTAACGAGGAGGGCGGGTAATTATTTTATAGAAAGATGATCAAATCACCATAGGGATGATCTGATAATCTACATATATTTTGGCTTTTTAATTACCATCAAGGCGGTGGATAGAGAGCAAGGAGGTCCCAAATTAACCTTGACTTATGTGGGTGGAAGTTGAAAGCATTTGACTTTTTTTAAATAAGTTTATTTTTCATTATTCCTTGTTTTAATCACTAAACATGAATTGTTATTATTGATCAATGAGGGCACAGGCAACTTATTTCAACTGAAGGGTTTTAAATGGGCCTCAACATTTTTATTTTATCCCAAAAGAAAGAAGGTTAAATCATTGTATTAAAGAGGCAGAGATGAATTAATTGGTAATATAGGTACAGGTAATATGGTATTACATTAGAGAGATATAATAGACTTTGCATTGCTGCAGTGGGGCATGCCCCCCATTCTAGAGAACAGGAACTTCCCATGCAGCCTCCGGGACATCTGTTGCCACCACTGGATCAATACCAATTAAACCGTAAAGCGCCCGTTTCAGTGCTAAAATTGGGCTTTATTCCTGTCTAGGATTAAATAGGGTTTTTTTATAATAAATATTAGGCGAACTCAAGGAAATTCAGTCTAAAACTGGCAGGAACCAAACACAATTATTCCGAAAAATTACAATTTAGTAATGCATGTGGATTCTCAGATATAGAAAAATAAAATGCTAAATTCTGGTTTCATGGGTATGGTGCTTCAACTCTAGGAAGAATGGCTCAGCTCTGTGCGTGCAGAGAGAAAGGGAGAGAGAAGGCTTGTCCGGCTACAAAGGAGATTAGCTCTTAAACCCCATTCAAGAATTTGGTAGCCTTGGCAACTGAGCATGCTGCATCTCCAGCTCATTTAAGAGAAAAAGCAAAACTGAAACATATAAGCATTTCAGACGACGTTCCACCTTGAGTTTGCTAAAGGACCACTTTAATGGCCTTACAAAGACTAGTTAGAAAAAAAAAAAACAATGATTAAACTATTTTTCAATTGCGTCCCAGGTTGCAAAAGTCCAGGTTCTCTTCACACCCTGGATGATGTTGTGGAGTGGAGCCGCCCAGTGGGAAGTGCTCTCACTCTTAAACACACATTAGTAGCAGATTAATCTGAGATGTTAGTCATGTACACACACAGCTAGTCACCTCCCATGATCATACTGCCATTGTGGCATGCCCATTTAGAATAAAATTCACCCTGGGTGGTCCCACTCCAACCTCCACCTACAATACTTCAAGAGTGTAGGCAAATGGAGCTTATGTAGCCTGGACGATCATTTGAAATAGTAATTGTTTAAGTGCACAGCAAAAATAGTTTTTGTAAATCAAGCCCAACTAATTAGTGCTCTTATAATGGGTTCTTGGAACAACAAAGTGGACCTTTAAACAACAATTTTGCAATGAAAATATTGTGTTTCTTTAATACGGAATTTGTTTGACAAAGCTTCAGAAGTTGTGCAATTAAAATTGTAAGTTCCAATGTGAGAAGCGTCTGCACTAGTATTTATACTTTTGTCACATTTAAGGAATGTCAGTACCGTACAAACATATGATAATGATGATAATAAAGTTGCAGCAAAAAATATTTTGACAGCAGATAAGAATCAGTAAATCCATCAAGTCTGAAAATTATATATTTAAAACAAAATGGCTTCATATATCCTGAGGACAGCCTTACCCAAGAACTCTTGAACTCAAATTTAAATAGCATCATTCAAGAGAGTTGACCCCACTGCCTTACACCTTTTGAATGATAATTTAACCATCAGGCTTTGACATTTAGTCATTTTAAGATCTAATGAAGACAAAAAACTAGGCGCCTGAAAGTGTCACCTACATTTTTTTTCAAATTATATTTGAGGAACAAGCAATATTCAAAAGGTCTGAGTCGCTGCTCTTGAAATGATATTTCCGGCTCTTAACCTACACATATTTCTATATATAATTAATATCCTGGCTCCTAAAAATATTGGTCTAGTTTCTGACTAACCTGGCTTCTACGTTTCAGATACATTTATCTGCCATGGAGTATTTTTACATTTTTGAAATGCACTATATATTCTCTGTATATACTGAAATAATGAACATAACTTAAAACAGATTTTAAATTAGCATTTTAAAAATTCTCATTTATTCTCTACATATTAAATATATTAAATGACATATTAAAGCTCAAAACCAGGGCCCTCCATTTTCAGAATTGGTTGTTATTGTATCTTCCTTTTTCTTATCCCTTGTACAGCGCTATGGAATATGTTGGCGCGATACAAATAAATATTAATAATAATTCTAGTTTCTAAAATAAAAATGTAATTGCTTGTACTATTAAATTGTCACTTAACTCAGTCTTAGGAAATTTGACATTTTTTACATTCTAAAGGGTCTGAAAAGCATTTACCCAATATAACTTTGAGTTTTGTAAATAACGTAATAAAATTAATTGTACAATTATTTACAAAATTTATATTACTTTCTGGGTTTACATTATATAAAAGGAAAGAACATGCAGAGAACTCTCAAGATTATCTCACCTAAAAGAGCAGCAAATATGGGGAACCGGTTTGGATTCAGGTCCAGCTGCTTGGCAACTTCATGCATCAGATACTGGCTGGTTGTGAGGCTCTTTCCATTGCGGCTCAGTTTTAGGGCATGGGCGCTGAAATAGTAGGGGATGTTGCACAGTGCGTAATCGGAGTCATATGCAACCAATCCGTGGAATCCATTTTCACGGCAAAACCCAATTACTTCTTGGTGGTGATCTTCAATGCTCTGTGCAACCTGTAATAAAATAATAGGGACATTTCAAGATGATTTAGAGAAGGTAATTATGAATCATATATGTAATTGATTAATACAAATACATATTTTTTAAAACCACAAGTTCTACACATTTTAATTAAAAAAAAATGTCAAAAAAGTTAAAGAAAAAAAAAAAATATCAAAAAAAAAAAAATCAAATAAATAACTTTGAAGCAAAATCCTCAACCTCCCTCCTCATCCTCCCTCCTCAAACCCCCCATCTTCAACCCCCACCTGCACCTCCCCATCCTCCTTCCTCGACCCCCCCCCTCAACCTCAACCCCCCTCTCAACCTCAACCCCCCTCCTCAACCTCAACCCCCCTCCTCAACCCCCCCATCCTCATCCTCCCTCCTCAACCCCCCATCCTCAACCTCCCTCCTCAACCCCCCCATCCTCAACCTCCCTCCTCAACCCCCCCATCCTCAAACCCCCTCCTCAACTCCCCCATCCTCCTTCCTCAACCCCCCATCCTCATCCTCCTTCCTCAACCCCCCCATCCTCATCCTCCTTCCTCAACCCCCCATCCTCATCCTCCTTCCTCAACCCCCCCATCCTCATCCTCCTTCCTCAACCCCCCTATCCTCAAGCATCCTCCTCAACCCCACCCCATCCTCAACCCACCTCCTAATTCTAACCCCCCCCCCCCTCCTCACCTCCCCCTCATTTACCTGCTTCTGTTCCGGCCTCCGCTCCGCTCCTTGACCCGGCGCACATGTGACGTCACATGTGCGCCACGTCATTAGCTTATCGGTATATGCTAATGACATGGCGCACATGTGACGTCACATGTGCGCCGGGTCAAGGAGCGGAGCGGAGTGCATTCGGTATATGCTAATGACGTGGCGCACATGTGACGTCACATGCGCGCCGGGTCAGGGAGCGGAGCGGAGGCCGGAACAGAAGCAGGTAAGTGAGGGGGAGTTATTTAGGGGGGTTTAGGTTGAGGAGGGGGGGTTTAGGTTGAGGAGGGGGGGTTAGAATGAGGAGGGAGGTTGAGGATGAGGAGGGGGAGGGAATATCGGCGTATAACACGCACCTATAATTTGCTCCCTATTTTCAAGGAGAAAAAGTGTGTGTTATACGCCGATAAATACGGTAACTAAAATAAAATGTCATTGTGCCAGTTAAACATGTAAACAAATATGTTTTAATCATCTAATGCTGTTTTTCCCTTGACATAATGTCATGATCTATGATATTAAAGATTTATCATTAATGATCTATAAATCTTTAATGAAATTTTCTCCCTTAGTGAGTTAGCTTTTTAAAATATTTCATATGTGTGACAGAAACCTCCATGCCCTTTTAAAGGGATATCCACGTTTGCTGGGTTAATACATTCCCAAAAAGCAGCCTATATGTATACAGCACATCTCATAAAACATTTTATTTTTATTAATATCTAAACATCTCTCTAAGGATTGTGTCTACACAACTTCCTGATCCCCACCCAAACAGCATGCAGCATCCGGGGAGAAATATTAACCCACTATTTACATGCTCTTGCTTGCTCAGCCAATAGTAGAGCAGTGTTGTCAGCCTCCCAGTCACTGCTGGGATATGAATCATCCCTGCTTCCTGTATATGGTGTGTGGTGTTGCCATAGCAACTAACATAGTGCTAGGTCTCAAATTTCATCTAACCAGACTGGCCGAAACAAATTATGGAGGGGGTGTTCACCTTAATTTTAAACGGTCAGAAATTACAATAGATTTTGCTAACTTCAAGGTAAATGTTTAAATGTTTATTTTGGTATTTTTGCATGCAATTTTTTTCCCCATATACTATTAATTCTCCTCTATCCGATGCATTCATAATCCAGGAAACGTATATATCCCTTTAAGTTTAGAACCCTAGTCTAGTGAGATATATAACTTTTGGTTGTACAAGTGGCAATATCTGTTCCCATAACATGATGCAGTAAGTTTGCCAGCTGTCATTTAGATAAAAACAAAACAGAGTGGTCTTGAAAGTGCAGCAAATCAAATATGCAGCCACATTAGCTGTTTGTATTTATATAAATGAAGAATAAAATCACAGAATTTCATAGTAATAGGGAGTGGACAGCAAATGGACAACGAGAGTTGTCAGAGAGGGGGCACAGCTTTGCACCAGGAGGTAGATGTGGCATGCTGCCTCTATAAAAGTAATGCTAAATAATTCTGTGATAAATACATACAATATGCAGTGCTCATTTTGGGGTGGGTGAGGGCATATTACTGGGCAGCACTGTGGCCTTAGATGTATGTTTGACAAAACCGCTCTAGCTAAACAATCAGGGTTGATAATTGCAAATGGCGCTCGCCGTTTAGCAATATTTGTACAAGATACCGTGGCTTCGAAGTTTATTGAAACGTTAAATGCTTATAACGGTTCAAAATAATTAAATTAAAATATTCTCCAAATCAATCTATTTACCACGGATTCTATACTTGTGTGAAGTCTCTGTTTACCATTAAATGCGTCTACACCGGCAGTTTGATGCAAAGAAGTTTACCCAAATTGTGCCATGTATACGCACTTGTGCCATGTTCTGCGCATGCATTTAATCCATTAAACTACATTCTAGTTTTCTCTTACAGCTTTTCTCAGTCGGATACACAAGCCTTGGCAATAAAAATCCAAGTTAGATCTATAACCAAGTCAATTTAATGGTGGGAAAAAAAACACCCTAAAATGTATGACTTATTCTTATTCTCTTGGTATATATCTTTTTGCTAAAATGATTTTCCCATGCCACATTAACTCTAACAAAATGAACATAAATATACTGTAATGATATTTGCCCCTATTTGTCATGGCTGCCACCAACACACATCTGTTGCATGATTGTACTTTTGCAAGTTTCCAGGTGCCTTGGCAACAAGCTCTATGTGTTTGATTTTAAGCTCAAAGACAGGGCCCACCATTCTTTGCAATGTGATAATATTGTTTATGCCTTGTACGTAATCCCTGTACAGCGCCTCTGAATATGTTGGTGTGTTACAAATAAAGGATAATAATCACATTTACTAAGCCGCTATTCAAAATGTCTTTAACAACCAGAATCAAAATATCAGGTTGATCCTCGGTGTACAGTCGGCATAAATATTTTGGCGTCTGTTTAACAAACCGTATGGCCAATCTACCAGTTGCATTAAATTCCAGTTGGTATACAGTACATAGAGACTAATGAGCAGAACAGGGGTGGGTCATATTAAAAGGAGACTGAAAGATAATATTTAAAAACTGGAGGATTGTTACTGGAGTACAATGCTTGCAAAAGCTTGATAATTTACTTTTCATTTGTCTTACACTCACTCGTGTTTAACTTTCCTAGCAACTGCTTTTTGGTGGTGTTCAATCATGTCCGACTCTCCATGACCCCATGAACTGCAGCACACTATGCATACACTATGGATATTTATCAACCACTGCCTCTCAGAACTTCCCCAAGCTCATGTTCATGGCTTCAATGACCTCATCTATCCATCTCTGCCTCTGTTGTCCCCTTCGTCGCATGCCTTCACATCTTCTCTAGGGAATCCAGTCTTCTCATGATAAGGCCAACATATGTCAGACTTATGATCATATCTTACACTGAACAGTATGGTTTTATTATCTGCTCTACATATCCCTAATCACATAATGTATTCAGCCAAACACAGGTGAGACCGTTTCGCCTATAGGAGAAAGACGATGGTATCATGGAGGGGAGTGAATTATTTTATTGAATTGACTAGTAGACAACGTAATTAGGGGTGAAAAGAAAGAACTGACGTAGGAGTGAAAAACGGGACAACTGGAATTGAAAAATATCAAGGTATTGCAAAGTTACATTCCTAAGAAATCGAAAACAATCTTATTTTAAATATTATCACTGCAAATAAATAAATCCTTTGTTCTGTCCATTTAAAAAAAAAAAAAAAATCTGTAAAAGCCCCAATTATTCCAGAAATAAAAAGTACATATATAAATAAATAGCTTAAATAGTTTATTTAAAAATATAAAAAAAACTGAGCTTGAATACTTTAGGCACAAACTATTTACACAGGACACCTCTCTATTTTTCATTATCTAGGGTTATTATTTAATGATCACAGTTGATAAGAAAGGGGAGAATACATATAATGTATAGTTTATATATTTATTTACAGGTCTGCACTAGCTGGCACCACGGCTGCGCTGCTAGGCTGCCATTTTATTCTACGGAGTTGAAGAGCCCGACTCCCACTCAGCATATAACCAATTATTACATATAGAAAACCAGACTCTTCTCACAAAACACAGCCGAATATTTTCTATTTTCCATTTCTCCTTCTGCTATACAGTTTAAAACATTATACGGAGGGTCAATTCAAACTCAGATTATATTAGTCTGTTCTATAGTGAAGCAAGTTCATGGGAAAGCAGCCGACCCATCCCACAATTACCCACATCAAACAATATTAATGGACCAAAACACTAAACATGCTCGGTTTTGTCACTTTGATTAATTGGAAACCATAGGAAAAGATAACAATTCCAAGCCATGTCACCCTAATGAGCATTACACGTGTTAAGCCATGTGTCATACATCAAGAAGATACAGAGCTATCCATTAAATCAAAGAAACAAACTATCATGAAGGTAGAAAGAGCGAAAGTAAATAAATAGTACATTTGTGCTCACATTTAAAATAAGTTATAATACTTATTTCCTGTGCGGAATTCCAAGAAATAGTTATTCCACTGCATTCTGGGAACCAACACGCAAATCTGCCCACAAAGTCATCACTCTTGCAATTCATAACCATTTTAAAACGTGACTCCTTTTAGGTATATGCCTGCTGTATTACACAGCTATAAGCAAAGTCGAGGATGGGTTATGCACAAGCCAGGAATCCTACCCACTTCGTGGTTACTGTTTCTCCCCAGCGTGAGGCCAGTTCCTAGATCGTATAGTAGATTTTATGAGATTTACCACAACAATCATTTAATTTATGGTGGGCAAAAGAGCGATAGAAGCCCTCCAGCATACAGTATATAAATAGTACATTTATGTTCACATTTGCATGTCTAGAATAAGTTAAAAGACGTATTTCCTGCTCAGAATGCCAAGAGATACAGTTATTACTCTGCATTCTGGGAACCTGGGCAGGGACATGCAAATGTGCCCACAAAAGCTTCACTCTTTAATCAAATACCATTTCAAACACTATTCTTTTTTTAATTCTTGAACTCTAAGAATTTCGCAGCTGGCCCATATTTTCATTGTCTGGTCCAGGAAGCACTGTAATCTCTCGAGCAAAGAACTCCGGAAATGAAAAACATGAATGTGTTACTTATCTAAGCGGCTCCCGGCAGCTATGCAAATAATTACACAAGACAACGGCCAAACCGTACAAATATCCAAGAGAGGCCCAAGGCACTGGCTGGTCAGTGTCTTAAGTGCAAGTACATAGTACTTTTAAGAAAACATTCAATACGTTTTGAAGAAAGTTAAAAGATTAGCAATGACTTTGATCACACACTTCTATTTATAGGAAAGATATCCAACACAGGATGTCTGTTCACACTAAGGAAATTGGATATATTTATTCTAGATTGCTTGTATTTTACCTACATTTTCTGCACAGTGCATCATCTGCAGCAAATTATGTTTGATACAAGCTGGATATGCTAAGTGCTCATATATCAATCTTATTTGCATCATCTACCTAGTGGAATCTGCATCAATTCCAGCCAATAAATTAAATCTGCTCAGACTTCGGATCACTTAGATATTCTAAAACACCTGTTTTTTTAAAATGTACATTATTTGGCGAGAAGTTCTAAAATAACAGCTGGTGCTCCATATTTGTGAATGTACGGTACTTTAGATAATAGTCAAAATATGTTTGAAACTTAAAAAATAAATACACCATTGGGTGCAGATAAGATTTCCTGTGTTCTACTAAAGGGTTAATCGGTAAATCCCCTGTTGCCATTTTTGAATACCTAGGACGTTTCTATTAAAATGTGGCACTTACAGCAACCAGTGAATTCATTAGGTCAAAAAGAATGACAATTTGTTTACAAGGTCACACCCTCCTGAGAAAGCAACAGGCAGGAATTGTTGATAATAGAAAAAAAAATAGATCCATGCAGTATTGAGTAATTGGGGGTAAAAGGAAAATAAAAGGACCTTGTCTCTTACTTCAGCCACCGCTGGAGTCAGATCTGCTCTACACCCCTCCCAGTGGTCTGTCACAGGCTCTGTCCCCTTAAGGTGGATTTGTACAGTTACCACCATATATATCAAGAATTATATAGAAGCAGAAAGAGTGTTATAAAGACTGGGGGGGTTAGGAGATCCAGGTCCCTCATTCTGATCTCCTACCTCCCCCCGCCCCAGGTCCCCTCTTTCTGCTTCTATCATTCTTGAAAAATATGGTGGTAGCTAATCCACCTTAAGAGGACAGAGCCTGTGACAGACCACTGGGAGGGGTGTAGGGCAGTTCTGACTCCGGCGGTGGCTGACGCTGAAGTAACAGACAAGGTCCGAAACAAGTTTGCAATAACTAGGTGTGTGCATGCACAATGGCTACATCAGGGGTGTCCAAGTTTGATCCTGGTGGGCCGCACACAGGCCTGGATTTGAGAACCACCCTGCTGCACCCAGGTGAGACTATCGCATTTTCGGTCATGACAGTTTCACCTGTGCACCGAAAGGAACAGATGTTAGACATCTCAAGACTACATGATGTGTCCCAGACTGTGCTTATGAGGGGGACATCAAACTCTGCGCTTTGAGCTTCTGATTTTAAAGGGAACCTGAAGTTGCCATATGTGCTCTGCTGCCTCTAAGCTACCTTTGTGTCCCATGAATACGTATTGGCCTTCATCTGCGCGTGGAATTAATTAGAATCAACTGTGGAAGGGAAGGAATGATTTCACCAATATTTAGCTGTTCAGTAGATATAGAAGCCTTGGTGGGACCAGAACCCAGGTCTGCATCATCTCAGGCTATTTCCTCACATATATTGGAAAAATAATATTTTCAGAGAAGGAAACAGGCAGAAGTCCAGATCCTTTGATTGATAACCTCTATTGTTTTGAGTTGGCACCACACCCCTTCCCCCTCACTGGCCCCAAAGCAGGACATTGTAGCAAAGGAACTCTCCAAAAATGTAAATGACCCGGCAGAGGATTCAAAATGTATCATTTCAATATAAATATTAGCTGTATGACTTCTTTCCTAATGATTTTTCAAAGATGCATAGTTTTTATTGTGCAGTAGTCCTTTAAGATACAAATAAATGGTTTAAAAAAGTAGTAATGGTTATCATAATGTTGATCATTTTCATTAAATGATAAGAAAGTAATTATGTGTTGCAAAATAAGAAAGAGCTTAACAAATCCAAGAGGCCCGGAAGCCTAAGATGCAGCACCTAACTTTTTTTTTTGTAATTCTATTTGCCATATTTATCTTAGTTGGGAGCGTTCATTGGTAAAAATCTAGTTGTGACAGAGGGGGAGCACATGCTAAATTAATGAATTTATTTATTATGTCAGTGTGCGTTCATATTCCCATTTTATGGTGAATGGAAATAACCATGCAGGTTTTGAAATTGTAAATTGGAAAATGAGGGGGATTAAAATCAATATTTATTTATTCGATCAAATTACATCCCTCTCTCGCTTTGTTAAAAAAAAAAAAAAAATACATGAAGTTCTGTTTCAATTATTTCACTAGAAATATAATATACCAGAGTATCGCTTTACTTTTCAGTGCATTATTTATTAAAAATGACTAAAATGCTTTGTTCTTTCTGCTTAAAATCTTACATAATAGTTCCAAATTGGGTTCTCCACTCTGCAGCCCATGAAGACAGTGTACTTTTAAGAACAAGGTATGCAGTGTTTCATGGTCACCAATCAGTGGCAACATGCTGCTTGAGAGAGGTCACAGACTGTGTATTCATGAGCTACAGAAGGCAGACCCAAATAGTATGCTTGTAGGCAAAAAACAATGAGTTTTTAAGCACTTAATAAAAGTAACAGTAAAGAGATACATAGATATATTATACTCCTAGTGAACTCCAGAAACCTTCAATGTTCCTTTAAGACCATTTACGGCCGTTTGTTACTAGAGGGACTAGTAATATACAAAGAGGATGATTGATTAGTAAAGCAAGCTCAGCTCTTGCAACCTCTTTCATGGCCTACTTAATCCACCGCAGCATAATCTGTAAAAAGACTGGGCAGATGCCTGATAACGTTAAATCCCGATTACTAATCGGTGCACAAATCCAAAGGTCATGTAATATTTACTACCTAAGGAAATAAATAGCAAGGGATTTATCTGTGATTTATAGACCTTTACTAAATTCTAGTTCTATAAGTAATTAACTAAAGCTGCATGTCAATGCCTACCTAGTGGCATATACTGAATACACTATAATGGTATTATAATAAACCCGGACAGTTTTGGTTACCAAAACAAGAATAAAAGCACAGAATATTAAACATTACATACCTGTAGCTAGTGTGAGGTCTATACATAAGTAATTAATGCAATAGCTGAAACAATTCAAATTAATTTTATTAATTGCACAGTAATATTTATAAATGACTTCAAAATTCATAATACTGTATGAATTGCCAAGCAGTCTCTACATAATATATGAAAATACATATGTAGGGGAAGACATTTCCTGGACCTAGGGCTCCTAAAATTTGTACTTAGGGCTCCCAAATATTTTTCCAACGTATAATATATCCTTATTAAGGCAGTGCTTGACAAATTCCATAAGCCAGGGATCCCTGGCTCCTTACATTTTAGCTATTATAAATATACTAGTCATTTGCCATCATAAACGAAGGTATACTATTAGATGCGCCCCCCCCCCATGTCTTTTTCCTACCCTCTCCCTCCCCTGTGTCTCTTCCCCATCTCCCTCCCCTGTGTCCCCCCTCTCCTTCCCCAGTGTCTTCCCCCCTCCTGTCTCTTTCCCCCCTACTCCCTCCCCTGTGTCTCTTTCCCCCTGTGTCCCTTCCCCCCCTCCTGTGTCTCTTTCCCCCCTACTCCCTCCCCTGTGTCTCTTTCCCCCTGTGTCTCTTTCCCCCTGTGTCCCTTCCCCCCTTCCTGTGTCTTTCCCCCCTACTCCCTCCCCTGTGTCTCTTTCCCCCTGTGTCCCTTCCCCCCCCTCCTGTGTCTCTTTCCCCCCTACTCCCTCCCCTGTGTCTCTTCCCCATCTCCCTCCCCTGTGTCCCCCCTCTCCTTCCCCAGTGTCTTCCCCCCCTACTCCCTCCCCTGTGTCTCTTTCCCCCTGTGTCCCTTCCCCCCTCCTGTGTCTCTTTCCCCCCTATTCCCTCCCCTGTGTCTCTTTCCCCCTGTGTCCCTTTCCCCCCCTCCTGTGTCTCTTTCCCCCCTACTCCCTCCCCTGTGTCTCTTTCCCCCTGTGTCTCTTTCCCCCCTACTCCCTCCCCTGTGTCCCTTACCCCCCTCCTGTGTCTCTTTCCCCCCTACTCCCTCCCCTGTGTCTCTTTCCCCCCTACTCCCTCCCCTGTGTCTCTTTCCCTCTGTGTCCCTTTCCCCCCTCCCCTATGTCTTTTTTTTGTGTAATACAGCGAGCATTTGCCTATAAAAAGCCATGTATGTAGTGGTATTAGATTAGAGTGTGAAAATGCATTGTAGACTCATTTGTATGTTCCTGCCCAGTTTCCCAGAGTGCATTGCAATAACTATTTCTGGAAATTAAGATTAAGAAAGTTAAAAATGTATTTTCTACTCCTAAGACATTCAGATCTGAACACAAACGTACTATTTATTTAATATATTCTGTACGGTGGAGGGCTTCTATCACTCTTCTGCCCACCATACGATAAATTATGTTATATATTTATATATATTTATATCTATTGCAATACTCGGTTGTGCTTTTGCACGTATTTTTCACCTTATTGTGAGTTATGTGTTGTAAATAGTGGGGTTTTGATCTTGAATTCATTAGGGATGAAGTTCCTTTTCTGCAAAACAAAAAGTATACATGTTCCTACTAAATTCTTCTTTCTTGTCAGTTTGATAATTTGCTTCTTAATGTGGCCAAATACAATATATCTCACAATCATATTGCCAGTTTTAAGTAGGCGTGTTACTGAAGAAAATAATGAGCATGATGAAGAATACATTTTTTAATGCACACATATGTATACCCATATGTAAACACACAATTTATATGTATGTTTTTATATGGACATAGGTCATTGGAAATAGCAACACTTTTATATACACAGGTTCCCTGGTGGTCCAGTGGTTCGGATTCAGAACTTTTACCACTGCGACCCGGGTTTGATTCCAGTTCAGGGAACCAAGAGGTCACACCACCCTGAGGCCAAGCATGGTTGGGAGACTGCCTAGGAATACCAAAAGCTGTATGCTGTGGCCCACTGGAGAAGGAACTAGCAACCCACCCACTCCAGTATCTCTGCCATGAAAACCAAGTGGATCAGCATGACCACGGACATTAAGAGGTGGCTGGTGTGTTACGATCCATAAGGTCACGCGAATTCAGAAACAACTGAACAAAAAACTTTTATATATTTTCATGCAGTCAGAATTTTTAGCATTGACCTACATAGCACATGTTGTTAGTTTAATTGCTTCTAATGTTAAGCCCTATGAGACCAGGCTGTTTCTGGCAGGAATTCCCATTAGCAGCTACACAAAAGATGTAAGAAACATTTTGTTGCTTTGTAATGTTACAATACAAAAGAAAAAAAAAATTAGAATAGGTGAAAAAAAGGATTTAATAATGCTGTTAAATGATCAAAACAATCAGAAGTGCCTTAGGCCTTACACATTAAGATAACTTTTACAAGGAATTTAAAAAAAATCATTAGTAAGCATTTAATCTCAATATTGACAATGGAAACCCATTCTGAGTCACACTGGCCAAATCTAAGAGGAATTAAACATTATAAGCACACAAAAAAAAAAAAAACATATACAAGCTTGAATTGGCATGCATGGTAAGAAAATGTATAGTTCTAGAATAAAACTTTTGCAGGTTACAATTACAGGTTTCAATCAAGTAAAGTTTGATTCCCATGCCATGCCAGTTGACAGGATCATAGCCTTGTATTCCATGTTATCTCACTCGTAGATCATTTGGTAACTCTTTGAAGGACAGGACGTTGCTCAACACTGCCTCAAAAGCACAACCAAATTGTGCGGTTTATTTTATTCCAGCTGAATGGCCCAATCCTTTTTCAAGCTCTAGTTTCGGTGGTACGTCCTTCGCGCGCTGGAGAAAAGCACGCCGTCATCAGGACACCGAGAACTGCGCCCAAATGGCGCTCTGCGCTCCAGCCTGCATCCCCTGACAGACCGTCTCATTGAGCTCATGCTTCCTCTGACAGATAATCACTGTCCTCCCCCAGCAGATACATGTCTAGAGATACTTGTCTTGGCTAGTGAGGAGTTAGCCAGGGCTGGGGTGTGCGTTTCACACCCAATGCATGCTCTGCACCCTGCTCCACACACAGCTTCGTCCTATCTATAGAATGTGACAGATCCTGTGTAGATGCCCCAGCCTCACTCCCCATGCAGTACATTGTGCCTCTATTAGCTACCCTCTCCTCCATGTCACACATAGCCCATGCAGAATGTGACAGTGTACATGCCCCAGCCTCACTCCCTATGCAGTACATTGTGCCTCTATTAGCTATGCCGACTGGAGCGCACAGCTTCATTATGGCGAAGTTCTCGGCGCCCTGATGACGGCGCAATGTCGTTCAGCGCTTAAAGTTCGGGGTGCCCTAGTTTCAGTAGCCACTTTGTTCAAAATCCTATTTATGACTTCCTACCAATTAAAGTGCCATTTACTTCACTAAGTATTCTTCATGGTGTGAATAAGCACAATATTACATGTTAAAATTATCTATCATTTTTTTTTATTATATAGATAAAAATGTAAAGTTTAAGCCTCTGTTTATTTAAAAAGCATATCCTGCCTACTGGCTCTTGCATGAGTAATAACAGATAGCCAAGAGTGCTTGGTGTGTGGATTGTAGATAGTTTTCCCCAGGACTCAGGACTGCAATGACCAGGTGAACCCATACCTGGCCTATTTAGGCGGGTCCAGCATTTCATGCCTGCACAGATCATATGTTATGGGTTAATTTTTCTTTTGATCGCTACACAGAACACTAGGATCTGAGCACTGGTCTGCTTTGTTCAAAATTCCAGAGAGGCAAGAGAGCAGAAACCTGAATGTCTGTTCCCTTCAAATTTGAAATCTAAGCATTCTTACCACAGACTTCAATGGGACACACACACCCCTGCAAACTGATTGGCTGCAGTGATGCAAAAGCAAGTGGGCAGACTGTTGCATATGTAAACACAGATTTCATTTTATTTGAAAAATGAACGTATTTCAAAAATTCAAAAAAGTATTTAAAATATGCTTGTGCTGAATTTGGTGGTCCTTTAAGCCAGTGCTCCTCAACTCCAGTCCTCAGGGCAAACCAACTGTTCACATTTTAGATATATACCTGCTTGAACACGGGTGAGCTAATCAGAGGCTCAGTACATCTGTTTAACCACCTGCAGAGCCTCACCTGTGTTCAAGCAGGGATATACCTAAAATGTGACCTGTTGGTGGGGCCTGAGGACTGGAGTGGAGGAGCACGGCTTTAAGCTATTTGAGAAATATTGTAAGAGTGCTGGCTGACAAATGGATTTGAACTATATATTGATGTTAATGTGTTTAAGTTAACATACACATTCAGAAAACATAGGTTTCCTTAAAGGAACGGGTTGGCAAGAGTCATTGCATCCAAGATTTGTCAAGCCCTGCCCTAAAGTAAAAGTTTTAAAAAAAAACACAAAAAAACAAACAAACAAACAAACAACATCAATACAAAGGTAAGTGCATTCAAAAGGCAAAATTACACCTAAAGATCACGTATATGAAAATGGCACACTAAATAAAGTGCAGTATTTTTGTATAATCTTAGTTTCTATAACTACAAGACATTTGTGTGTTAGTTGAATAGGTGATGTGTACCTCAGTGGAAAAAAATAAAAAAATATATATACAGAAGTGACATATGTAACAAAAAAAGGACATGGAGGGTCCGTTTTTAATACTGTTTGTTACCTGTTTATTTGCATATTAAGCATCAGTTTCCTGACTAGTACTTAAAATCTCTGCTTTCAAACAGTCCCTGCAAAGTTCTGCCTCCTGTAGCTTATGTACACAATATGTCTGTAGTACTAGACATACTAGCCATTGTCTTTGCAACATTTTACTTTAATGTTATTTCTTGTATAATCCTTAAACTGACACATATTTGGTGGAAATCATTTTGCGCTCATTAAATTTTGTGGACTGCCAGAAGATCCAATTAATCAGTAATACAGAATACCAAGCCAAACTGTTCATGGATGTATGATCATGAGGCTGAACCTCAAATATTTTGGCCATATCACGAGAAGCCAGGATTTCCTAAAGAAGACTATGATGCTTGGAAAGATTGAAGGCTCATAAAGAAGGGGACAACAGAGGTGGAGATTGATAGATAAGTTGAAGCAATGAACATGAGCTTGAGGGTGTTTAGATGTGCCTGGTATGCTGCTGTCCATAGGGTCAGAGAATCAAACATGACAATGACCAAACAACAAAAATATGTTGACATTTTGAAACTAGAGCTTTTTTTAGTGGAGTTGATCCTAAATAAAAAACATAGTGTACATGTTTTATTAAAGCTCAGCATTTACACAGATTTGCCTTTTCTGATCATTTAAACAGTGTGAGTGTTTCTGGCAGAGATAATTGCCTCTTGACCATAACCACAATGTCATCTTGTTCTCCTAGATCTGCCTGTATCCTACACATCATTATCTGAATCTCTTAACTGTGAAGATCCTCAAACGTCTCAAAATAGATAATGCTATGTAGATGTACATAAAAATATTTTATTCTGCTCAATAAATTCTCCCTGCTTTTCCTTTTTCAGAAGCCCATAAAAAGGAAAAAATATATTTGGGTGGAAAAGGCATCATTTTAAAAAACTGTAAGTGCATTTTTACTTTATTTTTATTGTTCTATCTGTATCTGATGAGCAGTTTGGATGATTCACTCACCCTTATATAAAAAGTTGAATAGATAAGGATGGTGGTGTGACTAAACAGAAAGGGAACTTGACTCGTCAATCAAGTGAATGCAGCGGCAGCAATCAGTTCTCTGTGTTCCATCAGATACAAGAAGGTTGAAATGTGGGCAATATGGCATGATTATATAGACTGTCGCCCCAAATCAAGTTGTCTTAAGTTATTTTTAAAGAGCATGAAAAACTGGCTTCAGGTTGTGTTATCCTTTTTTTTTTTTTTAAAGTGGATCAATCTTGGGAAATTCAAAGTTGCCGCATTAATATGCAAATAAGCATCTCACACATATTAATTAGTTGATTTGATGTGCTAATTAGGATTAGTCTTCTTGACTATGTCTTATTGGCCAGAAAATAAAGAGCCACCATTTTATCTGGCAGTTAAGAGTCCTCTCCCATTCTTAACAAGGGAGACACAACATCAGTTTTAAATATTTCAGAAATTATTTACTGTAGAGAAAAACTATTAGTACAATGTACAGCCAGTTTTAACACTCTTTAAAATGAAAACAACTTCCTGTTGGGGTGACGGACTCCCTCTATTCCTGAAAAGTCATGTTCTGCAGGGGAAAGTGACATTATTAAGTGTGTGTAGCAAAAAGAGTGACTGTCAATGCACTACAAATACCACTGTTACTATTAAACGCCTATATGTGTCCTGTTTTATAATGTGGACTCTTAAATTGGTAAAAAATGAGACGGTATCTTTATTTGAAGCCCAGACTTCTAGCATTGCAGGTGTATTGTGGGACTACTGAGCAATGTATTCACCTGACCGATGTGTAAAAAGCAATATAGTAATTAACGGCAGGTTCAAATGCCTCAGTCGATGCAACCTCACTATAAACGAAGGGATTCAAACACTCTGTAACTATTACTTAAAATATATTTAACTCAGTCAATTCAGCAACTATTTCATAAAGGAAAACACCTTTGCCACATGCCTGTTAACTCTCTAGCAAATGGTGCACTCTTGATAGTGGCTGTTTAAAGACCAACAAAGCTTACTGTATGTATAAGATTTAAGTTGAAGAACCAAAATTAACTAATGAGCAAAATTGCTTACAAAATTAAAAAACTCAACAGCCTTTAATGTAGCATGTACAATATGTAGTGATAGAATTATTCTATATTTGCAGTCCTGAGGAAAGATATGAGACAGCACAGAGTCCTATGGCTGGATTCAGAAAAGGACAAAAGTATTGCATAGTTGATAGTCCAGGACTGACCTGCAGCAAACAGTATGGACTATGTGGATGAAATCTGTGGTAGTAAACTCTCACTTATAGTGTTAATAGCGTAGCATGTAAATATATTATGCTATAGTTTTTAGAACTGTATGCTCCAGATCAGAGGCTTCTACATATCTGGTTAAAAGGGTTTGAAAACACGTTAGCGCAATGTCTTCAACCACCCTTAAATACCATAGGCGAATGAGGAAGATAAAAAGTAGTGTAGGTAAGATGGTACACACAGTTTAGCAAATGGAAACAACAATAGTATAAGGAAGGATAAACTTGTAACATACCTTAGATATGCAAATAAGGTAGAGGTGCTCATCTTAGGACCACAGTTGTTTTTTTCAATAGGTCTGGTTACCTACTCAGAGAGCAACCTCTTTTAGCCACTTGTGCCCTTCACAGAGAGATATATCCAGTAGTATATCAGTCTCGACTCACTCAGAAGAGTGATCCAGCCCTGAAATACCAGGCAATTCTACATTAACAGGAGAAACAGCAAAATCCAGATGCGTTTCAGCCTCTATGGGCCTCATCAGTGAGGTGCAGCTGTACTCCATAAGGCACAGTGAGCAAGGAGTCCACGTCTGGTTACCCCTATCACCCATAAGGTGAGGAAAATGTATGCAAATAAGGTAGAGGTTGCTCTCAGAGTGGGTTATCATGTCCACAGAACTAACCTATTAAGTTTAGTTCGTTCTCTGATTGAGATCCTCGATTTTGTTTTTTTGTTTATACTTTAGATATGCATCATAAAATGTCTTTATTGCCCTTAACTACCTGGCTACCCACTTTGTAACAGACATGAGAGCCCTATTGGGCCAAGCACATGTCTCTTAGGTGGCAAAGGGCTTTTCAAATGTTTCATAAAATATATCTTATTGCACCCTGGGCTCTAAAAAATATTTTTACTTACTAAATAAAGCATTCCCTTGTTCCCTCTACTTGCATCTTATGTGGAGGAAGCTGTGACTCATTGGTGGACAGCAAGTTGATAATACGAATATTCACAAATACATTGATGGCAGTGGGTTACTATTGTTGACTCTATAATCTGATCACCCCTGTTGATGGTCAGATACCCCATCTCTATGGTCTGGACCCCTACTCACTCTCCCACCGACCCAAGCAGTGAGGAAGTATGAATTGAATGATAGCTCAGCGGAGGAAGTAGATAATGGACACAAAAGCGTGCCCCACCACTTCCTTCTTAAGCCCCGATTGGGATGCCATCTGACAGCCGGAAGAGTGGGGGAGGATGACAGTATTCAGTCTCCATTCATTAATATGCAAGTCTCCACCTATCCAGAATATTCTCAAAGATAAAGTAAGGGATAGCGGGCTGCACAATAAAATTCATGTACTTTGGATATGAGCAATTCATGAATGGGTATTTTTACGGGTGGGGTAAGGCCAGTTTAGCGTTTCAAATTTTAATAAATATATAATTGCATATGTTTTGTTTGATGACGTGTGGTAGTTTTACCTTGAGAAGTTAAAAGGTGTGCTTTTTTTATTATTATTTATTCAATAAAATCGTAATGCATAGGGCTTTTATAATTAGAGTTGTGCATTTTACGTAGATTGTTTGAGATATAAAAAAAGGTGAATATTTTAATTTGATGTGATTTTGTTGGCAAAATTATTAAAAAACGTATTTTATGCCAGACTTTTTTTATAACCTAATAACCCATGGGTATAGAGTTTTAGATTAGGTGCCAAGAGGCTCCATAGATATCCCATGACGTTAATAACCCCTACTTCAAAGCACAAGGGGTGGGAAGCCAGTGGATATCCAGGTTCAGTGGGAATATTGGATGTTTACGAGTATCCCAGGAAATACCTGGGTGTTGAGGAGTGGTCCCGGGTAATACCTAGGTTCATAGGAGTTGCAGGTGGTGGGGAGGGGCCCCATGTGATGCCCAGGCTCATTGGGGTAGCAGATGGTGAGGATGGGTCCAGGATTATACCCAGGCTCATAGGAGTAACAGGTGATGAGGAGGGGTCCAGGGTTATACCCATTGTTATAGGGGTGGAGGTAAATAATGTCTGGTCACATACACATCCTACTGCCAATCACACCAGGGAAGTGTAAAGTTTTAAATGTAGTGAGAGTTGAGTTGCTCTGGTTTTAGTTGGCGCTACAAGAGATTGAGTTCAAATGTAGATTTTAGGTGTTGAAGGATTCTACCAGACCACGTAGGATTAGGGTGAATCTGGTACTGTAGCCATGTAACAAGAAGTCCGGTAAAATCTATACGATTTTTTGTTTATTCCTTATTAAGCACCTGAGATAAGAGATTGAGCCTGTAAAGCAGATACAATCTGCACAATGGAAAATGTAGCATCTAATACTGCCAGTGCCTACAGTAGGGCTAATGTAAAGCTTGTTAGTTTTCAGACAATCCCCCGTGCAGAATGTAGTATTATTATTATCTTTTATGTGTAATGTGTCAACATATTCAGCAGCACTATACTAGGGTTAAAAGTTAGGGCAAAATACAGTAATAAATTAAAAGAATGGAGGCCCTGAATTGGGATAGAAAAGAGAGAGAGGAGACCCTAAATAGAAAAAAAGAAACGCACAGAACAGGAAAAATGGTGTGTATTTTTTTTTCTGGCTTTATAAAAGCATTTTGCTAATCATCAAGTTTAGTTACTGAAGAGACCATATAGAAAAAGAACAAAAAAAACAACAACAAAAAACAGCATTAACAGGTGTAAGCAAAATAAGACGGCAAAACCCTTAGATTGGTGTAGACTTCAGACTGATCATCTATAGTTATCAAAACCATGGATATTACAGAATGGTGCAGATTTATACCTTTGTACCCTGAACAATAGATGAATTGTAAGGCCTACAGCAACAGACAAAAAAATGGATTTCATTCATGGAGCCAGGTGCTTTGTACACATGGAACACAGATTGCTTGTGACAGATGTCAAAGATACAGCGGATCTGTCACACCAATATGTTGCCAAGTCTCTTCCTAGGAAAAACACAATCCATCCATAATTTAATTTAATATACTTATAACCATTAGTAAGTGTGTGCATAAAAGACCAAGACTATTGCTTCACTTGGGCCACTAGGAATATTTTTCACAGTTTTGCCTTCACTCTCAGACAACAATAAATCTGGTAATAAAATTTAGGAGACTAGAAATTCGGTAAAAGGAAATTTTTTATATCAATTTTTATTTATTTTTTACTTTTTTTTAACATGGCAATTCTGAAGGAAGCACTTAGCAAATCCCAGAAATGCATTTATACTCCTAGCTACTAAATTTTTAGTTGCAGTTGACAATCTTATGGAAGTTAGGAGTCAGCCAGGATTAGAAACCAGGTTTTTTTTTTTTTTTACAGCAAGGAGAGTAGAGATATATCTGTATAATTAAAATGTTAGGAGCCAGCAGTACAAAATTGGGAGCAGTGGTTGCCTGGATTTCTCAAAACCTCGATATGTCTCATTTGATTATAGAATCCATAATCTGGTTCCTAAAATAGTTGGCTGGCTCCATAAATGGCTTCGAACGCACCTAAAATGTTAGATAAAAGTTATCAAGCCAAGGTTTAAAGAATTGAGAGGGTCTCACCGTGCACAAATTCCAATGCACTGTTGTAGATGAACTCGGCTGGAAATAGGCAGGACATTCATTGTCAACTTTAAGAGTAGGATATTTTATAAAATGTGCAACCAACGGCATACAGTAAATTAAACAGGTTTTGCTTTGTACATACAAAAACATGTCTTCTAGAAAAGTGGCTCTCAATGTTTTTTGACCAGGGAACTGGCTGGTCATCTTCAACTGCTTATGAGGACCAACTATTGTGAGATCCACCACCTTTTTAATAAGGAATACTATGTGACTACATTTTTATATGGTTTACAATGATCTGGGTAGAGTAGATACATTCCTCTATAATCAACTACGGCCAGTGATATGTGTATTTTTAAAGAGTTATGCTCTCGTCTGTGAGAACCAGGCAGATATGGTCTGAAGGACCAGCAACGCACCTAGGACCATCATTTAAGAACCACTGTCCCAGAAGGTAATATTTATAGTACAGTCAAAATTAATATGTACGTTGAAATAATAAGTGCCATCCAAATCTTACAAAAGTATTGGTTCCTTTAGCCTGGTTGGGTTGATGCAATTTTTTTTCCACCATTCGCCAATGCTTGGATTACTGTAAATGACATGTAAACTTCCAACTTGAAACTCAGATTGCCTTCTTACAAAAGTATTTTGAGCACAAAACACAGACTTTATGTTGCTAATCGAAAACCTCCATTGGACTTTTTACATGTAGACTTTTCTAAATTTTGCTTAAGAGAAATCAATTTGCCCAAACAAAATCCTGAATACACATTTTTTCACAAAATATTTTTTTTTTTTAAAAGGACCATATGCTAATTTTAATAAGCATTTTACAAAAAGCTAATGTTAAACTGGTAAAAATTAAGTTGGGATGTATATGGATGTTATTAGTGTGAATGGTTCACCAACATTACATTTGACGGTGCGGAGGAGAGGGTTTAGAAAAATGTTATTAGATAAAAATAACACACACATTGTAGAATGACAGGTGTGACAAGAAGAATGTTCCAGTTGTAGCAATACCATAAAATACTAGCCTAAAAAGGCAAATTTGAAACTCATTGTTTCGTTTTGAAAGGTGCATCATCTTTACTTTAATAAGAATCAAAAACTCTCACTTGTACTTAAAACGTCTATGGAGAAGTTGCAGATATAGCAATTGTTGCTGAACCGTTTTGATCAGGTTATACAGCCCAACTCCCATTGGAGCCATTTAGCGATAATCTGCCCCACAGCACACTATTTTCATGTAATCTATAACCAATTCAAGATACAAAGTAATCCAAAATAATATTAAAAAAAAATCTATTTGTTAAAGATTTAATAAATGTGTAAAACGATACGGCTACAATAAGAAGTTTGGCTACTTGGATTACAAGGTAAGCTAGGGACACCCCAACAATTTGCACCAACGCATGCAATAGATCACATGACATACTTTTACAGGAATTAAGAGAAACAGAAGCATAATGGCCTTGCTGGGAAAGTAAGATGAAGGCAGCAATGTCTGACTATTACCAACCTTCCCGCATGATGAGTTGGATATTGAAACTGGGCCAACTCTAGCAAGGCCGCTGTTACACATAAGGGAGATGAGGGTATGTGCTGAACGGAGCCCCAACTTGTTTATCACTCTTTATATTCTCGCTTGGATGCATGTACAAACAGCGAGATAGGACAGATCAAGGGAGACTTAAAATGTAGTAAGGGTATCAATGAAGTAGATAAAAAACCCTGGGACAGTTTTATAAAAGTATAAACATAAAAAAGGGAACCTTAGCACTGGGCTTGACATATTTGTCAAAGCTAGGAGTCAAATTTTGCTAATAATGGGTAGATATGGATTAAAAATATCACTTCCTAAAAATGTCTAGAGGACTAACTCTGACCACGTAGTAGTGAGCTGCACCACGGATTAGCTCCTCGTGTTAGCCAGCAAGTCCAGAGTCTCCAGGAAAGAGGTGTCTACACTTGCATTTTAAGGAATTCCCTAGGAGCAAGCCCTGTACATACACAAACATAGAGAGTGGGAGGAATAGCTATAACACGCACACAATATGATTAGAGGCAGGGGTGGAGTCAAACAGAGAGCACAACATTCACTGCTTATGCTTAAATCGTGACACCAGATGTTTTTGTTATTGCCATGGAGACCTGGTGCCCAGTCTTTTTGCAAGTGTAAAAGGTATGTCTTAAGTAGGAATGCCCCCAGCTCAAACACTCTGCATGTTTAATAGGACACTTTAGTGTAGAAGTATGCTATTTTATGCAAAATTCCCCAGAGTCTGGAATCTATATATTCCTTGAGGGAGATGTTAATATTGTAATATATTCGTATTTAGGAAGAAAGTATACATAGTATGGGGGCCTCATTAAATATTTTTTCTTTTCCTAATACAGTAGTATCTCCATAAACCAGAACTCAAGCAACCAAAAAAAAATAATAATAATACTGTACTTTAAATAAAATTTTATTTTACAGGACTCAACAAATTCCAGGAGTCAGGGTATCATTCCACAAAATGTGTACAGGCACCTAGATTTTATCCAATGCACGTCTCTGCAATTCAGTTTTACCTGGAAGCAGCCAGGCATGAGTAACTGAGCCAGTGCAGTGTTGGCGTTACAATCCCCGGGTTTAGCACCACACCCTCCAGCTGAACGTACCTGTGTGTAAGTGAGGTGTGAAAGCTGCTGCTGCTAGAACAGCCCTCACTGACAAATATACTAAGCAGAGCATCCTATGTGCAGCTGATCTAGGCCTCTTAATAGTGACCATCAAGCAACCAGAAACTATATTTATCGGGCAATTACCAATCCCCATGGGTGCCGGGTTAACCAAGAGTCTACTGTAGCATAGTTTAGATTTTGGAAGTCTCCATTGAGATTTATGATACATTTAATAAAGCAGTGGGGGTCCACAGGTCCTGATTCAGACCCTGGTCTGCTTATTAACTACTTGCGCTTTAGTGTATGCAGAGACCCAACTAAAATTGGGCAGCTCCATATCAAGCAAATATAAGATGTTACAAGGGACCTCACGTTTGTCCGACTTATGGTTCAGGAGCTTAAGTCCTAATGCATTACTACTGGATCCTAAGTTTTTAGTTTTTATACATATATTTCGATACATCTAAATGCTTCCTAAAAAGGTATGAGGTTCCTTGCCCTTGATGGTTCCTAAGTTTCCTAAACCTGTCAACGCCTAGTCTAGCACACATCTAATACATCAGTTAATTAACATTACAAAAGGGTATTTGCTGCAAACTATATAAAATAAACGTGTGAACGCAACTTTGCTTTTAGTTGCAGCCATTTAGAGAAAGGGACTACACTGCAAAAACTAGCCCAACTCTGCGCTCCGACACACCCCGATTAGAGATTGTCACAAGGGGTAGGGTGCTCTGCAGTTTAAAAAATACTTAAATTTCCTTGAAGGACAGCTGTAGTGCTCTCATATGTTCATTTAATACGGAATAAAGTCAACATCTGAACTTTAGTATTGCAGTCTATAGCAGACCCACTTCTCTCCACTCCCTACGGTGTAATATATGGTGAGAGAAAATATCCAAGGATGTCGCTTTAATAAACATCTTTCCCACGCTTCTGGTCAGATCTATTCCAAACCTCTGGACACTAAGATCAGTGGATGTGCTAAAAACTGAAATGCTCCAGTAGAATGCTACTTTGACTTTTTGTTCTTATAAAGATTTCATTAATTAGTATTTAAACAAATCAAACAGTCCTATAACCACTAGAGTTGCCCTTTCAAAATAAATGTAATGTTTGAAACGGTCTTATCAAATGCATGCGGCACAAAATTGAAATCCATCTTCTTTTAGATGTCTGACCCCTAACCATTCAATTTGCTTAAATATATCTAATTCTGAAGTATATGCAGAACATTTTTCAGTATTGATGGTACAAAAATACAAATGTACACATCCTAATGAGATAACACAAGTGGATTGACAGAATGATCCAAAAAGCTTCTGTCATGCTTAATCTGACACTGCAGTGTGTATAGAAACAAGACAACCCGAGGCATTAACAAATTGTAACATGACCCCTGTTTGAGAATTGTGTAGAACAAAAGTAACCGACGGGTTCTCCACCCAACAACTTTTCCTATAATGGATCTGCCATTTGGTGTGTATCACACAATAGCAGGTCAGCTCTAATAAGTGTAGCAGTAGTCCTGTGTAAGAACAGCTCTGTCACGTTGACAACTGCTAATCCCAAACTACCCAACAGTTCAAGTGGCCAAAGATCAAAGGTCTGCAACCTTTATAACCACAGGGTGAAGCCAAGCTTCAGAGTTGGAGAGTGTCAAAGAGCCAGTGTAGAAGAACATTTGAATAACTGAAAATATGCAAAATATCAGTCTTGCGGATTGACCGGTTTAACAGCAACTACTGCAGCCCAGAAATCTGTATTTTAGACAGGCAAATTAAAGGGATATGTATGTTTGCTGAATTATGAATGCATCTGATAGAGGAGAATTAATAGTGTATGCAAATATTTTTTCTGCATGAAAAGATTTCCCAAAATAAAACATTTACACACATACATTGAAGTCAGCAAAATGTCTTGTAATGTCTGACAGTTGAAGATTAGGGTTAACACCCTCTAAACCCAGGCTAAGTTAACATCACATTTAAAATCATTTGTTTTGGCCAATCAGGTTAGATTACATTTTTTAATTAACTATGTGTTCCTGTTTGTGCTGAAAAGCAGCCTGGGATATGTAGTGTATCAATGATTTGTGCTATGTATTGCTGCTGACATACAGACAGGAAGTTGCAAGGAGATTATCTGTGGTTTGCTCAGCCAAATATTAGTTAATATTGCTCCCCTGATTCTGCATGCTAATTGGTGGTGGGGGGGGTCAAATGCCTGTGTAGACACCACTGGAGGTGTAAACAATCATTAGAGGGATTTTTAGATATTAATAAAAATATAATGTTTTATGAGATGTGCTGCATACACATAGGTTGTTTTTTGCCTATAGGGTGCAGAAATGTTTTAATCCATGAAACTTTCATATCCCTTTAAGTTACAGTGATGAAATTAAGAAAACAGAAGCCAATTCCAAACCAAGCTGGCTGAAAAGACCATATTGTTGCATTCCCTGGTGGTGGTTCTCCCACTAGGCAAAGCAGGGAGTTCTTCATTCCTTTCATCCTAATTTACTTTCTAGAAAATAACATATGGTAAACTGTCCCAATTCATAGTTGGCTCAAAAATCAAGGTTGGACACAACTGCCATAGAGGAATATTTTTGAAGAAATGTATTTAATAGTTAGTACTGCTAAAAACAGCTTGAGCGAAATGTCCAATATACACACACACATAACATGAGTACACTTGAGACAACCCACACACACTCCTGTAATCTCCATTACAAGAGTGATCGTGGGGGTGATGAAGTTTAAGAAGACTTATCAAATGTTGGGTTCAATTGATGTTTCCATGGTAAAGAATGTATTGACCCTTCAGAAAAATGACACTTATGTGATTAAAGGGATACAAAGGTCCTTTTAAAAGATGATCAACACCTTAATAACATGAGCTAGATGGATTATTAATACAATTCATATTCAGTGATTTTAAGGGAAGCAAAATTCAACATTAGAACTTAGAAAGTTCATACTCACCCACTATAATGCCAGTGAGGGAGGTAACTTTATATAGCATGCAGCTGCTAAATCTTCAGGCACAAAGTGTGCCAATTATTTCTTGTAGATGGAGACTTGTATTACAAAAGCTTGTTGCCAATGGAAACCTGTATTTTTTTGTGGGAGAAACCTACCACAATTGTTTATTCTGTTATCAAATCCAATTGTTCTTAAAACATTTTAGACATGTAGATCAGCCACCTCCCTTCCTTTAAAGGCATATCTACATTCCATGGATTATGAGTGCATCGGATAGAGGTAGTAGTGTAAGCAAACATTTCTTTGCACACAAAAAATACCAAAATAAACATGATTAAACTCATTCTGTTTGCTAAATCGCTTGTTTGCAAGCAGTTGATTTTCAAAGCATCATGAGATGTGTATGCCCCTGCACAAGTAGTCAGATACTGCTGTGTGGGTCTCTGCATTGTGCCACTATTGGCTTGATAGTTAGTAAAGGGTTAAAATCCATACCGAAATGCAGTGTTCATATTTGCGAGGTTCACTTTGCCTATTTAAGCATTTCGCGGATGTGGAAAACAACTTGCAATAATCTTTGAAATTAGTTTCATATTAAATATGGGCATAAAATATGAATTTTCTGAAGGATCAACGTATAATCAAGATAATTATTTCCTCTTGGTTCTCTTTTTAAACAGGAACTGGTGACTATAAGGGATGGAGGGACTTCCTCTTAAAAAGGGATGTTTGTTGGACTAAATGGGATAAAAGAGTTTTCTCTTACAATATGTACATTCAAGGGACTGAAACAGAGAAGAGTTCCCTTACAAGAGTGGACATTAGGTTCTTCTCTTCTTACAATATGACTGAATACTCAAATTAACTCAGAAATAAAACTAGACAAAACTTGATATTTTGAGATGCCTAGGAGCTTCACCTGGCTCCATTTTCTGACATGATATAAGGGACTTGAGAATTTGGACATAGTAACCTAGCAATTTAGGTTGATAAAAGACATATGAGCCTTGTAATTAGATAATCGTTAACTGATCCAGAGAAAGGCAAACAAAACCCCCACTGAAACACTGTCAATTGTCTAAGAAAAAAAATCCTTCCTGATCCCAAAAACTGGCCAACTGGATCAATAGCATCCTTCTCTAATTATCCTGCATAGCCCTGTATACAAGGATATCTATGGACAAATACCCTTATATCTGTGTGACCCCTCATACCTACCCTGTTCACTAGATATGGAACCAGATTAGGGTCAGGTGGAAACAATGTGCCCTAAACTGATTTAATAGTGTGTATCCCCAATAATTATAACTAGCAGTGTTCCTCAAGTCTACCCTGTCTCACATTGATATGTAACGTGATCAGAGCCAGGAGGATGACGTGTTAAAGAAAGTGACTACCTATATGCATGGAAGCCCCTAGCAGGTACACTGTTCTGTATGTCCTCGTCATACCCACCCGCTCCCAACTTAATTTTGAGCATGGTGAACACAAGGCAGATGGACCATGTACCATGAACAGTCTAGATATTTACCCCCAACTTACCTCCATGCTCACCTTGATATGATAATAGACTAGATATATACAGTTATATGATAATTTTATATATACTGTAATAAAGTATAATATTTTGTGTGGATCCCTAAGACCCACCCTACCTTTATGTGTCACCAGAACAGTGCAAGGCAAACTATATATTGTATCTTTTGATTGTGCATTTGCAAGTTTTTACTCTTGCAAGGTGCTTTAAAAAGGAAAACACTATGCACAAAGACATTCTTAATGTGTTCAAATTATTTTGCCTTGAACTTAACTTGTATAGTGCTACGGAAAATGTCAGTGCGATACAAATAAAGGATAATAATAATAGTACTTCAATAAGTATAATATTCTCTATGGCCTCCTCAGGTCCACCCTACCCAGAGTGACATAAACTGATTAGATATGTACAGATAACAATTTATATCGTCAGTAGATATAATGCTGTGCGACCCCCTGATGCCCACCCTACCCCACCTTGATGTGGAACCTGATAAATGGCAGGCTTTTGCAGGCTAAATATGGCACTAATATTTTGTCTACTTAATCTAGGAAAGACAGGTTTAATTAGAAGAAAGACAAAACAAGAAGAACACATTTATGGCTTATATTATACACTTGATGAAAACACTAAATTTTATTTCCAATTATTATTAAAAACTTTAATTTAAAATAGTATTGGCTAAAAGATTAACCTTTAGGTCCTCTAAAGGAATATTGACGTCATCAGTTGAATTGTATGATATAATTGTACTTACATTTATTTTTACTGTACATAGAAAAAGATATATCTTATCCTGGCTGTTATATACTTTTTTTTACTTGCTCTTCTTTCAATGTCTTTACTTTGCAAACACTGTGTTAGCTATTGGAGTCACTCAGTTTGTTTCTTTGCAGACACTATGTGTCAGCTATTATGCCTTTAGGGATAAGCAGTTACTTAATTGTAACATGAACTCAGGTTTCCATGCAGTATATTATGCAGCCAGTTTATGGATATTTCTGCTCCTTATACTTTGGGACTTGTATGATGTGTATCACTTAAAATAAGAAATCCAAATTTAGGCATAGTAGCTCTTTTATTGATACAACTTTTATACAGAGGTTGTTTTTTCAAAGCAATTGGCACGGTTAGTTTTGTCTATACCTTTTGATGGTAGCGCTTTGTATCTGCTACGGATACTTTTTAGTGAAATAAGTGAATTTTCTTTGGGATTTAATATATACACACTAGCGACTTGCCTGACAAATGACTGAGCAATACAATTTGAAGCCATGGCAATGCTGTTTGCCACACAATATCAAGCTTTTTGTACTCCTGAGGACCTTTGTCGCTCATCGCGAGCCTCGCGCTCCGTCATTTAAAATAAAGAGATCGTTAGCCCTTCAAGGCTTGTATTTTTTTTTTATAAATCCCGCGTTTGTCAACTGCTTGCAGCCAAAGGCTTGAACAGTGCTGCTTCACGAGGCTCGCCTAAGTACTGCGCCGCTGGATGGCACTCATTGCAGCCTAAATGCTGCGCGGCTGCTTCACCTCGATTCGCAAGGCTCGCTATGAGAGGCTCGTATGTGCGACGATGGCAACTGCATGACTAACATCGCAAACGCCACCAACATCGCAAGATCCACAACTATATATGTGATAAAGTATGTGACCCCCTGATGCCCACCCTACCTCACCTTGATGTGGAACCAAATGAGTGACAGCCGAATCAGACTATATATCGCACTATCTATATAATACTGTATAAGGCCCCCTCTGGCCCACACCCCTCACCTTAATGAGGATCAGACTCGTTTTTACACTCTGTATATAAATACAATACTGTATGTGTCCCACTTGGGCCCGCTTATCTCTCCTTGATGTGAATCACACTAGATATTGCACTTTTTATATATTACTGTATATGGGCTCTATGTATTACTGTAGGAGCCCCCCTCCTCAGGCTACATATTACACGCTGTATATAGGTAAAACACTGACGCAACCACCCCCATCCGGACCTGCCTCACCTTGATGTGATTGAAACCTGATGAGTGTCAGGTGGCAATAACACTCTGCATATAATACTGTATGAGCCCCCCTCCTCACCCTCTGCACATAATACTGTATGAGCCCCCCTCCTCAACCTCTGCACATAGTACTGTATGAGCCCCCCTCCTCACCCTCTGCACATAGTACTGTATGAGCCCCCCTCCTCAACCTCTGCACATAGTACTGTATGAGCCCCCCTCCTCAACCTCTGCACATAATACTGTATGAGCCCCCCTCCTCACCCTCTGCACATAATACTGTATGAGCCCCCCTCCTCAACCTCTGCATATAATACTGTATGAGCCCCCCCTCACACTCTGCACATAATACTGTATGAGGCCCCCTCCTCACCCTCTGCACATAATACTGTATGAGCCCCCCTCCTCACCCTCTGCACATAATACTGTATGAGCCCCCCTCCTCAACCTCTGCACATAATACTGTATGAGCCCCCCTCCTCAACCTCTGCACATAATACTGTATGAGCCCCCCCCCTCACACTCTGCACATAATACTGTATGAGGCCCCCTCCTCACCCTCTGCACATAATACTGTATGAGCCCCCCTCCTCACCCTCTGCACATAATACTGTATGAGCCCCCCTCCTCACCCTCTGCACATAATACTGTATGAGCCCCCCTCATACTCTGCATATAATACTGTATGAGCCCCCCTGCTCACACTCTGCACATAATACTGTATGAGCCCCCCTCATACTCTGCATATAATACTGTATGAGCCCCCCTCCTCAACCTCTGCACATAATACTGTATGAGCCCCCCTCCTCACACTCTGCACATAATACTATATGAGCCCCCCTCATACTCTGCATATAATACTGTATGAGCCCCCCTCCTCACACTCTGCACATAATACTGTATGAGGCCCCCCTCACACTCTGCATATAATACTGTATGAGCCCCCCTCATATTATATATTACACTATGTATTACTGTATAAACCCCCTCCTCACACTCTTATACAGGTACTAGAAACTTGCCCGTCAAAAAATGAGGGTAATAAGATTGTAAAGCAGGTAATAGTGTTTGGTTGCGACATTAATTTTGTTGGTGTTCCGAGATACTTCAGCGATCGTCGCGTGGCTCGCAATGAGCGCCGGCTGTTGGTTGTTTGTGAGCTATGAGCAGCGTTGATGGTCGTTATTTGTATTCTAATGAAATAATTAATAAATTAATATACTTTACCTATTTTGAAGTAGTATATACAGGAAGCATTGTGTTGAAGAGCTGACAATCTGTTTTGATGTTGCTGCAGCATACAATGTGTGTTTTCACTGTTGTGGAGCTGATGTGTAAGTGTTATCAACGTGTGTAGTGTAAATAGTGTGCGTGCACGCGAAAAATCCGTTAGGGTAGCTGTGTACTTCCGCATTGTGTAAGTTAGTGTTGTAAAATGGCGCCTAATGTGTGTGGTACGCGGCTGTGGCTGATTTTGCGTCCTTGTTCTTGGACCCCGTACAGCTTTTTCGGAAAATCTGTATGCGTTTCGTGGCGTTTTGCGTTTTTAGGGTCCTGTAGCCTCGTTTTCGTTTTTTTGCCGGCCATTTTTTCTCCCACTTAGGAGATTTTCGAGTGTGTAAACTCTTGAATTTCTACTTAAATTGAGGGGTAACTTCACTTTCTGAGGTCCTGGGTGCCCCCTCTTGCTGTGGGTAAGGTTTTTATGTGTTTGTTGTGTGTATTTATTGTGTTTTTAATGTTTTCATGTGCGAGGGTTTCGGGTGCTAAGTTCGTAATTTTGCAAGCTCGTAATGTTTTCTTTTGCAAGTCCTGCGTCTCGTATTTGTGGATGCTAAGTCCGTAAATTTTGCGGCGTAAGTCCCGTCGGAGGGCAGAACGCCTATGGGGCACATCAGCAGCGCAAGGAGCGTCTTTGGCGCTCCTTGCCAGCAACAGGGCCGCAGCGTTAGCAACAACTTTTGCCAACCCGCACTGCTGGCAACTATATATGTGATCATACTGTATATGCCCTCCTGCCGCACACTCTGTATATAGTTATAAGAGCCCCCCCCCCCCCATATTATATATTACACTCCATGTATTACTGTATGGCCCCCTCCTCACACTCTTATATAGGTATCATACTGTATATGCCCCCCTCCTGTCTCACACTCTGTATATAATACTGTATATGCCCCCTCCTGCCTCACACTCTGTATATAATACTGTATATGCCCCCCCGCCTCACACTCTGTATATAATACTGTATATGCCCCCCTCCTGCCTCACACTCTGCATATAATACTGTATATGCCCCCCTCCTGCCTCACACTCTGTATATAGTTATAAGAGCCCCCCCCCCCCCCTCATATTATATATTACACTCCATGTATTACTGTATGGCCCCCTCCTCACACTCTTATATAGGTATCATACTGTATATGCCCCCCTCCTGCCTCACACTCTGTATATAATACTGTATATGCCCCCCTCCTGCCTCACACTCTGTATATAATACTGTATATGCCCCCCTCCTGCCTCACACTCTGTATATAATACTGTATATGCCCCCCTCCTGCCTCACACTCTGTATATAATACTGTATATGCCCCCCTCCTGCCTCACACTCTGTATATAATACTGTATATGCCCCCCTCCTGCCTCACACTCTGTATATAATACTGTATATGCCCCCCTCCTACCTCACACTCTGTATATAATACTGTATATGCCCCCCTCCTGCCTCACACTCTGTATATAATACTGTATATGCCCCCCTCCTGCCTCACACTCTGTATATAATACTGTATATGCCCCCTCCTGCCTCACACTGTATATAACACTGTATATAATACTGTATGGCCCCCTCCTAACACTCTGTATATAATACTGTATATGCCCCCTCCTGCCTCACACTCTGTATATAATACTGTATATGCCCCCTCCTGCCTCACACTCTGTATATAATACTGTATATGCCCCCCTCCTGCCTCACACTCTGTATATAATACTGTATATGCCCCCCTCCTGCCTCACACTCTGTATATAATACTGTATATGCCCCCTCCTGCCTCACACTCTGTATATAATACTGTATATGCCCCCCTCCTGCCTCACACTCTGTATATAATACTGTATATGCCCCCCTCCTGCCTCACACTCTGTATATAATACTGTATATGCCCCCCTCCTGCCTCACACTCTGTATATAATACTGTATATGCCCCCTCCTGCCTCACACTCTGTATATAATACTGTATATGCCCCCCTCCTGCCTCACACTCTGTATATAATACTGTATATGCCCCCCTCCTGCCTCACACTCTGTATATAATACTGTATATGCCCCCCTCCTGCCTCACACTCTGTATATAATACTGTATATGCCCCCCTCCTGCCTCACACTCTGTATATAATACTGTATATGCCCCCCTCCTACCTCACACTCTGTATATAATACTGTATATGCCCCCCTCCTGCCTCACACTCTGTATATAATACTGTATATGCCCCCCTCCTGCCTCACACTCTGTATATAATACTGTATATGCCCCCTCCTGCCTCACACTGTATATAACACTGTATATAATACTGTATGGCCCCCTCCTAACACTCTGTATATAATACTGTATATGCCCCCTCCTGCCTCACACTCTGTATATAATACTGTATATGCCCCCTCCTGCCTCACACTCTGTATATAATACTGTATATGCCCCCCTCCTGCCTCACACTCTGTATATAATACTGTATATGCCCCCCTCCTGCCTCACACTCTGTATATAATACTGTATATGCCCCCTCCTGCCTCACACTCTGTATATAATACTGTATATGCCCCCCTCCTGCCTCACACTCTGCATATAATACTGTATATGCCCCCTCCTGCCTCACACTCTGTATATAATACTGTATATGCCCCCCTCCTGCCTCACACTCTGTATATAATACTGTATATGCCCCCCTCCTGCCTCACACTCTGTATATAATACTGTATATGCCCCCTCCTGCCTCACACTCTGTATATAATACTGTATATGCCCTCCTGCCTCACCTTGATGTGGAACCTGATGAGTGCCAGGCGGATACAGTGTGCCATACACACAGGCGGTAGGAACCAGACCTTGGGCGGCGGGGTGCCCTTGTTCTGGACATGGCTGACGATCTGCTGGGCAGTCTGCCTCTCGTTGCCCTGCCTCTTCACCCACTCGTGCAGCCTGGCCTTCTCCAGGGCCCCGTTGAAGAATACGAAGAGCTCGATGTTTCCGTTGAAGCAGGCCTTGGCCAGGGCCGCCAGGTAGCCCAGCATGTGGTTCCACTGGCCCCCGCTCACCCAGTCAGTGTAGAAGCCGCCGTACAGCCGGTGGAGGCAGTTCTCGGCATCGATCAGCAGCCGCAGCGGAGTCTGAGGAGGCCTCTGGCGGCCTCCCCCTACCAGGCTGCCCCGGGCCAGCTTCTGCAGCTCCACCGGCACCACGGCGCTGGGGCAGTGCTTCTCGATGTAATCCTGAAAGCCGTGCACTCCCATGGCGAACTAGGAGCGGGGCTGGGGCAAAGAAAAACTAAATCAGGGAGGGATCTGATTGTAATGGAGGCCGGGGATGAGGGTGTAATGTCAGATCCGAGCCGGGCCTGTTCGTGCGGTGGAGGTGATGGCGCTGATCGGGGCTGCCCGGACCATGTATCAGTGTTGTGCGGATGGGAAGGTGGAATCCGTGGATTTAATTGAGCGGGGGGGTGTTAGATGGATTGGGGGGGCTCTGCATGGCTGCTGTGGCCGCCATGTGCTGTCTCACAGAGCCATGGCCGGGGATCTGTGTGAGGAGAAGGGGGATCAGCACAGAGCGCTGACGTACAGCACCGCACAGGAAGCCTGGCCGACAACCGGAACGGGAGGAGCCGGGCGATCCCTGACAGACCGCCGCGCCTGGGGCCTGGTGACCCGAGGCGTCTCGGGGATGAGAGGGTGTATAAGGGGGTGTATAAAAAGGTCACAGTTATAACAAATCTGCACGATAACCGTGTGTATTACCAGAGAAAAGTAACCACCATGAACAGCACAAGTCATGGAAATAATATGTATGTGATAAACATGGACGTTACCACAGAAAGTCACCTCAATAAAAAAAATATATATATATATTATACAGTCCTGACTGGCGGGATATTATAAATCAGTACATTGCAGGGGAATAGTGACCTCCATGAGCTTAAACACCCAACAAGCTAGTATAATAGAGATATTTAGGATATAGATAACATATCTAATATATTTTACCTCAGTCAAATCTTCATAAATTCCCATCTGTGTATATATATATATATATATATATATATATATATATATATATATATATATATATATATATATATATATATATTCACACATGTATATAATGCTAAATATATAGATTACCACACAGAGGAATCTACCAACACACATTCCCATACAGGACTGAGGCAGCCACTTCTGCAGGGGCTCAGCCAGTGACACCAGGCCCCATTCCATCCAGCTAAGCAGACATTAACTGATTTGCGTTACTTTATAGTGCAGAATCCTGCACTATCACCTCCATCTTTTACAGCTGCTACACCCAAAGACTTATAGCCCTATTAAATTCCCTCAACGTTGAAAACCGTAGCCCAAAACATAGCCTGCAAGACTTGCGGCTATTAAATTGGCCCCATAAAGCAAGCTGCTGCCGATCTGCCTGATTATGAGCAAAAAAAGCCTACGGGACGTGGGAATTTGAACTGCTCGTGCCCGCAAATCCTTTATTCTGTTACGATCCAATCACGCCATTAAATTGCAACAAATTCACTGGCGTTCAAACCCGTAACTCTCAAATGGAGCCAAAAGGCCAATGGATACCAGAGAGGACCCGCTAGTGGGTCAAAGCCCTATCCGTAGCACTGTAAATTCACATATACACAAACTACTGTAGTTATAATAAAAGGCAAAGTGATGTTAGGTATTACAATTAATAGCACAACATTCTCAAGCCCGCAAATCTGCAATATAAAATACTTTACTTTTGGCAATCAATGTGTTCATACAAATAATTGAACTTACATGGACTTTAATATCATATTTACTGATTTATTAATATTGCATTATTTCTGGAATGCTGGTCCGATCAAAACTTGTAATTGAAGCCCATAAGGCTTTGAAATCCAACCTCCATTTTTCAGTGACGTAATGATTACGATCTCTGTTTCCATTGGCTCCATCTAAACCCGTAACTACGGGTTTGACTAAATGATCATGTTCACGGACCCACATTCAACGTTCGACAAATGGTTTACGGGTTTGCATCTCAAGCTCGTAACTTGTACCCTGCTCGAATTTAATAGCTTTATAACTCGGCCAAATTTCAAGCCCCCAGTCGTGGCAGGTCTCATGTTGCACTTGCGGGCTTGGAATTTAATAGGGCTATTAATCACTAATTAATATTCTACTGTCTTCAGTTACCTGCCAAGTCCAGGATTCTCTTTTTAATTACCTTTACTTTTTGCTTCATTACTCCTTTAGTCTGTACATTTGCTAGCTCTCAGTCTTGCAAAGCACTTTGTATAAAAGTGTCAAGTTGTCGCTCAAGGACAGGGTTATCAACTCCTTTTGTATCTGTATATCAAATTATGTATAGTCATACACATATTTACTCAGCCCCAGCACTATGCAATATGTTGGCGGTGTATGAATGAAATAATAATAAACATTACTATATGAAGGAATTTCTGATAAAAATATACAGTGTTCTCCTACCCAGTATAGGGGGACGTCCCACCCACCTAATTTGAAGTGCTGTCCAGTTTGAGAAGAAAATAGCACCCGACTACTCCTTCATGTCACCCAGTAAACATTTCTGTGAAGAACACAGATATACATTGCCATAGAATGGAATTACTGTAAATATAATTACTAAACATACACATTACCATAAAAATAATCTCTAAATATGAGTGATAAATTTATACATTAGCATAGACAGGTACTTAAATATGAGTGATAAACATTGATCACTAATACAGTTGTCTTAGTGCGTATTTGTGTGTAACGCTCGCAAAATTGCAGCCTTGAAAATAGTAACAGTTGCAGAGAGATTAAAAGCAAGTAGATGGCAGGAAGCCAAAATCGTAAATCACGCTTAGTTACAATGTCTAAGGATGTAAATCTGCAGGCTTCAAAATTGCAACATTTACAGAAAGATTACATTGTATCAAGCTCAGAAGTACATGGCAGAATGTTTCTATATGTAGCATTTCAGGGCCTGATCATGATCAACAGCCTCATTAAATTACTCCTCATTGTTCCCTCGCTAAAGGCCTTGTAGAGCTGTTAGCAAGGGCTGATTCCTCAAAATGTTCCTCGCAGCCGATTTAGCGAGATTACGGCCAAAAATAGCTTGGAGGAGAGCTATGTAGAACATGCACACTTTAATCTATGGGATGAACCTTGTCCCTCGCTAAAATCCCAACGAGCACAAAAAAGTGCCCGCTAGTGCTACGAAAACCTATACGTGCTGCCTCGCAGCAGCCCAACCCCCAGTTCTACTGCTTTCCCAGCACCCTTAACACACCCGATGCTGCAGAGGTCTCTATAGCTACCCCCGCAGCCTCCGCACATTAACCCTTGCAGTGGGGGTGGTCGTCGATCGACATCGATCGAGACCCCTGCTGCATTTAAAATATTCAAATTTCCAGCCGCGGGTCCTTAAAGGGCCCACGGCACACTATTAGCCAATCCCGGCACCTAACATTAACCCCCCTCTATGCTGGAGGTCACCATCGGGACCCCCGAAGTGTCTCCATGACATAACATTACATCAATAAAATAAATACAGTTACAATACATCAATAAATACAATACAGTTCAAATATACCCCTATCTACAATAGATTATCCCTATCTACAATCAATTAACGCCTAACTACAATCAACATTAACCCCTAAATACAATTCATTGACCCCCTAACTAAAAACATTAACCCCTAACTACAATCAATACATTACAAAAACCCTAAATCTAACCTAAAATAGAATAATAAGGTAAGTTTAATATATATAGTCTGTTTAGTGTATTATGCTGTTTTTATTTGTGTATTAATGTGATGTTTATTTTTTTCCAGGGGCCCAGCTGGAGAAGACCAGAAGAATGACAGGGACATCCCGAAAAAGGTTTAATATTTAATGATGTTTGTGTTGTGTTTCATTTGGTACTAATGTTATGTTTCTTTTATCCTAGGGGTAGCTAATCTGCTGAAGGGACATTTGGCAAGGTAAGTGGGCTTTATTATTCTATTTTAGGTTAGATTTATGTTTTTTGTAATGTATTGTAGGTAGAGGTTAGATTGATTTTAGTTAGGGGGTTAATGTATTGTATTTAGGGGTTAATGTTGATTGTAGTTAGGGGTTAATGTATTGTAGATAGGGTTAATGTATTGTAGATAGGGATAATTGATTGTAGATAGGGTTAATGGATTGTAGATTTTTAAACAGTATTGTATTTATTGATGTATTACAACTGTATTAAATGTATTGATGGCTGTATTGTAATGTTATGTGTTTTTTGTAGATGTATTCTCTTTTCAGGTGCATAGTTCCTTTTTTTGTGTAACTTAGCTTTTTTTTGTTAAATTTGGAAACTTAGCTTTTTTGTTTAATTTTGGTAAATTCGTTTTTTTTTTTTTTGGTAATGTAGGTTTCCTTATTTTGGTAATGTACTTTTTTTTATTTTGTGTAATGTACTTTTTTATTTTTTGTAATTCTAGGTTTTATTATTTTCTGTAATTAGGTGGGTTTTTCTTTTTCTGTAATTAGTGGGCAATAGGGATTTTAGAGTGGTAGGTAGGTAGTGTAGGGTTTAACAGGGTAGAGGGGGGTAATAGTGTAGGGTAGGATAGGGTTTACTGGGTACATATGGGGTTAAATAGGCCCAGTTAAGGTTAAATAGGACTAAATAGGCTTACATAGGACTAGACAGGGTTAAATAGGTCCAGATGGGGTAAAAATAGGCAGAGTTAGGGTTAGATAGGTTCAGTTAGGACTAGATAGGCCCAGTAAGGGTTATTGGGTCCAGATAGAACCAGTTAGGGTTAGTGGGTCCAGTTAGAGTTAGATAGGCCCAGTTAGCATTATTGGGTCAAGATAGGGTTAACAGGATATAGTTATGGTTAAGGGGTTAATTGGGTATAGTTAGGGTTAATAGTGAAGTGTAGTGCTTAGAGCCCTATTGGCCTAATGGGATTAATTAAGGGGCTCATGGGGGTCTGTATGGAGCGCCATGAGTGACTGGAATAATTAGGGGCTCATGTGGCTCTGTATAGACATCCATGAGTTATAGGGTTAATCAAGAGCTCATGGGGCTCTGTATGGAGCCCCATGAGTTATAGGGTTAATCAAGGGCTCATGGGGCTCTGTATAGAGACATCTGTCAGCTACTGCCCCTGTGAGATCCATAAAGCTCATGTTCATTGCTTCAATTACCTCATCTATCCATCTCCGCCTTGGTCGTCCCCTTCTTCGTGTGCCTCCAATCTTTCCCAGCATCAGAGCCTTCTCTAGGGAATCCTGTCTTCTCATGATATATGAGCTTTAACCTCATGATACACAAATATATTACCACAAATAAGATATATCTGTATGTATGTGATAAACATACATTACCACAGAAAAGATTCACAAAAAGACTGCATAATAAATTTATACTACAGAAAGTTCTTAAATTCTTCACAACAAACAAACTTTACTACAGAAAGAAATCTAAATACATTTATGATAAACCTACATTACCACAAAAAATAAATCTAATATTTAAATGTTTGTGACAAATCTATATTACCTTAGAGAATATTACCAACAAATCTGTATGATAAGTATATGCAATACTACAAAATTAATCTGCATTATTTCAATACATATGTACTATAATTTCCTGTTTGTCTACAAGTATATATTTTGAGTCACATAAGCTAAATACATAGCCACTAAACAGTAATGTTAATGAATGTATAATATATTTAATTATTTTCTGTAGCGTGAAATATTGTTTGTAAGAGTGAAATAGCCATTAATGTCCAATACTCTAGATGAATAACTAGAGTATTGCAGTATATACAGTAGTGATACCATGTTTTATTGGACAAATGTTTTATTTAGTGTTTCAAGGTGAAGCCACTCATTGGGGGGCCCAGCGCTCATTGCGAGGCCTGGAAGGTAGAGAAGGGAGAGGCTTGCAATAAACGCCAAAGGCGCTCATTGCGAGGCTCGCGATGAGCACCGAAGGCGCTCATCACCATGCTCACAAGAGACACAGGGGAGGGGGGGGACACAGGGGAGAAAGAAGGTGGAGAAAGAGACACGGGGGAGGGAGGGAGGAAGAGCCACAGGGGTGGTAGAGGGGGGAAAGAAACACAGGGGTGCAAGTGGGGTAAGAGACCCCGGGTGAGGGATAGGGAGGGAAGAGCCACAGGGGAGGTAATGGGGGAAGATACACGGGGAGGGGGGAGAGTAAAGCCAAATATTATCCCGTAATTTGTGACGAGAGGCCTGTAATGGGCACCAAGGGTGATCATAGCAAGGCCTGCAATGGGTGTCAAAGGTGCTCATTGCAAGGCTCGCAGAGAGGAGAGAGAAGGAGAGAAGAGGGAGGGAGAGGACACAGAAGGAGGGAAGGAGAGAGAGAAGCCGTGCAAATTGTAACAAATAACCACATTGCAAGGCTTGCAAATATTATGCTGTCATTTTTGAAGGACAAATGGCTAGTTACATATAACCATAGCAAAAAAAAAAACTTAAGAAATGTATACAATAACCCCATGTATGACGCAGTCTCAAATCATTTCTGTATGTGTGAGCACTAATGTATATAACCAAAGAAGGAATCACAATAAAATTACACATTACTACAAAATGCTTCTTATATATATACACACACACTAAATATTGTTTTTCACAGAAAGTAATCTAAATAAATATTTGTGATAAATCCATACTATTTCAGAAAAGTAATGCCCATAAATGTACATATATAGTATGTACAGTTGCTGAGGAATGTGGTCAAATGTGACCGATGTGATTGATTGTTTGCTGAGAGTCATCTTTGAATGCTGGTAGGATGGACTTGCCAGATCGGTTAGAAGGTTACTGACAAATGACTGGCCTTGTGGCAGAATTTTTGATGCGTAATTGAGATGCCCAAGCATTATCTGGAGTTCCTTGAGAGTGGTGTAGTTTGGAGACTGCTCTGATATATGTGTGAAGGTGTTCCAACTTTTTAGCGTGTAGTCACGACTCATTTCTTGCTGTTTAAAGAATTATGCTTAAAAATTCCAAGGAATGTGTTGGACTTTCTTTTTGATAGGGTGCATATGGTATGCCAAGTTCATTAAAGAGGTCAGTGGTTTTCTTCAAGCTACTAGGCAGTGTATTATGTGCCTCTATGAAGAGAAAGTTTGTGCATCTCTGTTCAGCAGTATCCAGCAAATGGCTTCTGTGAATAAGTCTTGGTCTTAGGCCCAAAGGTAACTTTGTTAGCAAAGTAGAACACATGTTTCCATTTGAGTCCATGGAGATGCCATAGGCTGGGGTGAATACCATCTGTTTAAATGTATCCTTTATATCAGCTTCGGAGAGCCAGCAGCTATTTCCTAGATGGAGAATGGTGGTTATGGCATTGTCAACTCTTATGCCAGCAAAGTGCCTTAAGAAAAGAGTGTGGTTCAAATTGGACCAATTTACTGTATAGTTGAACTGGTTGAGAGTTGCAGCAGCTTTAGCTGAGAAGAATCAGTGGTAGATACACATGAGATACAAGTAATCATCCATCTCCTGACAACGATTCAGATAGGTAGATCATAGCACGTTCTATACATGCATGCTATGCATGCGTGCTACATGTTGAAGCCTATCATGAATTCTGCTACTGTTAACTTATGGTTAATCCTTGGATCTGTCAACTTTAATGTGACAGAAATTTTGACATGCGATATTGTGTTGTCAGTAGCATCATTGGACAATATAATTGGAGATACCGAGTCCATGTCTCTGACTTCCAGAATATCCCTCCTCAGATGGGCTGGTATAAAGTGTGGACAGTATGGTTGGAGGAGATGATAATGGCTCACCACTGCTAACTGGTGGGAAAGATGGTGGTAATGCTAATGAGGTAGATGGTTGATTTTCTAAGTTGCAATACCCGCAATTATGCACTGGAGCTGGGAGAATTGATTGTTGGCTAAGGCAGGTGGAGGCAGCTGGTGAGGCCTTGTGGTATTGAGAAGCCGATAGAGCTTCATCTTTCTGGCAAATGCAGGTTATGGAATGCCGCAATTCCACCCCCCCCCCCCCCCCCCCCCCCAATCAGTCCGGGGACTGTCCAGAGTCTCAAAAGCTCACTGGCCTCCTGATGAAGCAGCCTGAGAAGGTAGGCTCTCGGCATCAGACAAATTAGTGTCTGCCATTGTATTAGTTTGATATCAAATATGCAGTTGTGGCACGGCGACTTTGTGTGTAACTCTTGCAAAATGGCAGCCTTGAAAATTGCAACAGTTGTAGAGAGATTAAAAGCAAGTACATGGCAGAAAGCCAAACTCGTAATTCATGCTTATTTACAATGTCTGAGGCTGTAAATCTGCAGGCTTCAAAATTGCAACAGTTACAGAAAGATTACATTGTATCAAGCTCAGAAGTACATGGCAGAAAGACAAAAATTTAACTCATGTTTCTATATGTAACATTTCAGGGCCTGATCATGATTAAGTAAGCAAGACCCACAATTTACGGTTTAGACAGAGCAAAACCAGAAATGTGAGAAGACAGAGAGAGAGAGACTTGACTAATATATCATATATATAGTTGTCATACTGCAAATTTGTGTGTAATGCACGGAAAGTTGCGTGTCGTGCATGCACATAGAGCATGCCGAGGCCTGTATTCAACGGTAAAACGCTCATTGCAAGGCCCACAAGAGGCCCACAAGGTAGAGGGGGGGAGAGGCCACAATGACCACAGAAGGGAGAGGGGGAAGGAGGAGGGAGAGTCTCGCAAAGTTGTGGTTTTGGGCATGCGCATAGCGTCGTCATTGCAAGGCCCGCGATGAGCACTGAAAGTGCTCATTGCGAGAGCCGTAATGGGTGCAGGGGGGAGAGGCCTGTAATGACCACAGAAGGGAGAGGGGGAAGGAGGAGGGAAGAGTCCCACAAAGCCACTCATTGCGAGGCCTGCAATGGGCACAGAAGGGAGAGGGGGACAAAGGGAGAGGGGGGGAAGAGACACAGGGGAGGGAGAGGGGGCAAAGTGACATAGGAGGAAGAGGGGAAAGAGACACAGGGGGGAGAGTGGGGGGGAAAGAGATACAAGAGGGTGGTAAAAAGACACAGGAGAGGGAGAGGGGTAAAGAGACACAGGGGAGGCAGAGGGGTAAAGAGATACAGCGGAGGCAAGGGGAAGAGACACAGGGGAGGGAGAGGAAGGAAAGAGACACACTGGAGGGAGTGGGGGAAGTGACATGGGGGGGTAAAGTCAAATATTATCCTGTCATTTGTGATGGGAGGCCCACAATGGGCACTGAAGGCGCTCATTGCAAGGCCCACAAGAGGCCCACAAGGTTTGGGCATGCGCATAGCGTCGACACCCGCAAGGACCGCCGAAGCTGCTCATTGCAAGGCTTGCGATGAGCACTGAAAGTGCTCATTGCGAGAGCCGTAAGGGGGGCAGGGGGGAGAGGCCCATAATGGCCACAGAAGGGAAAGGGGCAAAGGAGGAGGGAGAGTTCCACAAAGCGACTCATTGCGAGGCCTGCAATGGGCACAAAATGGAGAAGGGGCAAAGAGACAGGGGAGGGAGAGGGGGGCAAAGCAACATGGGAGGAAGAGGGGAAAGAGACACAGGGGAGAGAGTGGGGGAAAGAGACACAGGGGAGAGAGTGGGGGGAAAGAGATACAGGGGTGAGAGAGGGGGCTAAAGAGACACAGGGGAGGGAGAAGGGGGGAAGGAGACACAGGGGAGGGAGTGGTAGGGAAGAGACACAGGGTGGGAGAGGGGGAAAGAGACACAGGGGAGGTAGTGGGGGAAGTGACATGGGGGGGTAAAGGCAAATATTATCCCGTCATTTGTGTTGGGAGCCCCACAATGGGTGCCAAGTATGCTCATTGTGAGGCCTGCAATGGGTATCGAAGGCTCTCATTGCGAGGCTTGCAGAGAGGAGAGAGAAGGAAAGAACAGGGAGGGAGAAGGGCAAGTGGCTAGTGAAGCATATAATTAGTGTGTCTATAAGTGGAATAATCACCTCTCACCCCCCCCCCCCCAGTATTTACCTGCACCCTCCAGCCTGCATCTGCCATCAGCATCTGCCGTCATCCAGCCTGCATTTCACATCTAACCCAGGAAATATATCATTTAAAGTGACAGTTACTTAAAATATCGGCTTACCCTAGTCTGTAAGTAACTGTCACTTTAAATTATATATTTCCTGGGTTAGATATGAAATGCAGGCTAGCTGATGGCAGATGCTGATGGCAGATGCAGGCATTGAGATGCAGGTGAATACTAGGGGGGGGGGGTTGAGAGGGTGATTAGTAGTGCCACCCTACTGGCACACAGGGAGACGAGTTGGAGAGCTGGAGAAGGAGGGTGAGTGCGCGCTGGGATGGGTGCGCGCATTTGGCGGCATGCACATGACGTTGTGGAAGTCTGCTTTGTGCTAAAGTCAGTGAGCCATTAAAGACACAGTAAAGTACAAAAAAGTGCATTAGAAATCAATGCTCAACAGTCCCAGAGGCACACATTAGAAAATATTCATTTTATTAATATGTCGGAGTTATTGATCATATTGGGAAAATAAAAGCATTGTTGAGACCTGCAAAATTAGTTAAAGAGACAATACAGTTATAACAAATAATGGAAAGCATGTAACTGTACTCAAAATTAATACATAACAGTTCCATAGGCACACATATGATATCCAAAAAATATGTTTACATAGTTCGCTTCTGTATACATATTGGTAACATCATTTAGTTTCAATAATATAACACCACATAACACATGTCAACCTCAGGAGTAACATAGACCCCAGTACAGAACATGGTAATACAAATCAGGAAAACCACATGACCTACAACAGCTGCTCCAATGCATTCACTACAAAAAGGGATAGGCACATCTTAAACAATACTCAACACCATGGATCCTGTCCATATTACAGTACTCAGAGCAATCATGTAGGTCACATCAATGGGAATTTATGTCACCAACAAAATACTGTTGGGTTTAATACATCATGGGCAGGAGCTTGCCTTAAACACAAATAGTGGGTGATAGTTATTGTGGCTAAATGGGGGAAGCTAAAACTGTATGAACGTGACCGCAAAAGGCATACCACAATATGGCACAGGCCCTGCACTGAATTGTCATAGGGAGCTTGTAAGGAACAGGGTATTACAGGCACAGAAATATTGGGATATAGCAAAAAATCATTACAAGAGGTATTGCAGCAATGTTTAATAGCTGTTGAGGAAGGCCAGCAACAACACAAGGAGGCTTGTCATGGTGAAGGGGCATGCATATTTCATTAAAGCTGTGAGCTAAACCATGTAGGGTAACCCAAGATGGGCAGGTGGTAGCAGAGAGGTCAGACAAATCACGGTCCACTGGAGAAGGAACTGACAACCCACTCCAATATCTTTGCCATGAAAATATTATGGATTAGTACAACCCGACACAAGATGTGCCTAGTGTGCTGCGGCCCACAGGGTAACTGACAGTCGGACACAACTTAACGACTAAACAAAAATGTCCCAGCGACAAAAATGTTTTTACTATTCTGAAATATTATATATTTTTTACATTTTGTTCTGTAGGGACAAAGCTTACATGGACAACTACCTCTTACTTATTAAGAAAACATGGCACCAACTATCTGTAATATAAACACTTCTCATTCATGAGAAGAAGGCCAGATTCCATTCAAAATTCTTCATCAGTGGGACCCTTGTTTATAAACCAAATATCCTCATCCTAAAATACTATGAGCCTCATTCAATTAAGCTTTTGCAAGTTATTTTGCTATTCAATTTGTGTCTTTTTGCGTGCTCCGATCAAGTTACGGGCTCCGGCCTCCAATTCACTGCGATGGTTCACATTGCAAGTTAATGCCCCTCCAAGCCTTTGATCTTTCACGGCCGCAAGAGTTGCGAACTCTAAAATCGCAAATAGCTATTCAATTGCTCCGATTCCCCTTCACTAAACAAGCCGTCAAGCCTGCAAATGTCAAAAGTTGAACCACACGTCACGGATACCATAGAGGTCTCGCAAAGGGCTTAATGACATGTCCGGAGCGATATAAATGCACATATACACACACTACTGTACTTTTATTAAAAGTGAAAGTGGTGTTAGGTCTTAGAATTAATAGCACAACATTCTCAAGCTCGCAAATAGGCCCAAAAAACTACTTTATTTCATGTTTAATTTCCGTGTTATATCAATCCTGGCAATCAATGTGTTAATACATATAATGCAACTCGCATGTAATAGAATATCATATTTATGGCTTTATCAATATTGCATAAAATCTGGATTGTGGGTCTGATTGTAACTTATACTTCAAGCCTGTAGGACTTTGAAATCCAACCTCCATCTTTCATTGAAGTAATGATGACGATCTCTGTTCCCATTGGTTGTTTCTAATCAGGAGATACAGCCTTGCTTGATTGATCATGTTCAAGCTCGCAAATGGTACATACAATAGCATGGTTTACAAGCTGCGCTATCAGGCCAGGACTTGCAGGCTAGGCCAAATGAAAAGCACCATAAGTTGTAGACGCTGCGGTCCCGCAGACTTACAGCCTACATCCCGCGACTTGCGGGCTTGCAATTGAATGAGGCTCTATATATAGAGCTTAGCTAAGGGACAACTTCACAGGATTTTCGAAATTATTAATATGTTCTCTATTCAGTTTTCAAAACTCTAGAAGTGTACACAATGTAATTTATTCTACACAAATCACAATTTCTTAAATAAGTAGCATCACTTGTCCCACAATTGTTATAACTAGCTATATAACCAACACTCACCGAACTCTGAAAAAGTGCTCCAACATGAACACAAGCCACAGAATTTACAACATGCTTTCTTCACGTTTGAAACATCTAATTTACAATAACCTGTTCCCTCCTTTAGATTTTTTCTTTCCTTATATTACATTCCTTGGGAATAGGTTGACGAAATCCTAATGAAATCGCAAGATAAGTACATATACTATCACACAAGTATTCTGTATGACAAATGTGTTAACACAGAAAGTAACTCAAATACACAAGAACCTACTGCCTGGACTTTTTGTGGGGGCAAGAGTCCTCCGAAAACATATACGTTACCATCTGATCACAACCACCTTCCTCAGAGAAATGCCCATTCAAGCTCTGTAACAGCTCTGATGTACTTCACAATAACTAAAACCTTCCTGGATACCTACATCATTGTCTACCTTGACAACATGCTTGCCTTCTTTACTTACCTTGGAAGCACACTGGCAACATGAAGACAGTCTATCAGTGGCTCCGGGACCATGGTTCATTTATTAGATTTGAAAAGTGCTATTTAGAGAAGTTGCATAAAACCTTCCTCACCTTCATAATCTGACAACATGTCCATTATGGTAAAATTGGTTTCTCTAATACTGACAATTCTTCAGGAACGCACCTCAGACAGGCAAGGTTTTATCCAATAATATTGGTCCAGTAACAAGAGATTCTGACTGCAAAATACAGAAACAGAGGTGGCAAGCATATTGGCACATAGATAGCCTATATGCTTGCACAGAGTTAGCAATAAGGCTGGAGAAGTTAAACTACCACATTGGTACAAAGGTAGCAGTTATGCCAGAAACCCAGCCACGCTGGCACACAGGTAGCTGGTATGCTGGAGAATTTTGCACAGGGTGAGGCTGAGGGAAAACCCACTTATAAACACTTGAAAAGACAAAGGGACCATGAAGCATGTAATACACTAGTACACTGGAAACTTGCTTGTGCATGGTTTAAATCATTCAATAGGGTTGAGTTACTTGAATTGTGCTTGATGCATTTAAGGACATTGTCTCTTTAAAATTGGTGAGTCACCCTCATGAGCTCAAGCTAGAGCTGAGGGAGACAAGTGGAGGCTGTAGGCCAACAGTCCTTCAATCACTGGAATGATGGCATCAGGAGGCAGTCCTGGTTGGGATCAAGTTGCACACTAGTTGCCTTCAGGTCTGGTTTTTCCCCCTTCCAGATAAAAGAAAAATAAATAATCAATTGCAGTTTAGAATTGTATTGATGTGATGGGAGTGTTACCAAAACTTCCACCCATAATGTATCCCCTAAGGTCCCTTTGGTGGCTGCATCCAACAAATCAAACAGCGCAAAAGTAATAATAATAATCATAGCAATGTTTCTCATACTTAGCTTCGTCTCTTCAATCACACAAGGCTAAGGGACCCACCAAATCGATTGGCTCAGCAGAATAGCAGGAGGCAGAGAAAGGTACAGCTCCTAGCTGAAAATATATTCAAGGATGAAGTCTATGCAGTCTGATAAGGTCCCCCTATTTATAACATATCATTTGATATGACAAGTCACACTTTGACTTGTCATCTGTAGACAACGTCCCGTCCTAGGCCAATCTAATGAGCAAAGCCTGTTGTCTACTAGTACATCTCTGACTATGCAGTAAGGATATTTATACAAGCCTAGAAAGAAATGATAATAAGGATTCATATGAATATCATGCATATTATTTGGTGTGGTTTGGATTTTTTTTGCCAGTTTCATAATATTTCTGATGACTTTGGTAACCCCATACAGAGGAAACAAAATACCCCAAAAATCTGAGAGTTTTGTGAAATATCAAATCCGTCTAATTTAGTGTCCCAAAAATTTAGAATATTTCCCAATGGTTTAGATGTGAATCTAAATCTGGGAGCCACATTGGCAAAATATCAGTTACCCTGATTCACATGGCCCACAACAATGTCCTGTATATGGGCCGTGTCCCATAGCTTTTGCCAGACTTCAGCATCTATAAAAAGAAAGAAAAAAAAGTATAGATTTTTTTTATTTTATTATATCAATTCTGGTGGGAGTACCGTACAAGTGGACCCATCTTTATTCATAATACTGACGATATGTATTGGAACCCGGTCCACAATGGAAAAAATCTAATGTGATAACTTAAAAAGATAAAGTTAGTTTAGCTGTTACATTTACTAGTAGTGTGAAAAGACAACATTATATTAAGTGAAGAAAAGCTTGCACTTTTAAAACCAGTTAATCTCCCCCAAAAGTGCTAAGTATTAGTAGGTGTGGTACAGATTGCTAAGTATGCAAGACTTATGGATAGCTATATCTTTCACATGAAGATTACCTTCCAAATAATTAGTTGCATACAGATTACCAGAAGTGGATAATAAGTCTATTTTTAATACTTAACTTTTGATAGTACAGGGTCTACTGATATAACACTTTGGTAAATATTCAGGAGAACTAACAGAGTCCAAGGTAACAGGGATATGCCATATCCACAATTGGAGTCAGCAATAAATAATCCCTATAAACTCCTCTTTCCTGCAAGTACCATTCCCACTTCTGTAGCATCTGCTTCTGGGCTATGGAAGTACAAGTGTTCCAGTCCATTTTGTCAGGCCCACCCTGCTATCAGCAATTCAATACGAACAGTCACTGGATCTTATTGGATGGTGCTCTCCACGTTTTGTAAGGCAGTATATGCCACCAAGAGATGTTTCTCCTCCGGTTGAGCGTTCTTTCGCGTAAGCCCCATGACATTCTGGGGTCTGTCACTAAGACATCTAGGTGAAATGGACAGTCTGTCCTGACAGGACCTAGAGAGTTGGTCAGTAGTATAGCTTTTTTGGCAGCATGGAGTGCTTCATGTTGTTCTTTACACCATTCAAAGACAGCTTTCTTCCTGGTTACATTGTAAATGGGACATAATATCATCCCAAATGTGGAATGAAAGAATCCAAATAGTCCAACAAGATTGTGTGCTTCCTTTACTGAAGTTGGCTCTTTTAGTTGGGTTATATTATCAAACCAGGGCTATGTAAGTAACCTTGAGGGAGTTCCTGTAGTGTGTACTGTAGGCCCTCTCATGTGAAGGCAAATTGATCTTGGCTCTCTGGAGCTATGGGAATGCTGAAAAATGCATTCGCCAAAGTTATAACAACATGTCACTCTTTGGCCATTGCATGTTTCATCTAAAGGCGTACCCTGGAATCTTTACTTGCACATTCTGTATACGCTGTGTTTGTAATTCTGTGCACATTGAGTGAATAGAACTAGAAAGCTCCTGTAATGAATTTAGTTTAGAATAGTACCCACACAACAGTAGCTATGCCCCGCCACTCTGCTTTTGGGAGTTTGCTTAAATCTAATTTAACAGTTTCATACCCAGGATTATCAAGTAAAAATCCTGCTGCATATTTCTGACATTCCTCAGCTATGGCCACCCAGTGCCCTCCATACTTTAGCCACAAAGGCAGGGGTTTACTAAAATCAGACCTGCCTGCCCTTTTAAACATCCAAAACATGATTACCCAAAATTGAATAGACATCACTAAACCAAATCCTGTGGACTGCACCAAATGTATCAATTTGGTGGGAAGTTTTCCAAAACTCCCACCCGCAATGTACCAATACGATGAGAAGTTCTACCAAAATTCCCATCCACTAAAGTCCTTTTGGTTTGTTGTGTACGTATCCAACTCTGACAAATCAAACCACACAAAAGTAATAATAATCATAGCAATGTTTATTATATTTAGATTTGGCTGTTCAATCACACAAGTCTGAGGGACCCAACCAAATTGATTGGCTCAGCAGAACAGTAGGCGGGAGAGAAACACAGCCCCAAGCTGTTCAAGGATGAAGTCTACTCAGTTTGATAAGGAACCCATACTTATAGCAAATCATAAACAGGAAGTTCTATCTATGATTATTCCCCTTTTTTGTTAAATAAAAAAGCCTTGAGCTCCATGAAAGGGAGTTGTCCACAGTCGCAAGCTACTCTTTTTGATACAAATTCATGATAACACAATTATAGCACACACATTTTACAGAAGAAAGCAAGAAAGAAGACAAACAGCAAAACATTTTTGCTCTATCTTTAATCACTATAACAGGGCCATGTGGGGTTAGTTTGCCATAAATGCACCTCTTTGCAGAGTACATGTAGATTGGAATGGCTATAAATTTGTCTAGCTCCATCCTCTTGTCACCACACAGAGAGTGCATACATGAATATGGCCACCATCAGAGAAGTGATAAAGGTCCTCATGTAATTTCCCAGCTAATGGGCACATAGGGGAGTGCCCTATAACCCCATGAAACTCTAACTAATGGGTGCAGGTTTTCCCAGTTTATTCAGTACACAGTCCAACTCACTGTAAATCTCTTTAATCGAAAGAACACCCACAGTCTCCAAACATAAGGGTACAAATCTTTGCTTTGTCTCCCAGTACATGCAGGCTCAATCTAAATGTATATGCTTTAAGGCCAGTGGCTTTCAGGGTCAGTCTTTGTGTCAGGCATCTCAGGAAGGAAAAGTCTATTCCTTGACACTTACATAATTCTTACTGAGTGAGGCATATGCATAGACTGTAGGGTTTGTGACTGGTATCACTGAATGAAGCATAGTTATCTGGCATGTGTTGCCAGATAACATGCAGTTTTATATACACTTTTTAAACAGATACAAGAACAAAGGAAGGTGAGAGAAATGGGCACCATATAAATCTCTTCCTTTTGGGGGAGCCTTTTGATTTAGAACCTGGTCATCATCTTACCCTCAGATGAACAGTGAAGTCACTCCTCTCTATAGCACTGTTTCAGGGGCTGAACCTGCTCCAATAGCTTCATGAAGGTAGGGAGGCACCGGGAAGTGAAGCTGGGCTGGAGAGGTGTTATGTATTTTATATATATATATATATATATATATATATATATATATATATATATATAGATAGATAGATAGATAGATCACATATACAGTAATAGCTGTCGTAATTGCGAGTTGTGGTCACGCAGTGTTAAAAATTACGGGTTTGCACACTCCGTAGGTGCACGCAGTAGGCTCTCATCCCGAGGCCCGCATGACTTTGCTGCAATGAGCGCCAAAAACGACCATTGCAGCCCTCGCGATGAGCGCGAGGCCTGCACCACTTTGCTGCAATGAGCGCCAAAGGCCATTAAGGTGGTTCCACAGGTACTCGATTAAGTTCAAGTCTGGGGAATTTGGAGGCCAGGTCAGTTATTCCTGATAGACTCTACTGCGTATATATATATATATATATATATATATATATATATATATATATATATATATATATATATATATACTGTAGATATAAACACAGTTGAGTTGCATTATTATGACCAGCTAATATCCAGAATAACTGCAGTGTGCAACCTTATCATAATTGGTAATGTATACATTTAATTATTTTATTTTGTGATATAATTGGAAACCCTGATCATAATTTATTTGTTTATTTCTTATCAAAAAGTTATTAAGGTTTCATTTGTCATTAACATTTATAAATCCGGCTATACATTTTGATACACAATTTGATGTCTCTTTTATATTTTTGACCCAAACAGATACGTTTATTTTATTAAGTTAACTTATCAATTATATCATAAAATACATTACCATAATTGTGTTATACTCATTGAGGCACTTTAATATTTTCATAATCAAATACATTGACACTCCTAGCATTGTAATTTAATTGTAAATGTTATTTTGGTGCTTTTATGATTGGTTTATTTCATTGCTCTGGATACTATACAGGTTTTATTGTATATGGAATTGTGGTAAATGTTTATAAGTTATATCATTGAGATTTAATGTCAAATATATTCTGTTTGACTGAATAGAATATGCTATGACAATAATGCTTTGTAAAATCTGATGTATTGCTCATTTTTGCTGTATCTGATTGGTCTATTTGTTTTAATTGCAATTATTCTGATACATTCTTATAACTAGATTAGTGTTACTTTGTTATTATCAATACATTTCATTTTATAAGGAGGAATATTTGTCTACAAATTAATTTTGAACTCAATAATTATTATTCTAATTATTTAGAAAACTTATGTCATAATAATTCTGACAGAGCCATGCAGAAATAATTGTGGAGGTGGTTGTTGTTTTCTGTGTAGTTGATATTTTACCTCCCAGCATGCTTTGTAAAGAAAAGAGCAAGTGATTTGTGACAGCTTTTTAGCTAAAAATCCAACGTACGTAGTTCTTGTTTCCAAAGCCTTACGATTAATACCTTAAGACTGAAAAAACTCAAATTCACAATCTAAATGTATACACTTAAAAGACAAAGATAAATAGCTGCTTTAAACAGGATAGTCACAGCCTTAGTGTTGTGTCTACTGATTGTTCTAGTTACACCTAAAAGATTATCTCATGGTCTGCTTCCTGTGATATATATCAGTGCTGTATGCATTGATATGAAACTTCAGGCTATCCTTTAGTAAGGCTGTACACATATTGTCCCTGCAACAACTATTCTTAGAGTTTGTTGTATACGTCAGTTTTACTGTATAATTTTCTAGCTGGACTTTATTGCTGTCTTAAGGCATCTTTAAACCATTTAGAACACACTTTTTTGAGTGATATTTCTCTAAAAAACATAGTAAAATGTATTCTCTGTGGTGGTCATAGCTTCCTCTACCTGTACAGAGTCCAACACCAACCTCAATACACTGCATGATCTGCTTGGTTGTTGCACTTTCTTGCCATCCATAATTAATCTGTCAATCATAAACTACCTCAGTGGTACAAAACAGATAAGTGACACAGCAAGCAATTTTTCCATATTGTTTTTAGTAAAGCTAATTTTACTTTAAACAGACACAGTGGGGAATAATAAAGTATAAATGAAAATATGAATATTTGCAATCGGAAGTTATTAAAAATATAGTTAAAATTCAGCTCAAGAGTTACACCCATAAGACTATTTTCTTATCAATTCCTATTTACCTGCATTATCAGCAAATGACTCCCAGATTATTCATATACTTTTGCAGCCAATTTCTCAGGTGTCAGTTAATGAACAGACAGCCTTTATTGTTACTAGACACATCACCTGCAACAGAAAGCAATTAATCCACTAATGAGCATAATGAAATAAGAAAAACAAGACCATTCTGGTGGAAACATCTATTGAGCTGAGGGACAGCCAACATTTAGTGAATTCAAAAGCTGTTTTTTTACTTTTAAATGACATTTTATAAATAATTTCCATTTGCAAATATTCATATTTTATTTGTACTTTACTATCCTATCACAAATGGAACCTATGTCCCTTTAAACACAGTCACAAAGCTCTTACAAAGAGTGTGGGAGAATGTCTGAACAGCACAAACAAACCTTTTTTTTAAGACCCCAGATACAGAGTATATTATGTTTCTTTTTCATATAAGGTACGGATTTTATACGTTCACCCTGTAAGCACATTTTGAAACCAGGCATATATAGAATTTTATTCAATTTTACAATTGAAAAATATAAAAAAACGAATAAAAAATTCAGACGGAAGACATTTAAAAAAAAATAAAACAATAGGTCACATTTGAATGTAATAATTTACATAAGTACTGTTTTATAAAAAGGGTATGAGAGTGGTACAAACAGCCATCCAGTGGAAGTGTTAGTGACAAAAAATGAAATTCAGAAATGCATTTGATATGCATTAAGGTATTACAATGATCAGTAAAGCATATACTTTAAAGTTAGATGGAAACAACATGCTATATAGGTCTAATTGTTCATATTTTAAGTTGAGCAGCGGCACTCAATTTGGTGAGAACGTTAACCTTAAAGATGCCCTCCTTAAAGATGTTGTCTAGTCATCTTGTTATTTCTGCCCTCCAACTGTTAATAGGCACAGCAAAATGATTTAAATAATCATAAAATAAAAGATTGCACCACAGCAATTATTATATTTTATGCACATTATAACTTACATGATATAATCAAGCAACATGGCTAATTCCCTTAAACTTTATTGATTTAATTCACCTACTTTTAGCATACTCTTATTCTGAAATCAGAAGTAATGATGTGGTCACAGAATAATAATGAGAATAAATATTGATAATAAGTCTGTAAGAAAAGAAAAATGTTTTATATGTGTCAAAAGGAGTAAAATATTTATGAAATAGAATGCAGTTATAACTTTTATAATAAAACCAGGTAGTTGAGAACTAAGCATTGTGTGGCTCATTTTGTTTTGTTACATCTAGTCATTGATTTTATTTTCTGGACCTGCCAGCATGTCCTTCACTAGTAGACCTGCCTCAGGTCAAATAAAAATATTCTCTATAAATATTCATAAAAAAGTGGTAGATATGTACACCAAAATAGTTTTGCATGGGCATAAAATGAAATGTATAACAAACTGTAATGCTATCAAAAAGTTATATATTGTGATAAACATAGAAAGGCTGTAACACAAATAATCAAGAAAAGCAAGAAAATGCAAATTTGGGTCATGAGAGCTATGCATTTTTTTTCTGACAATCTGATCTCATTACAGGTTTAATACATTTTGTTTACTTTTATCTATTTTAGGTCCAACTATGTGAATCATTTATGTTATTTTGTTATTTTTCTATAATTAGAGGACCAATGTAGTGAATAACTCATGGGTTGCATTTTTTTCAGAAATCAAAAAAATAAACACAGCCTTTGCAATTTCAACTTTTAAATTATTGTTTCCAAAACAATATTGTGTAGATAGAAGCTTTCTGTTCAATTAATGTCTCCTTCCACCAGAAACAAATATAGTAGAACTAACAGCAGCATTATTGCTTATAAAATGTAATATATTATTTTCCATTAAAAAAAACATTTTTTTTTCAAATGTGGTTAAGGACAGTATTAAGACTTCAAAAATAGTAAGTTAAATATACATCAAAAGATAAGACTACATTTCTGGTAAATCATATTGATGTTACAATCTGTATTTTTAGTTTTCCCTAGGAACACTAAGGTTAAGAGTAGAGATAATGTCTTTGTCTAAATCAAAGTCTACTTTTAATTATATGAGTTAATAGCTTTCTCAGTCCCTCCTGCCATTGAGAAAACTTGTTTGTTTTGTGGTTTTTTTAGATGTTTTGTATTTTGAACATCTCAGTCCAATTACCTGGGTAATTGATGTTTTTCAATTTGTGTCACTTGTTCATTTTCTTGAATAAGTTGTAAACGAATGAGTAAGTTACGACCTTCTTCTGGAGACTGGATTTTGTACATAGTTCTGTTGAGTTGAATGGTTAGGGCAAAAGGAAATCCCCATCTTTAAGTGATTTTATTTTTGGTTTGGACCGCTAGTGTGGATTTCATCGCCCTTCTTTTTCTAGTGTTAGCGGAGATAAGTCCATGTAAATTTGGATCTCAGTTCCATCTGGGCCCTTGATCGTGAAGGATTTCCTTGTAGCTGTTAATATGAGGTCCCTGTTTTTTTGGCGCAAAAATCTCACTATCACATTTTTTGAAGATCCGGGGGTTCATTGACCCCAAGGCTCTGTGAGCTCTCACAATCTCCCAACTATCTGCTGGTATATCCGGAAGTGGTGATTGAATCATAGAGAAGATGTATTGTTTCAGATCAGTTACTGGTCTAGGGATGCCTCTAAACCTCAGGTTATTTCTTCTTGACCTGTTTTCTAGGTCTTCGTACTTATCCTCGAGCTAAGTAATTTGGGATAAATTTTGAGATATTTCTCTCTTATCTTTTTCTTGAGCTTCAACTATTTTGTCTGAAAATTCTTCCAGAAGTTGCGTCCTTTGTCCCATGGCATACAAATATTTTCTAATAATTATATATTAAGATTACAATTTGCTTATAGGACATATATCAATTTAAGTTCCAGTTATTGTATTGTTTGTTTGTTCAAAGTTGAAAAAATTATGTTAGCATTTTTTTTTTCTTTCTTTTCTGTTCATTTCCTTTCCATTTTTATAATATGTTATGTGAAAATTGATATTTTAAATCTAAACTCGGTGTTGTTATTTGCAACATAAGATCTCAACCAGTATTGTTTATTGTATCAAGATTGTTATAGACCTTCTTACAACCTTTCAATTTAGAACATAGAAAATGTTGAAATGTGTTCTATAAGTGGTAAACACATAATATACCCTGTATAACAAGCCTCGCAATGAGTGCCGAAGGTACTCACAGTACACAACGGTTTCAATTATGTCTCAAACAGCATTACCATGGCTTCAAATTTCATTGCCCCATCATTTTTGACAGACAAGTCGCTAGTATGTATATAAATGTGAACACAGATGTACAATTTATTTACTATATATATATATATATATATATATATATATATATATATATATATATATAGATATATGTGTGTGTTTCTGTGTGTATACATTATAAATTATGGGTTAAAGCTTTCATTGGAAAGACATACTGCTCCATAGTGGCCGAATCTGGTAATGCATGATTAAGTTTAGTTTTGCAAATGTTTGTGTCCCCTATTCTTTTAATTTGGGGGGAGTGGTTGTCCTGTCCCCCCCATCTCCCCAGTTCCTTCACCCTTGATCATTTCTGACAAATGTATACATAAATACAAATAAACATATGATTTGAGATCAAGTGCACTTACAGGCAGAAATATCACTACATATAGACATTTCTGTGCATATACAAATATATTTCAATGTAAGGCTTCCCTGAAAATGTTCTTTCCTAGGCCTGGGCCTCATGGGCCTAAATAGAAATACACCCCTGTTAATTGGTAATACTTTTCTTTTTGTGTAGGAAAATCAATATACTACAAAGTTATTAAGGTGTTATCTATCCTCTTATACAATTATCAAGTACACCAAGCAGAATATTATCATATTGACACTTATATGGCATAAACAAATTGCACATGTAATGCTGAATATCTCAGGCTTTACTTTATTTAAAATTGCTAGTACAATTTGTAGACTGTTTAAAGATTAAATCAACTTGTTTGGATGACATATGCACATTGATTATAGAAAACTTACATTGAAATGACAGAGGAAGAATGTATTCCTCTTTCTATTGTCCTGACCAGGTAGATGATGGAGAGCTACTTGAAAGCTTGGGAATTTATTTTAAATTCACAAGCTGGTGATGTGTCTGATTTATCTAAATTCTTTTGAATGTTCAAGTAGCAAAGCAAAGAAAAACATACTTCACTTAAAGGGCAAGTTCCACTAAAACGTAAAGTTTCCCTTTTTTTTCCTTTTTCTAATCTAACACATACTGCTTATATCAGAAAAATACAATACAGTGAGTAATTCTATACACATACAGCTGCTGTATTTCAGGGGGACATATGTGTTTGGTGGGAAAAAAAGACTACAAATCCCACAATGCTTTGTTGTCCCATACACTGTTACTTTGTTTAACTGCCTCAGATTGGCTACAACAAATTATGAATATAATTATGCTAATTTAGCTTTCATGTTTAGGTGAGTTCCATCTCAAAATCAACTGCCAGGAAACTGAAGACATTATGAAAACCTTAGTGTAAGTTTATTAATATTTATTTTGGAATTTACATTTACATGCAAAACATGTTTGCATTTACTATTGAATATCCTCTATCAGATGCGTTCAAAATCCAGGAAACTTTCAGTTACCTTTAAAATTCTTCTATATAGAAGACCACACATAGAGAAAAAAATAACTGTCTATGTAAAAGTTTCTAGTTGTGTTTATAATACATGGGCATTTGTGCTTCATTTATTAATTGGAAGCATTAATAATAAATGTAAATGATCAACACTGACAAATACATGTATGCATTAATTACTGTAAAACCAATTATGTAAAATACCCCACACTCAACAATCTATTTCTTGATAATATTTTTACAACACCACACGTTTCTTAATGCATACATCATCCTCTCTTGAGTAGGAGGATGCCAATGAGGCCTGTCTTTTATTCAAAAAGATAAATATATTGAATTATATGTACTAAAGGTTGAAGTGTTAGAGGAACCCAACTCAAACATGTAAAGAATCACTAATCCATAATATAATATATCACTGCAAAGGAAAAGATAAGTATGATGAACATCTATTCAAGTATTTTTACAATAATTCTCATATATACAAGAATTGGGAAATGGGTTTTTACCTGGTGCCTAACACCTCTTAGAATGACTGGAAAAATAACAAAATGTTATTTTTGTATTAGGGACAACAACAAATGAAAAATCTTTAAAATAGGAAAAAGGGGTATGATAAAAGAATATCTATAATGGATTCCTTTATTACTTCCCACTTGGGGCTAATATAAGGATAGGGAACTGAAAAACAAATTCAGTGTCCTAATTTTGTCCTGTCCCCATATACATGGATACTATAATATATAATATTTTCTAGTATATTAATGTCTAGATCGTGCTATAAAAACTAGAATAGTATACACTCTACAGTCCATGTAGGTTTACTGTATATGTAACTATATCCCCTTACTACTTGTTCATATTGCAATTTATCCCTGTTTGACTGCTCAAAAAGATAAAGAATATATATTTTCTTGGCATACATTTACCTTCATATTTAACATGTAAGTATATGACTTAGTTTAGTCAGTTATGCCAACTTAAAGGTCCCTTTTTGAGCATTCTTATTCAAGGCTATTGCATTTTCTATTACCGTATTGGTCCGAATATAAGCCGCACCCGCATAAAAGCCGCACCCGTAAAGTTCAAGGGGAAAAAATAGAAAAAAGATAGTACTCAAATATAAGCCACACCCGTAAAATTGGAGAGAAAAAGACTCTCAAAGTAATCAGCCATTGCAAGAAACAGGCTTTCTAATTAGCACTGTAGTTTTTTTTTGCAGGTTACAGGCTTTACAGTATATTAGAATTACTAAAACCGTAAATCGCTATTCAATACCGCAGTCTCAAGCACAAAAATCGTCACCCTTAACTCGCAATCGCGCAAATCGGCAGTAATTTTATGTTCGCGAATAGAAGCTGCACTCGTAACAAGCAAAGTTCACAAATCGGCAATGATTTACGGTCGCGAATATAAACCGCACCCGTAACTCGCAAGCTCAAAAATCGGAAAAAAGGTGCGGCTTATATTCGGACCAATACTGTATATAGTAACATTAATGCTATTGGTGATATAATTCCCAAAACTGGGCTTGATTTTAACGTTATTTCAATAATAACTCAATTCTTTAATGTTACTTCGTAATTATTACCTTTAGTTATACTAACTTCAGCGTTAACTAAGCTATGTATACACATTGACACTGTAACATAGTTGTTTCCCAGTTTATAAGATTGACGTGAGTATCTCAGCTTGATGACCTATATTGATATGTTCTTTGCAAATGAAAGCTCTTATTTTATGTCATTATAGGCACTTTTAGTCATTATATATCTTTTTATGTTTTACTAAAGTTTCAAACAGAGCTTAAATAGCAAAATCCTGTAGATAAAATTACTTTCTGGCAGTTTGTCTTCACTAGAGAAATGCAATGTAATGTGCATGCACTGCAATGTGCTTGAATGGCCAAAGTATTGCAGTATATAGTGATCTTTTTTTTATTGGACAAACGCATTCATAATATAGCGACCAGCTTTTGAGAGATAATGCCTCTCTTTATCAAGTCAAAAAGCGATACTGATACAAATATGAACTAAAAACAGTAAACCGAAAGAGATAAAAAAAAAATTTGGGAAAAAGAAAAACAAAATTCATTGGCCAGAGAGCATGCATGAAGTATCTTTCTACACACAATCAGAATCACAAATGTAACCCTGATACCATTGTCAAACTAATAGAATACATCCTGACCCAAAACTACTTCACCTTCAACCAACATGTTTACCTACAAATAATGGGGACCACAGTGGGCACGAAAATGGCACCACAATATGCTAACCTATTTATGGCCGACCTGGAAAAGAGATTCCTGTCCACATATGTCCACAAACCTTACAGATACTACCGTTACATAGATGACCTGTTCATCATATGGACAGAAGAGGAAGGAAAACTCAAAGACTTCCATAATTCGTTCAATACCTTTCACCCATCCATTCAATTTAAAATGGATTACTCCACAGAACAGGTTAACCTTCTGGACACCACCATTTCCATTACAAATGGCAAACTGAATTCATCTGTTTATAGGAAACCTACAGACAGATGTAGTTACCTCCACAGCTCTAGCTTCCACCCCTCCCATACTAAACAAGGGATAATTCATAGTCAAGCCATCATATACCACCGCATATGTTCAAACAAGGGGACCGTGATAAACACTTAAAAACACTGTCTGCCTCCTTCAGACAGAAGGGTTACAAACCTTGTATTATCACTCAGAAATTAACCTTTGCCGTCAGAACACCGCGGGAACATCTGTTGCAATATAAAACTAAATAAACAACTTCACGTACACCTCTAGTAACCACACACCATCCGGTTCTAGAAGGAATACACAAAATATTTAAGGATTTACAACCACAACTCACAGAGGACACATAATTGAAACATGTATTCCCCAAACCCCCAATTCTTTCATTTAGGCAGCCACCAAATTTAATCCAAACATTGGTGAACAGAAGCATAACAGAGGAAATAACAACAAATCCTGCAATAAAAGTCGCTGCAAACTATGCCAACACATCTGCAAAGAGGACACAGCCATGCACAACAACAAGACCTACAACATCAGCGGTTCATATTCATGTACATCATCTAATGTAGTGTACATGATACAGTGCACTGTATGTGAAAGGGGGTGCTACATTGGGGAAACCAGCCAGAAACTACACATGGAGATGAACCTCCACTGAAGCTCCATCAAAAAGGACCATGACGACAGCTATTGTACTCCAGTTGGACACCATTTCACCCAGGAGAATCACTCCATCCAGAACCGTAAAATAAAGTACTCAGAGGGAATTTCAGAACTATCCAACAGCGGAAAACTTTTGAATTAAAAATGATAAAATCTTTTAATACAAAGGATATGGGCATTAACATCGACTTTTTGGCCCACTGTCTTAATGTCTTATAGCTCACACATTCCACATACCTCCCCCCCTTCTATTACTGTTTTTGTAAGCTACATGCTATGCTGAAATTAATTGCTCTTTATTTTTTTGTTCTTATCTACAACCTGATCTATAGACTTACATACTGACCTATCAGAACATTATTTACAATGCTGCTCTGTTTCCTCACTTAACTCTGGCCAATGAATTTTCTTTTGCTTGTTTTTCCAATTATTTTTTTTTCATCTCTTTCTGTTTACTGTTTGCGAAAGATCCATCTGCATAGTATAAATATTAAACGTGTATGTACCCCTAGACATGGATATATCCCTTACAATGTCCCCCCATGCATGATGTTTATATTCATTTTAATGAGAATCAGGTGATAGACTCAATGTGATGTGTGAGTGGTATGTGAGTGGCATGACCGGTGAGTTATGGGGACAAATATGAAAATGTGTTACAGATTAGTACCAGCCCCATCTATGAGCGGGGAGTCACTGTTGCCAGATGTTTGGAGGGCAAAGGTTATCTAACATGCACTGCAGAAGGTCAGACATATAGGCACCAACTATATGGTCTGTCTACAGGGTTTCTCTACCCCAGAACCAGGAGCAGAGAGAGAGAGAAATACATGTTCTTCCTTCTCCTACCTGTGCAAGAATGAATTAGGTTGACGCCCCTAAAGGCGGCCCCGGGGGCGGAGACTAAAAGTTCCCACGGATTAGCCCCGTCTGATTAGACAGAGGTAATTAACTGATTGTAAGAGTTACTCCATTGCCCCAGGGGGGATGGGGGTTTGGCTAAAGGTAGCCACTCCCTATAATGTGTTGTGGAAGGTTTTAAATAAGCTGAACCAATTCAATAAAGTGTTCTTAATTTTCATCACAACTTGAGTAAAGATGTATTATTGACCAAAGGACATGCTGGTAGTAAAGATCGTCAGACTTACTATCCAGGCTGCCCAGCGCACACTACCCAAATGCTGGGACATATAGGTCTTTGTACCTTAACACTGGTGGCTAGTGACGGGATGACCCTCATCGCCCAGAGAGACAACTATATCCAAGATTAATGGAAAGACAATACCAAGGGCTGAAAAGAGCTACCCTTAAAGACCTACTGGAACAAAGAGGCAGACAAGCCAGTAATCTCAAAAAAGGGGAGATTATTGCAATGCTAAATGAAATGGATGAAGGACCCAATGGGCCCAGCACAGCTGACAGAACCCCCGAAGAGGCAAGCTTTGACCGGGCGGTAAGAATCAGACTGGCTCATTATGGTCCCAACCCGTCTCCAGAGATCATCAGCCGGGTCATGGACGCTGTGGATGCCAACCTGCGACGCCAAAGCAGTGCTACAGCAGCTCCAGTTCTAGCATCCCCGGTGGAGAAAAGAAAGGTACAGTATGCAGCTTTTAAATCCTTCATTGAAACAGAAGGGGAGATTGATGGGTACCTTGCTGATTTTGAGCGGCAATGTGCGCTACACAAGGTACCCGCAGAAGACTGGGTTACTATATTGTCCGGAAAGCTATCCGGCCGGGCCAGTGACGCTTTTCGGGCCATTCCTGATGAGGAGATCGGGGATTATGTGGCTGTAAAGGAAGCTTTGCTCTCTCGGTATGCCGTTACACCGGAGGCATACCGGAGGCGGTTCAGAGACACTGCCAAACTAACTGGGGATTCCTACGTCGAATGGGCATGTAAAGTACACCGCACAGCCGCTCACTGGATGGCGGGGTGTCAAGCCGTATCCAGGGAAGAGGTGCTGCAGATGTTCCTGCTGGAACATTGTTTTGAGAAATTATACCCAGGCGTCAGAGAGTGGGTAAGGGACCGCAAACCCTCCACCCTGCATTAAGCAGCCCACCCTGGCAGATGAGTACACGGATGCCAATAAACTGGACAGTGCTATTGTTAAGACTCCTGCCAGAGTGGAGTACCGACCAGCAGCACCCCCTCCAGCTAATAACTACCCTCAGCCGCCCCGGTCTAATTCACGGGACTACTCAACGCCCATCCGGTATTTTGGGTGCAAGCAGCTGGGGCACAAACGACCGGAGTGCCCGCTGAATACCGCTAAGCTTTGCTCTCTCAGTATGCCGCTACACCGGAGGCATACCGGAGGCGGTTCAGAGACACTGCCAAACTAACTGGGGATTCCTACGTCGAATGGGCATGTAAAGTACACCGCACAGCCGCTCACTGGATGGCGGGGTGTCAAGCCGTATCCGGGGAAGAGGTGCTGCAGATGTTCCTGCTGGAACATTGTTTTGAGAAATTATCCCCAGGCGTCAGAGAGTGGGTAAGGGACCGCAAACCCTCCACCCTGCATGAAGCAGCCCACCCTGGCAGATGAGTACACGGATGCCCGTAAACTGGACAGTGCTATTGTTAAGACTCCTGCTAGAGACGTACGGGAGGGAAACCCGGGAGTACCCGACCTTGGAAAAGTATAGGGCTAGGGCAAAGGCTGGGGAAGAGGGAGTAGATGGGGAGCGTTACGTGTGGGTGGGGGACAGGTTGTATAGGATCCCTAAACCTTCCCAGAAAAAGAATACCCCTCCGCAGAAACGGCAGCTGGTGGTGCCTGCGAAATACCGACAGAAGATTCTGCGGATTGGGCATGATGTGCCATTAGCTGGACATCTAGGCACCCGCCGCACAGCACATAGGATCACTCAAAATTTATTTTGGCCCAATTTTAACCGAGATGTGCGGGTATACTGTAGCACTTGTGACACATGTCAACGGGTGGGTAAATGGGGGGATCACCCAAAAGCTAGGCTTATGTTTATGCCTATCATTGGGGAACTCTTTTCCCGCATAGCCGTTGACATTGTGGGTCCCCTGGCCAGGGCTAGCCCATCAGGTAAGAAGTATATTCTCACCGTGGTGGACTATGCCACTCGTTACCCAGAGGCAGTAGCGCTGTCTATTATTGAGGCAGAGACAGTAGCTGATGCACTGGTTAAGATTTTTACTAGGGTAGGGTTCCCTCAGGAGATTCTCTCCGACCAGGGAACTCAGTTTACCGCTGGGCTCACCCAGCAGCTGTGGAAGGTGTGTGGCATTAAACCGCTGCTTAGCTCACCATATCACCCACAGACTAACGGTCTCTGCGAGCGATTTAATGGCAATCTCAAGCAGATGTTGAGGACCTTTACTGACACTTGCAGAGACTGGGAGCGATTCCTGCCTCATCTGCTATTTGCATACAGAGAGGTGCCTCAGAAATCTACTGGGTTCTCTCCCTTTGAGCTACTCTATGGGAGAAGGGTCCGCAGACCCCTAGATCTCATTAGAGGACACTGGGAGGGAGAGACAGAACAGGAAGGAACTCCCATCGTGCCATATGTTCTGGAACTCCGGGACCGCATGGAGAAACTGTCCCTAATAGTAAGGGGGAATCTCCAGGCGGCCCAGGGGAGACAGAAGAGGTGGTACGATCGGGGTGCCCGACAGCGGGTCTTCCAGGTGGGGCAAAAGGTTTTAGTGCTTAAACCTGTGAAGATGAACAAGATGCAAGCATCTTGGCAGGGCCCGTATAAGATAGTAGCTCAGGTATGTGATACTACCTACCTTATAGCCAGCTGGCTGATGAAAGGATTCAGTTATCCTTCCATGTGAATATGCTGAAGGAGTATCAGGAGAGACCAGAAGATGTTGCTGCAGTGTGTGCACCGGCTGCAGGCGACCCAGAGAATTTACCCCTGCCTGACTTATTAGAGAAGGACCCCCAGACTGACCTCCCCAGCCTTGTACAGCTAGGGGATCGGTTAAGCCCCACGGAGAAGGTACAGGCAAAACAGCTTCTGTGGGAGAAGCAGGCGACGTTCTCCCAAGAGCCAGGCTACACTACCCTAGCTGTACATAAGGTAGAGACCTCCGGACAGAGTCCCTTACGATAGCCACCCTACCGTATCCCTGAAGCAGTCCGAGAAGGAATGCGGAAGGAGATACAGGAGATGACTCGGCTTGGAGTCATTAAACAGTCGGACAGCCCTTGGGCCTCGCCTGTAGTCCTAGTGCCTAAGAAAGATGGGACCACCCGGTTCTGTGTGGACTACAGGCCGCTCAACGAGCGAACCCCCTACTGACGCCTATCCAATGCTCCGGGTAGACGAGTTATTAGACCGTATTGCCAGGCGCTATATGACCACCATAGACCTGTGTAAGGGCTACTGGCAGATTCCCCTGGCCGGGGATGCTATCCCTAAGTCGGCCTTCGTCACCCCCTTTGGCCTGTACCAGTTTAAGGTCATGCCATTTGGGATGAAGAATGCTCCGGCTACCTTCCAGCGTATGGTGGATAGACTTCTCGATGGCTTCCAGGAATTTGCTCGTGCATACCTGGATGACATTGCGGTCTACAGTGAGTCCTGGGAAGAACACTTGGTACATGTAGGGGTGGTTCTGGACAAGATTCGGGCCGCTGGCCTGACCTTGAAACCAGACAAGTGCCATCTAGGCATGGCTGAGGTACAGTACCTGGGTCACCGAGTGGGGTGTGGGAGCCAGTGACCAGAGCCAGCCAAGGTAGAGGCAGTGGCTAACTGGCCCACACCTATCACGAAGACCCAGGTGCTAGCCTTCTTGGGGACAGCAGGGTACTACCAAGGTTTGTCCAAGACTACAGTACTATTGCCAAGCCCCTGACTGACCTGACGAAAAATAATTTACCTAAGCAGGTCCTGTGGTCTCCAGCTTGTGAAGGCACTGAAGCAGGCTCTTGTGAATGCCCCTGTCCTGGCTGCTCCAGTCCCTAACAAACGTTTTCTTGTTCATACAGATGCTTCCATGTATGGACTGGGGGCAGTGCTAAGTCAGGTCGGGGAAGATGGAGGAGAGCACCCTGTTGCATATCTCAGCAGAAAGTTATTACCTCGGGAAGTGAGCTATGCGGCAGTGGAAAAGGAGTGTTTAGCCCTGGTCTGGGCCTTGAAGAAGTTGAGCCCCTATTTATACGGACAGGAATTTTCCCTTATAACGGACCACAATCCCCTTGTCTGGCTTAACAGGGTCTCAGGAGACAATGGTAGACTGCTGCGGTGGAGTTTAGCCCTACAACCTTATAACTTCACCATCAGCTACCGACCCGGTAAGCAGAACGGGAATGCTGATGGATTGTCCCAGCAAACGGACCTCCCTACCACCTCCTAGTCCGGTCATCCCCAAGTTGACCCGCCAAAGGGTCAATCCACATGGAGGGAGCCGTGTGAATGATCCATCTGCATAGTATAAATATTATACGTGTATGTACTCCTAGACATGGATATATCCCTTACAATGTCCCCCCATGCATGATGTTTATACTCATTTTAATGATAATTAGGTGATAGACTCAATGTGATGTGTGAGTGGTATGTGAGTGGCATGACCGGTGAGTTATGGGGACAAATATGAAAATCTGTTACAGATTAGTACCAGCCCCATGAGCGGGGAGTCACTGTTGCCAGATGGTTGGAGGGCAAAGGTTATCTAACATGCACTGCAGAAGGTCAGACATATAGGCACCAACTATATGGCCTGTCTACAGGGTTTCTCTACCCCAGAACCAGGGGCAGAGAGAGAGAGAAATACATGTTCTTCCTTCTCCTACCTGTGCAAGAATGAATTAGGTTGACGCCCCTAAAGGCGGCACCGGGGGCGGAGACTAAAAGTTCCCACGGATTAGCCCCGTCTGATTAGACAGAGGTAATTAACTGATTGTAAGAGTTACTCCATTGGCCCAGGGGGGATGGGGGTTTGGCTAAAGGTAGCCACTCCCTATAATGTGTTGTGCAAGGTTTTAAATAAGCTGAACCAATTCAATAAAGTGTTCTTAATTTTCATCACAACTTGAGTAAAGATGTATTATTGACCAAAGGACATGCTGGTAGTAAAGATCGTCAGACTTACTATCCAGGCTGCCCAGCGCACACTAACCAAATGCTGGGACATATTGGTATTTGTACCTTAACACTGTTTTTAGTTCATATTTGTATCAGTATCGCTTTTTAAATTGATAAAGAGAGGCATTATCTCTCTAAAGCTTTTTTGTGGTATTGTTTTCTCTTTAGCTGGATAAAGCACTATTTGCTTGAATGACAGAGTTTCAAAGAGAAATTATTGTTTTTTCACATTGACCCTTAGGTATACCTCTTTTGTGTGGTTCATAATGTTGACTCAACCATACAAGTAAGTTGTTAGTAGCTGTTTCTTTTCTGTAAGTGGTAGTTCTAATATTTCCCAAGTTATCTTTCTCTATTTCTAGATCTAAAAAGGTCAGTTGTGATTTACTAGCTTCATATGTAAACCACATTCCTCGGGTGTTGTGATTGAGAGCGTCTACAAAGGTGGTAAGGTCCTGTCTTGACCCATTCCAAAATATCATCTATATAGCGTCTCCACATAAGTATTTGGTCAGTTAGATCAGCCATAGACTCATCTTGGTCAGAACAAATTCCAATAATGTCACTAGAAAATGATTAAACTGATCCATTTTAGTACACTCGTTCTCAATAAGTAATTTACAGCTTGAACGCCCTCTGCATGCGGTATAAAACTGTAGAGGACCTCAATGTCAATGCTTACAAGCCACGTATTTTTAGAGACAGTTAAATCTTCTAACTGTCTTAAGATGTTACATGTATCCTGTATGTAAGAGGGAAGTCCTGTCACTAAGTTTTTGAGATAATGATCCAGAAAAAAGCGTACATTTTGTGATAAATTATCATTACCTGAGATTGTCGGTATCCCTGGGATTGGTGACACCTTTTTCTGCACTTTTGAATGCATAAAAGGTGGGAATTGTTGGACTCACATTTTAATGTTTCAAAGGTAGACACATCCTTAAGAATTTTATCACACATTTTCTGATAGTCCTCATTTTCCAAAATCACAACATTCCCACCTTTGTCTGAAGGTTTTATTTGAATCCATTTGCGTGGAAGTAGTATTGTAGGGCCAAATTCTCTCTAAGACTCAGATTATATTTAAAATTCTGTTTTTGTCCATAAAGCTTTTCAAGTACCACCATTACTTGTTGGACAAAAACATTTTTTTTATTTAGTCTTTTATTTGCGGTGTAAATTTACTGTTTGTTTTTCAATATTTTGTTTTATCCTGTCTAGTTTGTCCATTCTCATTTTCCTCCAAAAGGGATACTAAGTTCATAAGGGCATTGATATCCTCTTGGCCAATACCCAGACTTTAGTATTCTTTATCTCTTTTACTTTTATAAAATATATGGAGCACCAATTTACTCCCAAATAAATTGACGTCCTTTATGTTGGTAAATAGATCTGCTTTGGATGATGGACAAAAGAAAGTAAGGCCCTTCTTAAGAACAGATTTGTGTGAATCATTTAGTAAAATTTGGATAAATTGATGGTCTGTAAGCTGTCCTCTGGGTCAATCTCTACCTGGAAAGATAAAACTGATTTCTCCTTGTTCTTGGTACATGCGTGGACGTTCTCCCTCTCATTTGGAATTGCTCCCTGTCTTAAAAATCTTGTCTGTGTTGGTGATCCTGAGATAATCTAGTTCTGGGGCCTCTTTGTACCAAATTCTCAGTCATTCCTATTGGCTATCTTAATGAGTTTTTTGGTTCTTCTACATCAGATACATCATATTCTGATGAGCTGATGTCAGATACAGTTTTATACCTTGGAGCTGCTGGGATTTGTTTGTATACTTTTCCATTCTTATCATTCTGATCTCTCACGGTTTTCTTTTGTTTTCTAATTTTTATCTAATTTTTAAACTTTTCAAGTTTTTCATTTAATCTTTTGAAGTCCATTTTATACTCTAATATTCCCTTGAAGGTTTCAGCAAATTTTTGACTTTTTTTCCAGGTCAAAATTTAGAGTATCAAGATTATTTTGCTCAGTTTGCACTATTAAACTCATCAAGTCAAATGAACATTGGGATAGAATTTCTGTCCATTTTTTCAAGAAATCCTCATCCATTAAGTTAGTAGCTGGCATACAGTAACTTTTATTCTCAAGCCTCTAGGAATTATGTTTTGTTTGATGTAATTTTGGAGGCTGGTTAGTTCCCATACTATTCTAACTTGTGTTTTCAAGTTTTTGTTTAGATCTCTGAATGCTGCTCTGACATTTGGATTTTCATCTGTTCTTTTAGTTAGTGGCAAAGTAAAACTCTCTGTTGCTTCACTTTGAAGTTTCAAAATTTTCCAGCTGTACATATTAAAACTAGCTATATTATAATTAATAATGAATGTAGCTTTAGAAACAAGTTTATTATGAAGGTAATAATCCCAAAAATAATTCCAATGGCTTGAACCATAAATTATCTAATATATACAATGTTTTTTTCCTGGTGTCTAACACCTCTTAATATAAGAACTTAGAGTGACTGGGAAAAATAACATTTTATTTTTTATTTAGTGACAACGACAAATTAAAAATCATTAAAATAGAAAAAAGGGGGGGGGGGTGATAAAAGAATATCTATACACTCTACAGTCCATATAGGTTTACTGTATATGTAACTATATCCCCTTCCTACTTGTTGATAAAGCAATTGATCCCTGTTGTTTGTGGCAGAATTGACTGCTCATGGCATAGATTTACCATCATATTAAACATGTAAGTATATGACTTAGTTTAATCAGTTATGCCAATTTACTTTTTGGGCATTCTTATTCAAAGCTATTGCATTTTCTATTATATAGTAACATTAATGCTATTGGTGATATAATTCCCCAAACTGGGCTTGATTTTAACGTTATTTCAATAATAACTCAATTCTTTAATGTTACTTCGTAATTATTACCTTTAGTTATACTAACTTCAGAGTTAACTAAGCTATGTTTACACATTGACACTGTAACATAGTTATTTCCCAGTTTATAAGATTGACGTGAGTGTCTCAGCTTAATGACCTATATTGATATGTTCTTTGCAAATGAAAGCTCTTATTTTATGTCATTATAGGCACTTTTAGTCATTATATACCTTTTTATGTTTTACTAAAGTTTGACACAGAGCTTAAATAGCAAAATCCTCTAGATAGGTACAATTATTTTCTGCCAGTTTGTCTTCACTAAAGAAATGCACTATGTGCTTGAATGTGCTAAGGTGACCAAAATAAAATAATATATATATATATATATATATATATATATATATATATAAAAGTATATTTATTTTTCCATTTTTTTATCTGCACTATGTGCTTAAACAATTTTCTATATAAAGGTCTCATTTAATATTCCTTATGCAATCAGAGGTAAATGGAACTCTAATTGTGTGGTATTATTTTCTCTTTAGCTGGATAATGCACTATGTGCTTGAATGACAGAGTTTCAAAGAGAAATGATTGTTTTCTCACAATTTCTCTATATATATCTGCACTATGTGCTTACATTTGTATTAAAGTGTATAATTATTTCTTGATTTGTTTAGATTTGACAATGCACCATGTGCTTATATGACCAGAAATTCAAAGGAAAATAGTTATTTTTTTCACAATCTTTTTGTACTATGTGCTTAGATGGGCAATGCACTATGTGCTTGTACAGCCAGAGATTCAAAGGAAGAACTATTGTTTTTTTCCTTTTTAACTATCTTTTTTACAATCACCATGTGCTTAAATCATTACTAGAGTATCTAATTTCCTCTTAGTTTATTTGAGCTGAATCATGCACAGTGTGCTTATATGGCCAGAGACTCAAGGAAGAACTTATATTTTCTCAATTGTTCTGCACTATGTGCTTAGATGGATACATACATATTTTACTAGATGTCTCTTAAATACAAGAGTTTTCACAGAATCAGACTGAAAGTGTTATTGTATTCCTGAAACCTGGATATGTATCAGTACAAGCTATATAGAAGGGGTAAATAGTAAGAAAGCACTCTTCCTAGCTCTCAAACGTGTATTCAGTCTTGGCTTAGCTTCTGACCTCAGACGCATATCCTGACGTACGTTTCGTTAGTAAAGGCGTGACTTTATCAAAGGGAGGAACAAGAGTGCCGATACTGCCTCTTATTTATAGTCAAAGCAGTTTCCATGGTTACCTTCATATTCAAAAGTAGATATCAGGTTAGTATGAACTAACAAGATTAGAGAAATAAAGTCATATTTTAAACAAGTGTATTTAAAATGGAGAGAACAGATGTAAAATCATACATATAGATTAAGCCACAATTGCGGGTATGTGGCTGCTAGTATTTAAAGAAGGAACACTTTTTCTTTAATTGGTAGATTAGAGTCTGTAAACAAAGAGATGGTTGATATATTAGGATTTATTAGTAAAGCTCCAAAAAATATAATAATAAGTGGACTAAAGCGACAAGGATTCATAAGACCCTGGTATTATTAACAATCACAGAGGTAGACAAATATAAATTATCTTTCTTATCAAACCTTTTATATATATACACTTGTATTCAAATAAATAATAATAAAAATAATACAAATTAAACTACCAATTTTTTAAGGCTCATAAATAAAACGAGCATAATGTAGTGAAAGTGAATCAAAAATATCACTAGTGTACCAAAAGGATATATACACTTTTTCTAAAATAATAATAAAGATTAGTAGCTTAAATTACCATTTTTTTAAGGCTCATAAATAAAGCAAACATAATAATGTTGAAGTGAATAAAAAAGTTTTTATAGCACGGTCTAGACATTAATATACTAGAAAATATTATATATTATAGTATCCACGTATATGGGGACAGGAAAGGACTTTGTTTCTCAGTTCCCTATGTTTATATAAGCCCCAAGTGGGAATTAATAAAGGGATCCATTATAGATATTCTTTTATCAACCACCGTTTTCATATTTTAAAGATTTTAAATTTTTCGTTCTCTCTAATTAAAAAGTAAAATTTTGTTTTTTTTTCCCAGTCACTCTAAGTTCTTACAATAAATTTCAGCATAAAATAGACAATGCATGGGAAAGCCCCCACGTCCCATGCTAAAATCTGATAAACAGGGAGAAAACTAATATAGGCAAGGTATCAAGTTCTTAAAGATAAAAACACACAGTTAATGGGTACCCCACACAACCCGTATCAAAGCACTCATTATAATATATTTACTGCAATGTCATGTAAAGCATATGTCCAATATCAAATGCTCCAGCAAACAGTGTTTAGTCAACTTCAGCATAAGCTTATTCATTACTTAGGTGTCTGACGCTATTATGGCTTTGAGTTCTTCCACTTGGATGGCTAGGTAGATAACGTCTTTCCACTACAACCAGTTTCCATTTCCACCGGGCTGTACTCTGGATAGTATGCATTGAGCACGGTGTCTCAGGAGAGGACTCCAAATCCTGCTCCCATCATCAGTTGCTAAGTAACAGGCATCTCAGTTTAAAGTCCATGTAGCATAAAATAAAACAAAGTGGTATACACCGGGCAATTCAGGATATCTGTAACACTAATGTGCAACTGTCATGACGGAATCAAACTTTAGTACATATTCCCCATAACATATTATAGAAATGAAGATTTTTTCCAAGTGATACCCACCATTTAACCACTTAGTATCTGGTCCTATACATTTTAACGGTGAAGTCAGCAGATCCTTTAAATACATTCTCCCTTACTTGTTATCCCATTGCTTTGTTTATTCACTAAGCAGTGAAGCGACTGTGAAGCAGCTGGTTATGTTTGTTTTTGTTTATTAACGATTAATTTTAATGCAAATCATAGAATAAAATACTTATTTCCTTAGTTTATATGCTATCCACTTCCTAATTTCTGTTATAATAGTAGCTACCTTTATTATTTATTGCTTTTTATTGTAGTAAAACAAATGGTTGCAAATAGACTATAACAGGGCTGTCCAAGTCCGGTCCTGGTGAGCACCACACGGGCCTGTATTTGCGGATATCCTTTCTGTGCACAGGTGAGTCAATCAGGACGACTAAAGAAACAATTCACTCACCTGTATGCAGCAGGGATATAATCAAATCCTGGCATGTGTGAGGCTCTCCTGGACCGAACTTGCCCACCCCTGAACTATAAGATAAAAAATAATATTGTTTTGTTATGGTACTAAGGTATGCAGCCTCCAAGTTATACGTGCCCTTGCTAACACTTCAGTTATCATGCAACAAAATAATAAAGCCTGGATAGGCACTCCCTGATAAATTTGCTGACTGCACATTTAAGGTCAATACACATTTATGGGGAAAAATGTAAACAAATTACCGTATATAATAAATTAATGAAATTATGCTAAAGATAAAACCAATAAGAGTGCACAATATTTAGCAAAAGCAATATACAACCATATGCCCACAATTATTTAAAACTAGCGAACTGCCCGTCAAAAAATGACGGCAATGAAATTGTAAGTGAGCCAATTCTGTTTGGTGTATAATAATACATTAATAAATTAATATACTTTACCTATTTTGAAGTAATATATGCAGGAAGCATTCTGTTGAAGAGCTGACATTCTGTTTTGATGTTGCTTGAGCATTAGTGGTGTGGAGCTGCTGTGTAAGCGTGATGAATGTGTGCAGTGTAATAGTGTGTGTGCGCGAGACCAAACCGTTAGCGTAGTTGTGTACTTCCGCATTGTTCTAAAATGGCGGCTAATGTGTGGTATGCGTCTGTAGCGGAATATCCGTAGGTGCTTTGTGGTGTTTTGCGTGTTTCTTGTGGTGTTTTGCGTGTTTAGAGTGCTGTAGCCTCGTTTTCATTTTGTTCGGCGGCCATTTTTTCTCTCGCTTAGAGAATTTTTGAGTGTCTAAACTCTTTTATTTTGAGTTAAATTAAGGTGTAACTTCATTTTTTGAGGTCCTGGATGCTCCCTCTTGCTGTAGGTAAGCTTTTTATTTATGTGTTGTGTGTATTTAATGTGTTTTTAATTTTTTCATGTCCGCGAGTTGCGGCCGATTTTTGCGAGGTCGTATTGGGTGGTAACGTGTCTCGTATGTTGTTTGCGTTACGACATAAAGTTTGCGAGGGTCGCAGTTGCTGGCAAGGAGCGCCTTTGGCGCTCCTTGCCAGCAACTGCGGCCCTCGCTTCGCGCAAGCGTTAGCAACAACTTGTATTCTCACAACTATATATGTGATGATGGGATATCATCATTTGATGTCTGATTTCAGAGAAATAAAATATGTTCTAAAGGATCTTTTGTTACTGGTGCTCTGTTGTCACTAATATAGCAAGTAGAAAATCAGATAAACAATCTGAGTCTAACACATATATTGAGAAAATGCATGTACACAATATAATATTCAATGCACTCAAATACTCATGTGCATAACAATGCATCATGGATAACCACCTGCATGTAACTGAGGTACAACATCCTTCCTTGGGTTTGGCACAGCCCTGTTAGGTTGGTATTCTGCCAGAGTGAACAACCCTTTAATAAAATGAAGATTCAGATCAGTCCAAGATCAACAAACATTTACCTGTGGTCTTTTTTTTTGGTTCCACACTCAAAATGTTGTGTGGCAAAAAACAGCCACCTAGTCTTATTGCAAAGACATGTGCTATTGATATGTGTTAATATACAGAGAGCAGGGTACGACAGGGAAAGGGTTAACCTTTTCGCTGCCAGAGTCATGCGGCATTACTTGGTAGCTATCTGGTAGACCTAGTGGAGACAGATAGGGCAAAGAGAGGGATGATCCTATCAATCTCTGTACTATATGGTAATGCCTGTTATTGTGTAAGAGTAGCCAGCTAGGCACCGGGAGATGTGTGATGTGACCACAACTATATGTGTGTGAGAAAATAAATGTGTGTTTTCTTTACTCCCAACCGTGTATCATCCAGTATGGGGAGATTGGGATTATGAGACTGTACAGTGCATCTCTTGGATATTTTACAGTCTACCAGCGGAGATATTGAGTGTAATATTGCATCTCCACTACATATTGTATTTAGCTTACTGTCTCAACCAGAGGCAGAGCTACCAGTGGTTCAGGTGGTACAATGCACCAGGGCCCTTCTCTGGGGGTCCAGAGCTGGGACATTTTTTTTATTTTTTTATTTTCCAAGTGGTGGCAGTGTGGAGCAGTCCAGCATGCTATGGATGTTTATCAGGGAAGAGGTGAGAGAGAGCAAGGGCTGGATGACAGCAAAGTACAAGGAATGGGTTCTGTGAGGTGGGTGCTGTGTGCGGCTGGGTGCTGTGTGAGGATGGATGCTGAGAGGGGATGGCTGCTGACATTGACTTGGTGCTATGTAGAGTTGGATGCTAAGAGGGTTGGGTATTGTGTGGACCTGGATGTCGAGAGAGGCAGGGTGTTATTTAAAGATGTCTGGTTTTCATTGTACTTTTTGATGAAAAGTCTGTGCATATTCATTCTTAGATAACATTCTTTGCTGGTTTCCCCAATATATCAGCCCTTTCACATATTTCACATACAGTACATTGCATTATGCAAATCACATTGGATAATGTACATGAATATGAACCTCTAATGATACAGGTCTTGTTGTTATGTGTGAGTTTTATTGCAGGGTTTGGTGCCATTTTCTCTGTTATGATGTTCATTGGCCAATCTTCAGTTCACCAATGTTTGCCTGAGATTTGGTGGCTGTCTAAATGCAAGAATGGGAGGTTTGGGAAAAATATATTTTAATTATGGGTTCTCTGCTAGTAGTTGCTGTAAATCCTTAATCCGTAACAGGTTTTCACAGAGTTATAATGGCAGAGGTTATTTAATGTAATGACACAGGGCATGTAACCCTTCTGCCTGAAGGATTTTGTGTTTTTAAATGTTTGTGATGGTCCCCAGAGTTTGAGCATATGCAGTGATATATAATGGCTTGGCTGTGTCTTCATGAGCTGCAGAAGGCAGACACAAGCTGATATGATTTGGATGATTTTAAGAAGAAACAATAAGCACTTCATAAGTTCATAGGTTTAAGATTAAGATTGTTTAAGATTGCATTGTGCCTCATATGAGCCTTATGCAGGGAACAGAACAGGGTCTTAGTAATGGAGGTGTTTTGTAATAAAATTACTATTAACAAAATTTTGCATATAATACGCCACAAAAAAAGTATCACTGCTACACAAACTTTCAATTTGGCACAAATTCTGCCTATACTGCCAACCAGGGACATTTTAGGGACAACTAATATCTGGGGACAGAGGTCCCAATTAGGGCACTGTCCCCTGGACATTAGGACAATCATAATGGTCCAAAAGGTAATTACGATGACCTAGAGCTCACTATAAGCACTGATATCAACAAATCTTTTTCCTGCTGTACGTCTATTTTTCTATGGTGTGAGCCAATTATAGAACAAAATCTGAGTCTAAACAGAGGTCTGTGAAATGTAGGCCAAAGCAGATCAATATCTCTTCCCTGATGCTCCCGGTATCTGTGTAATGCAGATTGAGGTAAATGAGCTAATACACAGTGACACTTGGGTGTGATACCATCTGCAATATCCCTTCCCTCATGACTTTCAGTGTACAGTGCTGATGGATGATGAAACAGCCTACATTCAGGACCAGAATCATTAGTTGCCATGGCAACGCTCTCTTAATAGGCCTACATGTTATATGCCTGTCTGACTATTTTGATACTAAAATTCATGACAATGAAACTCACATCAGGAACACAGATCTATTGAAAAAAAAAAACATTTGACTCTCTTCAGATTTTATTGGCCTGAATTAAAAGATTTCTTAATATCTAAAGATATAATTAAGAATCTCTATAAATGCCCTGAAGAGCCGTGAGCTATGGTTGGCTTGTGAATGAATTTCCATATAAAGAAAAGGAGTCCTGCCGTTCTCGGCTCTTACTCTATCATAAAAAACAATACTAGCTGTTGGTGATTTCTACGGGAGTGTTGCAGAGCCCTAATTAGCATACAATCTGTTTTTGAGCACCATGTGAAACCATTACACGTAATTAAATCAAGCCTACTTTTATTTAATCAGAATAACTCTTTAGTACAGTCCTGCTTTATTCAATCTCAGTTAAGTGCATTTCAATTATTAATTCAACATATTATTTCTTAAAAGAACAGTTCCTTCTACAAATTCCCTCTATCCCATTCATCTTCTCATAGATCCCGCTAGTTAAATAAACAATGTAGTCCAAATCTTTTTTTCCAGACATTGAAAGGAACATGTTTCATAGGTATCACATATACTAGTCGTCAAACTGCGAGACGTCGTCACACTTTGCGTACGAGGCAAGCCGTTAACGCGTAGCACTTAGCCGTTGAACGGCGAAGGCGCTCATCGCTGCGAGCCTCGTGAACGAGACGAGCCATTAACACGTTGCACTTAGCCGATGAGCGCCAAGCCTAGCGAAGCGAGCCGTTAACACGTAGCACTTGGGCAAGGAGTGCCGAAAGCGCTCATCGCCTGTAAGCCTCGCATAGCGAGGCGAGCTGTTAAGGCAATACAACGCTCTACAACTATCAGCACAAACATGCAGAAGAAATGAAACACACAAGACTTAGCCGCAAAACACTTCCTAAACGCGAGATCGCCTTGGCATGCAAGCGGTTGACAAGACGCAGGACTTAGAAAAAAAAAATCTGAGACGCAAAAAATTACGAGATTAACGGACGAACGACTAAAATGAAAAAACAATAAAAACACACCAGATACACCCCCAAAAATTACAAAAACATCACAGACAGCACGGGGCAACAGCCAGGATGTCTGGGTGTGAGGTGAAATGAGAATTCAACTTGATTTAGACGATTTTCGCCACTCGAGTGAGGAAAAAAATGGCCGACAAAAAAAATTTAAACGAGACTCTGGACCTCGCAAAACACTGCCAAACGCGTAGCACTTTACACATCACACTACGACCTACAAAATACACTATTACCAAAGCTGGAAAATGCTCACGAGACGCGTAACACATTAATAACATTACGTATATACAATACCGCTTTCCATAATAAACCAACAGCTTTACCTGGAAAATGGACACTTGGAACATTCATTACACTTTATAAGCAGGGCACCAACACTCAAAATGTATATTCTATGCTGTCTGAAAATACAAACAGATTTTTAGCTCTTCAGCCTATTGCTCCCTGCATATATTAATTATAAATACTTAAAGTATATTAATTTATTGAATAAATAATTTGTTATTACTTAACTACATACACATAAAAATATATATCTCTCTTTATCATGACTCATGAAGGTGCTCAGAGGACCAAAAGTACATGACAGGAGAGGCTCGCAATGAGCACTGAAGGTCCTCACAGTACAAAACGGTTTACATTGTGTGTCAAACAGCATTCCCATGGCTTTAAATTTTATTGCCTCGTCTTTTTTGATGGGCAAGTCGCTAGTAATATATAAAAAATGAATGCCTTTCTTACAGCTTCAACAACATATCACTTTCCTTCTCCTGTTCCTCCTGTTGTTTTTATTCAAATGTCCAGGATATGGATAGAAGCCAGGAGTACGTACTTCAGGATATATGTGTGTATAGAGCATTGTACACATGACGTGTATATAATCTAAAACTCAGACAGTTGGCACATCATACAGGAGGGAAATAACACTACCAACTAGTGTGTTTCTGCAAAAAAAAAATGGCTACTTGTTGGGATATAGGCTCCTATTTAATTGCAAGCCTGCAGTTTACATTATACTGGCCTTACATCTGCAGACTTGAAATTTGCAACAGTTACAGAGCAATACAATTGATCAAGCCCGCAGCTACTTGTCCAAAAGCATAAACCATAAACCATGCACTCGTAAGTAGCATTTCAGAGCATGATCAATGATATAATACGGAAATTGAACAGTAAAAAAATAACTTGGATTGCAGATTTGTGAGCTTGAGACTGTTGTGCAATTAATTCTAATGTCGTTCTTCGCTTTCCCTTTCTTTTAAAGTGCAGTATTGATGTTTTATTTGCATTTACGGTGCTACGGTCAGGTGTTTACCCCCTTGCGAGTCGTATCTGTACGCATAGGATTTTCTTATATATTTGTCACTTAAGGGTGTGAAAACATATGGGGCTTGAGGAATTGTAGCAATTGAACAGCAATTTGTGATTGTAACATTTACGGGCTTGAAAGATCAAAGGCTTAGCTGGGTTGAAGTTACGATTTTGACAACCGCAGGGATTTGCTAGTGCTGCTTTATTTGTGTATCTCTGGGGCCTGAGAACCTACCCACCACAGGCCACTCAGTGATTATCCCCCCTGGACCCTAAAAGATCATCTAAAGATCATCTTATATATATCTTACTCATCATATCTACATTGGGAAAATAAATAGTGACCAAATTACACTGCCACATGACATATATCAAGTCTTAGGGGGAACATTTTAGATTTGGTTGTTCAGTCCCTCAGTTGTGTCCAACTCTCTGTGACCCTATGGATTGCAGCACACTTACCTATGTCTCTGTCTGGGCTTATCCACAAGGTTTTCATGGCAAATATATAACGGAGTGGAGTTGCCAGTTCTTTTTCCAGCGTACTGTGATTTGTCTGACCTCTGTGCTATGACTTGCCCACCTACCGTGGCCCTACATGGTATAGCTCACAGCTTCATTAAGGTACATAAGCCCCTTCACCCCCACAAGGTAGTGATCCAGAAGGGGACCATGGGAACATACAGCACACTAATCTACTCTAGCCCACCAGGAAGGGCCACAAACACACATGGAGGCTGTGCAAAGGCACGTAGAGCCCATCCTGGAAAGGTCCAATGCCATTGCTGGTGGCCATGTACCCAGATGTATACCCATTATCATTGTATTAAATTCCATCAAGTGTTTTGCTATTAATCAATTAACATAATCACCTGTCATATTGTAATTAGACCTTCAGGGGAATGTTCATACTCCACAGTATCTCAAATTGGACCTGTCCTGTGTATTAACCCTTTATTATATTATATATATGTGTATATACAGTATATATGTGTATATACAATATGTGTATATACATATGTGGACATTCATGTATACCTCACTCTTCATTTATATATATATATATATATATATATATATATATATATATATATATATATATATATAAATCTTATATGATATCTTATCATGTTAATATTATTATTATTATTACTATTATTATTATTATTATATGCATTAATCAATTGCATAGTAACTAGGGCTCATTAGTTTACTGATATAGGAATGTGACACAAAACCCCAATCATTGAAAACACACTGACGCAGAGCACACTCAGAAATGTACAAGACTGTGCATTAATATCATGGGTGTGGTGTGGGCAGATCCCGGGAAGGACAAGATACTTTTTTTGGAAAAAAGGGGATACATAAAGGGGGTAATGTCATAGTCTAGAATAATCATGATGCATAGCACCTACCAGGGACACATGTGGTCACTACACCACTACCACCGTAATCTGCTGAAATAAAGGATCATCAGAAATCCCTCCATTTAATTGTAGAAACCAGTAATGTGCATAGCACTTACAACTTGTATATATCTGCTCAACAAAACATATGCCAAAAACCTCTGGACTGTGTAATCCAATCCAGTTACACACATACAATGTGTTCCCACAACAAAAATCTGAAAAGAAGTGGTCCAAAAAAAAAAAGGCGGAGGAGGATAACAAAAAAGAAAAACATGCATGTACAGTACAGTGCTAAATACTGTAACAATTTACCAACTCACCTTATTTCCATCTGCAAACATTACTAATCATTAGCTAGTTCTCACTGGCCATAACAATTAATAATGATGTGTCATCTCACAATAAATGCTTAGCTGTGACCAGCATCAGTGGTCAAGGTGTACTATCACCATCTCCATATGATATTGCTAAATAACATTGATATCACATCCATCAGCTATACAGGTGCTAGTACATGTTAAAGGATACTCATGATATCAGCAATATTGGAAAATACCAATTAATACGGAGAGGACACAAAGGTCAGCAGCCAGATTCAATGCTACTTACATCAGACAGAAGGATCTGTTCTCAGACTGATATTGAGGTCAGGATCAAATGCTTCACGAGTGCAAATATTACTGCTGGCTGTCAATAACATGCCACCTCCATAGTGGTATTAGTCTACATTTAAGCAAACAACAATTATGTCTAAGATATCTAGATATATGATAGCTTTAATATTGTGGGAGCTACATGTTAAATGTATATGCAAGTGAGCTGGATTATGAATGCATCTGATAGAGGAGAATTAGTAGTGTATGTAAAAAAAAAACATTTAAACAGTTACCCTAAAGTTTACTGACTTTCTTGCATTTGCAAACTGTTCTCTATCAATGTTGACACTTCCTGAAAATCCCGGCGAAAACTAGCATACATAATACATTGTATACTTTTGGTCTGTGAATTGAGCTGCAGCTTTCCTTTAGATTTCCGTAATACCCAGAACAAGGTCTGTGTCCCTTCATTCACTTTTTGATTGTTTTATCTACATACCAGGTGAAACTTTCCCCAGCCCCAGTGATTTGCCCTTGTAATACCCCAGCCCCCTTGATTTGCCCCTGTGATCTCTGTCAGACCCAGTAAATTGCCCCATTACCTCTCCCAGCCCCAGTGAATTGCCCCATTACCTCCACCAGCCCCAGTGAATTGCCACTGAGATTTCTCCCAGCCCCAGTGAATTGCATGGACTCACTCATACAGAGACACATGCACTCACACAGAGACACATGAAGAACCATGAACGTTCTCTTCCTCAAACTTTGCAGGTCATTGCAGGGCCATAAGCCAAGCATAAATGCTCATTTGCTAAAAGACAGATTAGAATGGGAAGAAGAAGATAAAATGTTTGGTTTCAGTACAATTATAATTTGTCAGAATTTATCAAGGAGAGGGTGTATGATCTAAAGAACAACCGTGTAACCTCTCAAGCATTTTTACTTGAATGTTGTCGATTTATGGTCTTTTAAGGACCCAGTGTAGCAGCCTCATCTAACTGGCTGCATACAGTATTGCTGATTGGCTGCAAAGCTGAGCACACTCACATAGACAAGGTACATTTTTACAAAAACGAACCCTCTCAGCATTCTAGCTCAATCCTGGGGGGTGTAAACATCATCTGCAAAAGTTTTTTTTTAATGCAAAGCTAAAAAAAACATAGTGCATGCAAATAAATGTAATCACACACTACCAAATCCCCTCTATCAGATGCATTCATAACCCAGCTCACTTGCATATACCTTTAAGGGGCGCTGCCATTGAAGGAATGTCTACCTGAGAGGCACTAGGAATATCTTACACTTAATAAATTTCCTTCACAAAGCTTGCAGATGCAAAAGATGCCTTCATGGACCTGAATTGTGCCTAAAACAAAACAAAAGATAAAACACCTGCAAAATGAGGCCTTAAAAATATAGGAACTGCAACATCTCTTCTCAACAGCATTCTTCAGTGACCATCAATTGGTGAAATGTTACACAGAATTCAATGTGTCCACAGAGAAGAGGATCATGGACCATGTGATGAGAGGTAGCCAACTGTATACAAAATATCACATAATATAGGCCATGTTCCTATACTCTGTAGCCAGGCTAGATTAGGTTAACATTTGGACCAATAGATTGTCACTGAGGAGTGCTGTTGAGAAGGCACAAAACATATGTGCAGGCCCTACATCCTTTCCGCCTAGCATCAAGGCCCCAATCTCCCGTGGGCAGTCTTTTTTGTGGTGGTTGGAGGCAGAGGAAGCACATGCAGTGGTGGTGCTGGTGGCGGTGGACTTGGCAGAGGCATGGGGGTAGGAGTGGAGAGGCCTGGCCTGCTAATGCACGTGGGAGGCATCCGGGGAGAGGCGGGGCTGGGGACCAAATCGTGGCGCAAGGCATCTGTGGTCAGTCGTTTGAATGCGCTCTGGTCCACTCCTATCCTGAGCAGCTCGGCAAGGTACAATTCTGTCATTAGATTGTTACATAGTTACATAGTAATTTAGGTTGAAAAGAGACTTTAGTCCATCAAGTTCAACATTTTTAGATCTCCTCTGATCTGCAATATGCAGATTTATTGTTAATTGATCCAGAGGAAGGCAAACAGAAAAAAAAACCCAGTGAAACTTGGCCAATTGTCTCAACAGGGAATATAATATAAAATTCCTTCCTGACCCTAGATACTGGCGATCGTATTCATCCCTGGATCAATATTCCCTCTCTATTTATCCAGGATAGCCCTTAATGCCATTTTAATAAAAAAATATATCCAATCCCTTTTTAAAGTTATCTATCGAATCTGCTGTCACCACCTCCTTTGGTAGAGAATTCCACAGATAAACCACCCTTATTGTGAAGAACCCTTTTCTAATCTCAAAGGATGTCCCCATGTCAGTTGAAAACTTCTTGGCACAAAAAGTTCCCTTGACAAAGCCTTGTATTGACCCTGGATATATTTATATAAGGTAATCATATCCCCTCTTGGACACCTTTTTTCTAGAGTAAATAAGTTTTTCATAACTTAGCCCCTCCATTCCCTTTATTAGCTTTCTTGCCCTTCTCTGTACATTTTACAGCTCTAAAATGGGCTTTCTATGTAGTGGTGCCCAAAATTGTACTCCATATTCCAAATGGGGGCGTAATAGGGATTTGCATAGTGGGAGAATTATATTTGCTTCCCTTGCTTCTATACCCTTCTTAATACATGCTAATATTTTACTTGCGTTTGCAGGTGCTGCTTGGCATTGAGCACTGTTACCTAGGTGGTTGTCCACAAGTACTCCCAAATCCTTTTCAATATCTGATACCCCTAGATCTGCTCCATTAAAATTATAAATTGAATGGCTATTTTTCCCTCTTCAGATGCATAACTTTACATTTATTCATATTAAATCTCATATGCCACTTAGATGCCCATTCCTCTAATTTATGCAAATCCCTTTGGAGAGAAAGTACACAATTTTCTGATTTAATTACCTTGCACAACTTTGTGTCATCAGCAAAAATGGAGACACCACACTCCAATCCCACTTCCATGTCATTAATAAATATGTTAAAAAGGAGGGGACCTAATACTGAGCCCTGAGAAACCCCACTTACCACATTAGTCCAATCGGAGTATGTTCCATTTACAACAACCCTTTGCTTCCTGTCCTTTAGCCAGCTCTCAATCCACAAGCAAATATTTATGGCAATTCCTGTATCCCTTACTTTGCTCAATAGTCTCCCATGTGGCACTGTATCAAAAGCCTTTGCAAAATCCAAATAGACTACATCCACTGAGTTGCCTTGATCCAAGTTCCTACCAACCTCCTCATAGAAACTAATTGGGTTTGTTTGACATGACCTATCCTTCATAAATCCATGTTGGCTCCTACTTATAACCCTGTTTGAATAGACATATTCTTGTATATTATCCCTTATTAACCCTTCTAAAAGCTTTCCCACTACCGAAGTGAGACTCACTGGTCTATAATTTCCTGGATTTGCTCTTACTCCCTTCTTAAATATAGGTATCACATCTGCCTTTCTCCAGTCATCTGGTAAAGACCGTGTGTTGAGTGAATCCTTAAAAATTAGATATAATGGTTTTACTATTACAGAGCCCAGTTCCCTCAGTACCCTTGGATGTATTCCATCAGGACCTGGGGCTTTATTAACATATATTTTTTCCAATCTCTTTTGGATTTCCTCCTGCATTAACCAGTTATTTGGTGAAGGTAGTGTAGCCCCATTATGTTGCAGTGAACAAACCACTGGTATCTGCCTTGTGTATACTGAAGAAAATAACCTATTTAGCTCATCTGCCTTTTCCTGGTCACTAATTATTAGACTGCCTGTGTCACATTGTAATGTTCCTATAGCTTCCTTCCTAGCCTTCTTCCCATTAATATATTAAAAAATATTTTTTGGTTAGTCTTACTCTCTTTTGTAACTAACTTTTCATTTTCTATTTTAGCCAGTCTAATATCCCTTTTGCAAGCCTTGTTGATTTACTTGTACTCACGTAAAGCAGTCTCTGTCCCCTTTTGTTTGTATAATTTAAACGCTTGTTTTTTACTCCGCATCTTCATCTTTAATTCATTATAGATATTATATAGATTTTATTATAGATATGTACCAAGACCGCCGGTTCATTTCCAGTCTCTCCCAATAATTTGTCTACCCGATCCACAACATGCAAAACCCGGTGCCTCCTCTCTTCCCTATTTTGCCTGGCCATGCTGCGCATGACCTCCGCATGATGGTGGAGATGCTGGCCTGGATCCCCTGAAGACACTCCAGTTGCTGGCGCATGATGGCCAGCATCTCCGCCTGCGCAGCCTGGCTTGGTGGTGGTGGGGATGGAGGTCCGTGGGGCGTTGCTGGTGCTGGTGGTGGCCCAGTGGGAAGGGTCTGGGACCCGGCTGGAGATTTGCTCCAAGCATATTTTTTTACAGAAGTTTTTAGTTAGTAAAGTTCTTGCTTTTGGATAAAAGTTCACTAACTAAAAAATTCTGTAAAAAAATTATGGTCTGTGCTTATATAGAGCCCTATTCAATTGGCCAAATCACAATTTAATAAGACTGTAAGTGACCAGGTTAGAATTAGTAATTATAGAAATTAAGCATATCAGGGAAAACAAAAAGTAATAAACAATTGGAATTTGAAGTAATGCACATAGAGTATATGTATATGTATAGTGAGTACACATTTTTGTAAATATTTGATTATATCTTTTCATGTGACAACACTGAAGAAATGACACTCTACTACAATGTAAAGTAGTAAGTGTACAGCCTGTGCAACAGCGTAAATTTGCTGTCCCTTCAAAATAACTCAACACACAGCCATTAATATCGAAACTGTTGGCAACAAAAGTGAGTACACCCCTAAATGGAAATGTCCAAACTGGGCCCAAAGTGTCAATATTTTTGTGGCCACCTTTATTTTCCAGCACTGCCTTAACCCTCATGGGCATGGAGTTCACCAGAGCTTCACAGGTTGCCACTGGAGTCCTCTTCAACTCCTTTATGATGACATCACGGAGCTGGTGGATGTTAGAGACTTTGCACTCCCCCACCTTAAGTTTGAGGATGCCCCACAGATACTGAATAGGGTTTAGGTCTGGTGACATACTTGACCAGTCCATCACCTTTACCTTCAGCTACTTTAGAAAGGCAGTGGTCATCTTGGAGGTGTGTTTGGGGTAGTTATCATGTTGGAATATTGCCCTGTGGCCCAGTCTCCGAAGGGAGGGGATCATGCTCTGCCTCAGTATGTCACAGTACTATAGCTCCCCAATGCCGGCAGCACTCACGCAGGCTCGGACCAAACACATACACACATGTGTCTATATGTGTATATATGCTTTCTTTAATATGATGTGTTGATTCCCCCTATATGCATTTACCTGATGATGCCAGATGCTGCCTCCCTTCTCTCTGTATCTCTGTTTACAGTCAAACTGAGGGTTTAATATGAGTGTTTTTGTGTTCTTTGTGCCTTATCAGTTTATCTGTCATTTAGGGATTATTTCAACTACCTTTCCTCAGTACAGATTTTGGTGGTGGGAGTGTCATGTCCTGGGCCTGCATGAGTGCTGCCGGTACTGGGAAACTACGGTTCATTCAGGGAACCATGAATGCCAACATGCACTGTGACATACTGAGGAAGTGCATGATCCCCTCCCTGCGGAGACTGGGTCGCAGGGCATTGTTCCAGCATGGTAATGACCCCAAACACACCTGCAAGATGACCACTGCCTTGCTAAAGAAGCTGAAGATAAAGGTGACGGACTGGCCAAGCATGTCACCAGACCTAAACTCTATTGAGCATTTGTGGGGCATCCTCAAACTTGAGGTGGGGGAGTGCAATGTCTCTAACATCCACCAGCTCTGTGATGTCATCATGTAGGAGTGGAGTGTGTTGAGTTATTTTGAGGGACAGCAAATTTACACTGTTATACAAGCTGTACATTTACTACTTTACATTGTAGCAGAGTGTCAGTTCTTCAGTGTTGTCACATGAAAAGAAATAATAAAATATTTTTCAAAAAGGGAGGGGTGTATTCACTTTTGTGAGATACTGTATATATTGCCTTGCAAAATTATTCACCCCCCTTAATCACCTTTTCATGTTTTGTTGTCTCACAACGTGGAATCAACATGGATTGTTTGAGGATTTGCATCATTTAATTTACAGAACATGCCCACAACTTTGAAGAAGTTTTTTTATTTTTTTATTATTGTGAAGCAAACAACAAATAGGACAAAATAACAGAAAAAGTAAAAGTGCAAAACTATTCACCCCCCTAAAGTCAATACTTTGTAGAGCCACCATTTGCGGCAATCACAGCTCCAAGTCGCTTTGGATAAGTCTCTATGAGCTTGCCACATCTTACCACTGGGATTTTTGCCCATTCCTCTTTGCAAAACTGCTCCAGCTCCTTCAAGTTGGATGGTTTGTGCTTGTGAACAGCAATCTTTAAATCTGGCCATTCCAACACATTTACATATTTCCCCTTAAACCACTCAAGTGTTGCTTTAGCAGTGTGTTTGGGGTCATTGTCCTGCTGAAAGGTAAACCTCCAGTTAACCTCCCTATGGACCCCTGCAGCAAGGTGTTAATGTAAGGACACTTTGGGGGTCCCGAAGGTGGACCACCAGCATAGAGGGGGGTTAATTTTAGGTCCCATGGCCGGGGTTTGCTAATAGTGTTCCGCGGGCCCTTTAAGGAGCCGCGGCGGGGAATTTAAATGTTTTAAATGCTGCAAGGGGTTTATGTGGGGGCCTGCAGGGGTCCCGATAGGGACCCCTGCAGCATGGTGATGTGTTTAGGGAGCAGTGGGAACATTACACAGCTGTCTAGGGCTGCTCCGAGGCAGTACGTATAGGCTTTTGGATCCCTTGCTGGCACTTTTGTGTGTCCGTAGGGATTCTTCCGAGGTGCTAGATTCACCTCATAGATTTAGGCTGCATGTCAATCATTAGCTCTCTCGGAGCTTATTCTCTGCCATTTTTCGGAGTCATCTCGCAAAGCAGGCTGCGAGGGAAGTATTGGGGAATCGGTCCTTGCAAACAGCAAAAAACTGCCTTTTGAGAGGACCAAGGGAACTAAGAGGGCTAATTTAATAAGGACCTTAACAAGGCCTATTCCGAAAGCACCTAAACAGACACGGAAATAGCTTCCACCAATAAATTAAAGTCTTTTTTTTTTTTCGTTCTAAAATATCTTGTCAAATATAGTATTTCAAAAGAGAATACTTTGCACATAAATGTTCATTTAATTAACAATATTGTGCAATATTTTTTCCTCCTATGCACTTTGGCCTACAATTCTATACTTTGTTTAAAAAAATAGCTGTATTGTGCAATATCTGACTTTATTTGTCTCTAGGAAATGTCATTTCTGCTTTTGTTACATAACTGATTAAAATTGCACTGAAATGTTAGTACCATTTCCTTTATCTGTAACAACAATGTCATGGACACTCAGATGACCCCCTGCATGGTGACTGATTTTATTCATTTTTATTCCCTTTTACCAGAAAGCAAATTGTTGCAAGCTCTTTCAAATTAATGGATAAAGCCTAGTTATTTAAAAAAAATCATATTGTATGTATGAGTCTTCGTCTTTCCTTTTAATATTCACTCCAACTCATAAATTCTTTTCAGGATTTTCTTTTCTGATTGTGAAAGAGTGCACATGGGAAATACGTTTTATATCTCTGGTCAGGACTAGACTGTTTTGTCAAGTTATTCAGATAACTGCCCAATCAACTGTGAACAAAAAATGATGGTATCAACAAATACAAAAAGAGGACACTAATGATCCATATTAGCAAAGTTCCCCTCAGAGATGGTCATGGAATAGGTTAGATGAGAATCTTATAAACAGATTAAGGAGGTGTTTAATATTAATATGCTTGTTGTGAGATGAAAGCCAAAGCTGGCGATAATGTGAATCAGTGAGTAGGTATGGAGCACTTAAATACTAGAAGCAAAGCTCCAATATTATGTATCCAAGCTGCCAACCATGACATTTGCACCGTCTCCTGGATATTCTACTGCAACCAAATTTGGGCCCACAGTCTGCTATTCTGTACCTTTGTCCTATGGGCCCATCTTCTATTTGCAACCACTAGCAGTACAATGCAACAGTTTACAGCCAATGGTTAGCATAAAGCATCAAAGTATGAAATATCTTTCATGTCTCCTATGAGAATGTTCTACAAAAAAAATTGCCGCTTATTGCGTGATGATCGTTTCTATATGTTTTGTCTGATTTATGGTAACTGACTGACAGCCCCATTAAATTAGAGCACCGTAAGTGCCACATGAGACCCGCATTGGCTGCAGGCTTGAAATTTGGCTGAGTTAAATTAGAAGGGGCTGTGAGTTACGAGCTTGAGACGCAAACCCGTAAAACATTTGTCGGCTGTCGGATTTGCAAACATTGTAGATCAATTAAGCAAACCTGTAGTTACGGGTTTAGATGGAGCCAATGGTCATCATCATAGCGTCATTGAAAAATGGAGGTTGTATTTCAGTCCTACAGGCTTCACTTAAGAGTTACGATCCGACCCACATTCCAGTCATAATGCAATATTAGAGTGTAGAAATCGCAGAGTTGTGGTTGGAGAAGTGCAAATGCTCCAGACCAGTACCTAGATGTTCAGTGAATTTGTGCGGCTCAATGGAGTGTAGTTATACCATTGGTATATGATCTTTCCAAACTTGTGTGTGAGATGATGTATTGATATAGTTTTCATTATACAAAGAACATACACGATTGTATATAAAAATTCAAGTTTATCTTTGTTTTACAGAATTTTCCGCCCTCTGGGTCGGAATTTATGTCATGTAAAAACAATGATGAAGCAATAAAATCCAAAGCTATAAAAAATGCTGATATATAATATATACAGAAATGCACAAATAAATGGATGATCAAACGCGTTTTGCTGTGGTGTACATAGCTTCCTTAGTGATAATATAGTTCTTTCTGGGTTTTCCTCCTCTGTAGGAAGCTGAAAAGTCTGTTGTGCTAGAAGGGGTTGCGAGTAACGAGCTTGAGACACAAACCGGGAAAACATTTGTCAGCCGTCGGATTTGCGATATTGTAGATCAATTAAAAAAAAACGTAGTTACGGGTTTAGATGGAACCAATGGAAACAGAGATCGTCATCATAGCGTCAGTAAAAAATGCAGGTTGGATTTCAAAGTCCTACAGGCTTCAATTAAGCGTTGTGATCCGACCCACATTCCAGTCATAATGCAATATTAATAAAGCCACAAATATTATATTCTATTACATGCAAGTTCCATCATATGTACTAACACATTGATTGCCAGCAAAAATAAACATGAAATAAAGTATTATATTGGCCCGATTTGTGGGCTTGAGAATGCTGTACTATTAATTCTAAGACCTAACATCACTTTCACTTTACAGTACAGTAGTAGTACAGTAGTGTGCTTTTATTTACAGTTAAAGTGCTACGTATCGGACTTTACCCCTCTCCCCCGGATCAAAGAATTTGCAGCACCGAAGTTCAACATTTCACATCCCGTAGGCTTTGTTCACAGCAAACCTGCAGATTATCAGCAGCCTGCTTTACAGGGCTAATTTAATAGCCATAGGTCCTACTTTCTACAATACAAGCTTCGGTTTTACACGTAGCTCTAATTTAATAGGGCTGTGAATCTTCTAGTTTTAGGTGGATTCATTTTCATTCCTCCTTATCATCTCTCAAGAGTTCATGTTCTGGCAGGCCTCAGGGTAGACTAAGGGCCAATTTCAATTTGAAGCCCGTAAATCGATTGCAGACAGCCAAATGTCTGCAAGTGAGTTGCAGGCTCCCATTGGTCTTTTCAATTGAGCAGGGGTTCGAGTTACAAGCCCCAAGCCAAAACCGTAAACCATGCAGTTCTGGGCAGGAACCTGATCAATTCAGCTAGCCCGTAACCGACAATTTCGAATCGGCCAATAGAAAATGAGACTGGCATTATTACGGCAGTAAAACACAGAGGTTACATGTCAATCAATTAGGTTTGGGGGTACGATATGCAATCAGACTTGCAAAACTTACAGAATTATGAAAATGTGTGCCAATACTGTTCTAGTCCATATGGGTGGCCTGATATGTATTAACTCATTGATACCCAAGATGGCCTGTAGTTATTCACAGACTGAGTAGGCCATGGGGGAGACCTTGAAAAGATGCCTTTGCTCCTGTGTGTTATAACTCTACATCCTAACCACTGACAGATGCTGGGGGAAAGCCAATTCATATCAAGTAAGACATTTAAGATCCGACTGAGATCACACCTAAGTGCCAGTCCTGCTATAAGTTTTTAGTCTGCTTGTTTCACTGCTACAACCACTTTGTCATACACTGTTCCTCACTAGTTTTCCTGTCTGGCACCAACTACTCTGCTCAAGTTCTAGTATTCACCTCCATCTCCATTCCTGCCTTTAGTTCCCAGTCTGCTCCTGAGGACCTCTACACATGTCTATGATGCATAGCTGTGTGCTGCATTGCTAGTCTGCTTCTAGGCCTACCAGTCTCTTAGCTGACTGCTACAGCAATTGTCTTAGCTTCTACTGTATTTTTCAGCGTATGGATAGATCCAAACTTTTGCCTTTTTTTATTTAAAGCTACACATATGATAGATAGATAGATAGTTATGTAAGGTGCACATAAGGGACAGTAAAAAAGCTAGCCTCTCCACTCCCCTAATAAAATTATTACCCATTTACATGAAATCAATGCTAGTAGTAACAGGTCCTTACCATCTAGTGGGCCCCAGTGCTTTGAACCTGTCCAAGTACCCTTAAGTTTTCGACTGATTGCTCCTACAAATGTAGTATAGTAGGAACTCTTAGACCTAGTTACAAAATACATTTTTACAAATTCCCAAGAGTTTTATAAAATTATGTCAAAGACCACACTTCAAAATTTTTATTACACATACAGACAAGCAAATCTGTTTATTTATTTTTTTATAATCTATTTTTTATTTTTTTAAATAGTTTTTATTGCAGGAATACAAAGTGCAAACAATTGTACAATAATGAGCGTAATAAAACATAGCACCAACATCAATTATGAGATCTTATCCTTGTATCCTGCCTCCTCCTTTTTTTCTATATTTTCCTCCATGCTATTGTTGGTAAACCAATGAATGGATTTAAACCGAGCCTTTCTTGGCCATATAAACATGTATCCCTAAATCTATCCGTAACCTATACTATTCTTTGGTTATTTATTTATTTTCTCCCCTCACCTTCCGTTACTATCTCATCAGGAGAATCTTCCAAGTAGTCCTTGAAACTCAACGTTATGTCTTAGGGGTCTATATAGATATTATAAAAGCCCTAATTTTATCCATTAACTAGCTCATTTACCTCTAGAGAAATACAATACTATTTTCTTTGTTGTTTGTTTTTCGTTTCTTTTCCCCCATTAAATTTGTTTTCGTTATCTTTTCTTTAATATTAAGGAAAAGTCGCTTAATAACTTGTACACAAGTTAACTTAACCAACCAAACTAAAACATTCTACCTGACACATCTATATTTAAGCCTTCATCTCTGGATAACATTTCTCCATCTCAATCCTGCTGTTGTTCCATCCTATCATACCTGTCTGTCATCTTCCAATCCGGTGCAGCTCCTCTCCCGGTCTCTCCCCTCCGGCCTCCAGCCCTCCCTGTTCCTTGTCGAGAAAGTGAGGGTGCCCCTCCCTCCTCCTCCCCTTTCATAGAAGTAGAGGGATCCTGATATCTGTGTATTCTATCCAGGGACCCCAAATTTCCAAGTACTTGGGGATTGAATCCGCCAGCGAATGGGAAATCCTTTCATTAACCGCTATGTAGTGAATCTTAGCCCGAACTGCCCCTATCTCTAGTGTCTTTTTCTTCCAGCTCCTGGCTATATGTGATTTTGTCGCTAAAAAGATAAATTGTAAGAGTCTGTTGTAGGGGGCAGAGAGGGAGGCCACCGGCATCCCCAGTAGACTAGCTTCCGGGGTTACTTTAATATGATGTCCAAATATATTATCCACCAAGCCACCCACTGCCGTCCATAGCCGCTGAACCTTTGGGCAGCTCCACCAAGTATGGTAAAAAGAGCCCAGCTCTGAGCATCCTCTAAAGCGCCTCGGACTTTCCGTCTTACTCCATTTAGCTAGTCGATCCGGGGTAATGTACGCACAATGAAGGACTTTAATTGATGTCTCTAATAAACTATAATTTAGTGAACCCCTCATGAGATTGGCCCAGGAAGTCTCCCACATCTCAATCTCCCAGTTTCTGTCTATATCCTTTTCCCATTCCCTCATATATTTATCTTTGGCTAACGTTTTGGGGGTATTGAAGACCACGTATAATTCCCCTATCACACCTCTTGTGAGGGTTTTTTTTTTCACACATTCTAGAAAACCTATTATGAGAGGGGACCCCTGAACTCCTACGTAACCTATCCACAAAGTACCTCAACTTGCAAAAGTTATAATGCTCATATAGGGGGATGTCATATTCGTCTCTCATATTCTCGAATGTTAACACTTGACCGTCTCTCATCCAGTTACCCAATCTATCAAGTTTGTTATTCTTCCACCATTGCCGGGACACCTGTGAAATACCTGCCGGAGCTAGTGGATGCGTGAGTATAGGCGTTAAGTGGGATATCCGGGGTAGAAGGTCTGTATGGTTGAAGGCCCAAATTAGATTAGCCGCAGAGTTTCTTATCATAGGGTTGGCAGATTTTGTAATCTCTGTGGGAAGTGGGTGAATCCAGACCACCGTGTCCCAGGTATAGGGCATCATGTCCTGGCTTTCAATAAACATCCATGCCGGATGGGCTTCGGGTAAGTGGGCCTGGGGGACAAAAGCTAATTGTGCTGCTAGATAGTAAAGTTTTAAGTTGGGACACGCCAGCCCCCCCCTGGATTTATGTTTGTACATGTTATTTTTTGCTATCCTGGAGGGACCCCCACCCCAGATAAAATGGAAAACCCTGCTTTGGAAGTTTGAGAGGTCTTTCATATGCATCTGGATCGGTAGAGATCTAAATAAATAAAGCAGTCTAGGTAAAATGTTCATTTTGACCGAACTAATCCTACCGAGCCAGGAGATGTTATACTTTGCCCATTTTATCATCTCCTCCTGAAGTAAGCGGAACATTGGCCGGTAATTAGCCTTGTATAGATCTTGTACTTTAGCTGTCAGCCATATTCCCAGGTATTTAATCCCCTTCCCGGCCCACTGAAACTTACAACTCTGTGTAAGGGATTCTTTCTCTAGGAGTGGGATATCTAAGGCCAATGCTTCAGTTTTTTCTACATTAATTTTCAATCCTGAGAGCACCCCGAATTGTTCAAGTTTTTGCATCAGAGGTGGTACCGACGTCAATGGCTCCGAGACGGAGCACAGTAAGTCGTCCGCAAAGAGCGATACCTTAAAGTGATGAGACCCAACTTGGATACCCTTTATCTCTGGGGAAGCTCTAATCGTATGGGCCAGGGGCTCAATTGCCAAGGCAAACAGGAGCGGCGACAGTGGGCAACCCTGTCTCGTCCCCCTCTGGATGCAGACAGCTGGCCTCCCCCCACCCGGAAGTCTTAAATTTGCCTTAGGATCTTTGTAATAAGTCCGAATTAGATTTAGAAACTTCCCTGTAAACCTGAATTTCGTCAGCGTAGCCATGAGAAAAGGCCATTCCAGGGAGTCAAAGGCCTTCTCCACATCCAGAGAGAGCAGGCAGGCCGGGGTATTATTTAATTTAGCATGATGGACCAAGTTTAGGATTTTCCTGATATTGTCCCCTGCTTGTCACCCTGGAATAAATCCCACTTGGTCTTTATGAATCAAGGAGGGGAGAAACCCAGCTATCCTATCTGCCATGATCTTGGCCAGAAATTTGATGTCGCTGTTAAGGAGTGATATTGGTCGGTAGTTCTTGGCTTCTAATGGGTCCCTCCCCTCCTTGGGAAACAAGACCAGGTCAGCTTTGTTGAGTTCTGGGGGTATTGGCAGGCCCTCCAGTATTGTACTATATAACGTGGTCAGGTACGGGGCCAATGTGCCTACAAATATTTTGTAGTACGCATTCGTAAAGCCATCTGGGCCTGGGGCTTTGCCTAATTTAGATTCTAAAATGACCTTACTCACTTCCTCCGGCGAAATTGTTTTATTCAATGAGGTAACATTCTCCTCTGTTAGCTTAGGCAGATCCAGGGAGGCTAAGAATGATTGTGTTTCCCCCTGGTCTAGGGAGTTTGAGGCCTTATATAGCTTACTATAGTACGCCTGAAAGATGTCCTGAATTTTAGAGGGGTTGGAGGTCACAAGCCCTTGGGGTGATTTAATTTGGCAGATTCTAGATTGATTTTGCTTTGATTTTAATTTGTTGGCAAGAAATGTGTCAGGTTTGTTTGCTTTGCTGTAAAATTTGTGATGCGTGATTCTAAGAGCTCTCTCCGTTCTCTCAGACAGAATCATGTCAAGTTCCACCCTGGTTTTCTCAATCTGGGATCTATACCCTGCAGAATTATCCTGCTGTTTTGCCCTTTCCAATCTTATCAACTCTTTATTCAATGCATCCTCTCAGGCCCTACTGTGTTTTTTATGTTCAGCAGTTAACTTCATGCAGACCCCTCTAATATATGCTTTGTGGGCCACCCACACCCAGCCTATTCCTACATCTTCCTTAGTGTTCTCCCTAAAATACATCTCTAGTTCTTGCTGGATCTTGTCTTTGGATTGAGGAGATGCTAGTAGCATCTCATTGATGCGCCAGGTCGGGGGGTGGGGGGTGTACTGTGCCTAAGTCTAGGGTAATTTTGATAATTGAATGATCTGACCAGGTACACGGAATAATCTCCGCTTCCTTTGCCTGATCCAGGAGTGAAGCGTCTATGATGATATAGTCAATTCTTGAATATGAGTCGTGAGGGGCTGAATAGAAAGAGTACTCCCTGTCCTTAGGGTGAAGGTCCCTCCAGGAATCTACCAAGTTCAGGTTAGCTAGTTGTGTTTTAACTTGTTTTAGCTTACTGGGGAATTGGGGCCCCTCTCTCCCCTTGGACCTATCCAATTTGGGATCCAGCGACAAATTTAGGTCCCCCCCAGAATAATTTTGCCATAGTCTCCTTTCTCCAGTACCGTAAGTAGTTTCCGGACCATATTTTGGGGATTCGTAGGTGGGGCATATCCCGAGACAGAAAGTCCCGATGCAGGAGAATTGCTACCCCCTCCCTCTTGGCCATCATACCCATTGTATAGAAGTTTGGGTATTGTTTGTGGAGATATTTAGGGGGTTTGCTACGTATGAAGTGCGTCTCCTGTAGGAAGATTACTGAGGGGCGATGCTCCCTGTATGTAAGAAAGGCTTTGCGCCGCTTATGGGGGGAGTTAAATCCCTTCACATTGTGGGACAGTATCTTAAATTCGGGCCTAGCCATTTATCCTTGTCTGTCTGTGGATGCTGTGTATAGTGTGACACTTACATTTTTTCTGCTCTGGATGGAGTGTTTATCCGAAGGCCGAAGGACCGGAGACGAGAGACACCCTAGGGCGACCAGAAGATGAGGCGCACCTGCATCATGGAGAGACCCTGAGAGTGCTAAGTGGATTAGAGATAGACAATTTACATACAAGATATATTTCAGAGAGAAGTACAGAAATACATGCGTCAACAATAACATAACAATTTGAACTTTTTCACCTACACCAATACTTTTTCCTTGCGCTCTAACGCGTTTGGAGGGCACGAGGATCCTGTCCTCCTGCATAGTGCCCTGGCGAAGATGTATAGTAGATTTTAACTGCTAAATTTAAACCCTATTTAATAAAAGGGATAACTCTCTGCCTCACCACATGGGCCTATCACCCCTTGCTTTGCATAAAACAAAATATCCCCTTCAGTAAATATAGAGAATCCTAGTAGACCTCAATTCTATATCATACCCCCATCGGCTTATAGTGTCCATTGAGCAGTACATCACTAGGAAGTCCCTTCATCTCTACTCTGGGGGGGGGGGGGTTCCCGGCTAATATCAGCCTGAGCATCCCGGACCTGAGCCTGGGGATTCTGGCCTGTCGTTTACAAGGCTTGCCTTGGACCCCCTTCTCCCGCCGCTTGTGGCTGCGAGTTTCTTGCAGCTTTTTGTCTCTTTGGAGCAGGGACTACAGTCCATTGTCTAACGGGCCTATCTCGCTTATCTCCTGATTCTTTGCCAGGTGGGCGGGGATTTTCACCCTCCTTCATTAAGTTCAGGGAGGACAGAATTGTCTGGCATTCCTCTACATCTTGAGCCACAAATCTGTTTCCATTCACTGTAAATTGGATGTTGAAAGGAAAACCTCATCTGTAGGGAATTTTGTGCTGGATAAGCACATCCAAAGCCGGTCTCATTTCCCTGCGTCTCGCTAGGGTAGTTGGCGAGAGATCTGCATAAACATGGATGGTGGCGCCGTCTGGACCTTAAATTTCAGCTAGACCTCTTGCGTGGTAGAGAATCTGGTCTCTTGTGTGTTGCCTCAGGAAGCGGACTATGATGTCTTTAGGTATGTTAGGGTTCGGGGGTGCCCCTAGTGCCCTATGTGCTCTTTCCATGCCGACTTCTCCCTCTTGGAAGTCTGGAAGGATTGACTTTACTAGATCCGAGAGGTAAGGCGCCAGGTCAGTGATTGAGTTTGGGACGCCTCTGAATCTGACGTTATACCTCCTCGATCTATTTTCGAGGTCTTCCAGCTTGAGTTAGAGAGAGCATATTTTCATTGCGTTTGTGTCGATGTCTACCCGATCTTGTCTTTGGGAATCTATGACATGGTCCAGTGAAGATTCCAGGTTACTTGTCCGTTGGCCTAGTTCCTGGATTACGTGTTTCAGATCTTGAACTGCCAATGAAAGTTGTGATTTTAGCATGTTCTCAAACCAAGTTTTAGAGTCATTGGATATGTTTGCATCCATCATATTCCCTTTCTGGGAGCTCTCAGCATCCGACACGTCCGAAGCCCCCGAAATTGACTCCGGGTGGGGTGATCGTCTAGCCGTGGTAGAGGGAAAATGTTCAGTTATCTGTCGGGACCCCTCGCCCTTTTTGGTTCTAACCATCATGGTCTTTGGCCTACTTGTTGTAGATTGGGGCAAGTCTGACCCTATTCTAGGTTTGAGTTCTCCGATAGACCTGATCTGTGCTTATGGGGGATGAGTCCCAGCTTAAGATGAGTCCCGGCCCACTGGGTAGCAATGTTGCAGCAAGGGTCTCTTGAGTGCGTTTTGAGGTTTAAGAGGGGTAATGGCCCATTTATAGGGGTGTTGGCCCTACATTTACCACATCTTTACTTTAGCGAGCAGGGTATTCGCCAAAGGATTTTGTGCAAACATCCTCCAAAGTCCAAGCCCAATAATTATCAGGCTAAATATTGCCTTAGATCTTCACATGTATATCTGATACGTTATCTCCAATGCAACGTCGTGATATGCGGCTGTATCAGTCCTTAGTGCTACGGTTTCTCCCTAATATAGGAATGATCCGGGTGGGAGGATGGAAGGCAAGGTGTGAAGAGCCTTAGTCCCTTGAAGATCTAGATAGTGGCAGGTTCAATTTATTATTGAAGTTAATTAGGTCTGTAATGATCTGAAGCAGCCACTGGGTGGGAGTAGAGTACTGTCTATTGAGACTGCTTATGCAATGTTTTGAGTGAAAATGTATATCCTCATGGTGCTGCTGATGAAAGTTATATAAAACGTTGTAGTGAGACTCTTGGTTCAAATTTAAAGCACCCAAGTAATATCAGTAATAATAAAGTCAAGTTAGCAGCACTGTAACATATAAATGTGAAGCCAAATAATCTGCACTCTTTGTCACTCAAGTCCAGTGCAGCTCAAGGTGTACTCTAGCTTTTTGAGTCCCTTTAGACTGGTTTGCATAAACCCAGGGTCCTGGGAGAGCTTCAGTGGGGTTAAGTGGGCGAGGGGCCCCGGATTGCTTGTTCTGGGGCTAAAATGTTGTTGAGGCCCCCCCGGGTTACCCCTTTCTTGGCCCTGGGCCGTCTTCTCCCCCTAATAAATCTTTGACCTCTCCCCTGTACCTGCAGTGACGTGCCTTTGGCGGTTCTGCACCCTGGTCTCTTCCTCCAGGCTTCTAGGGGGATGTGTCCGATTGGCCAGGGGTTCTTGACAGGGACTTCTTCCTCCTTTTCCCCTGTGTGGTGCCCCCTGTTGCTCAGTGCCCCGTGAGGGTAATTTCAGGGGAGATGGTGTTGTGCTCCCCCTCCTGTAGCCCGCGTGAGCCAGTCCCCCTGCTGTCTATTCTCCACTCCGCTCGTCTAGCGTGGCCTCTCTCACCTCTCCAGCCTCCGCCTGCACACCTGCACAGTCTCTCCCGCTGCGTCTGGCCCCCCATGCACTCCGGTCCTCCGGCAGCGGGGTAGGCCAGGGGAGGAATCCGGCAAGCAAATCTGTTTTAAATATCATAAATGTAATGAGTACGAATGTGGGGGCAGTCTAAATGTTATCTTTTAATTTTATATATCGGAAATAGTAGGAAGAAATACACCAGTCATATTTAAATGTCAACTGTTATGGTCATGCACAGTATGTTGTGGCCCACCGTAAGATAAACAACTTTTTGTGTATAAAATACATTACTCGCAGAGAAATTTTACTTGATTGTGTTTTTCCACTCTTTTGCTCACTGTCTGCATACAAGTTTCTATCAGTGTATCGACATTTTATCAATGGCTGTCCTGTTTCTTTTTTAAAAATCATTATCAAAATACTCTTCACCAACTTTGCAAAAGCCAAGTGTAAATCACACTCTACCTCTAACAGTAAGGGCTTAAAGGTATATATAAGTTTCCTGTGTATCAAATGTTTGGTAAGAAAAAGGCAGTGATTAACAGAAAATGTGTGTAACATAGATAAGTTCAATGTACTTACAAATGTATAGGTTAAGTAAATTCCAGCACTGCACACCCAGAGGAAACTGACAAGAATGCAGAGGAAATGTATCTAGGTATAGAGTTTGACCTTTCAAAGGAAGTACTTGGTGCTGGGTTGCATCACTTGGTTGGTTGGTTGCGGTCTGAGTTTGCAAATGAATCAGATCACAAGGATATATAGAGAAAGAGACCATATATCCCAGGCTTCTTTGCAACACAGCAACTCCAGAGTATGATACAAATGTATCTGCTTTCTCCTGATTGGCCAAAATGACTTATACTAACCTTAGCAGGGATTTTAAGGGGAGTCAACTGACAAAAGCATCAGCTTGCAAATTGGAAAGATTTAGCAAACACCAGGGTGAGTTTGTAAATGTTTGTTTTGGTTTTCATGCAAAAAATGTTTGCATACACTACTGATTATTCTCTATCGGATGCATTCATAATCCAGGAAACTTAAATATGTATTTAATACATTATGAAAGGAGTTTCACCTTCAAGATGAGGGTGAGCTGGTGAGGGTTAAATAGGGTTAATTATTTAAAGGGGGGTTAATTAGTTAGAGGGGGTTAATTTAGATTTATTAGTTTTTTGAGGTGGCTAATAGTGTAGTGTAGGGTGGTGTTTAGACTTAGTGTCATATGGGTCCTGGAGGACCCTCATGACACTTTTAGTGTTAATGTGAGGGTTAATTATTGTCCCATCGGACTGATGGGGTTAATTAGGGGCTCATAGGGCTCTGTAAGTTCCTTTAAGGACCTGCGCGGCAGAAAATGTCCCATTGAGCCAATTACAAGGGGATACACAGCTGTATCCCATTCTGATTGGCTGATGTAACTGTCAATCATATATCAGCCAATCAAAATGGAATACAAGGGTATATCCCATTCTGATTGGCTGAAAGCAATAGCCCCTTCTGATTGGCTGATATATGATTGACAGTTACATCAGCCAATCAGAATGGAATACAGGGGTGTATCCCCTTGTGATTGGCTCAATGGGAAATTTGCTGCCGCTTAGGTCCTTAAAGGTCCTCAAAGGATCCGCGCTACAATTCTAATTAACTCCATCACCCTTGGGGCTCAAATTTGCTGAAATATGAGTGATGGGTGAAATATGAGTGATGGGCATATCAGCCAACCACAATGGGATACACCCCTGTATTCCATTCTGATTGGCTGAAATCTGATTGACAGCGATTTCAGCCAATCAGAAATCGCTAATAGTGGCTAATAGTGGGGTGGCTAATAGTGTAGTGTAGGGTAGTTCTTAGACTTAGTGTCATAAGGATCCTGGAGGACCCTCATGGCACTTTTAGTGTTAATGTGAGCATTAATTATTGTCCCATAAGGGTCTGTATATACCCTTATGGGACTGATGGGGTTAATTAGGGTCTCATGGGACTCTGTATAGAGCCCCATGAGTGATGGGGTTATTTGGAGTTGTAGTGCGGATCCTTTAAAGACCTTTAAAGTCCTGTAAGGACCTGGGCGGCAGCAAATTAAAATGTTAAATGCTGCGGGGGTCCTGATTGGTACCCCTGCAACAAGGGTTAATGTATGGACCATCTAGGGGGCCCCATTGTGACCCCACTGCATGGGAGGTGTTAATGTTAGTGTTAATGTTAGGTGAATTACCCCTGCGGCATGGGTTTAAATATTTGTGTGCCACGGGTCCTTTTAGGACCCGCAGTGGCAAGTTTGAATTTCTTGATGCTGCAGGGGTCCCGATCGGGAGGACCCATGCAGCAAGGGGTTGATGTGGGGACCCTGCGGGGGTCCCGATTGGGACCTCTGCATTATATGGGTTTAATTTAGGAGTGGGGAGGTTAGCAGCAGTGGGAACATTTTGGAGAATCATACATAAGCGCCTTCAAAAGCCCTTGCAAGACCTCCTTGGTACCAGTAATTTTGGATTTTTGTCATTTGGGGGCTTGATGGAGTGGTTAGGAAGGGGGAGTCGGAGCAATTAAATAGTGAATTTGCGATTTTAGCCATGCAACGATAAAAGATCAAATGCTTTCGATGGAATTAACTAGCAATTTTTAAGATAGCAATGGCTAGCTAAGAATCGCAGGATGGAGCAAGTAATTTGATCGTAGTCCGCAAGAAGTAGCCAATTGAATAGCAAAGTAGCTTGCGACCTCCATTTGCGAGCCCCGATTTAAAAAAAGTAGCAATTGAATGAGGCTGATTGTATGGCTCCTAAAATCTTGTCTGGCTTGTAAATTGTATATATTTTTCCGAGTCATATATTGAGGCATATATTAATCCGTAGCTTTTATTTATCTCATCTGTAAGTTTTATAATAGTGAGTCTGAGATACACAAAATTTTAGGAGTTTTTTTGACACAATTCTGATAAATAAATGAATTGCCGCGTCTCAAAAATGTTTGAATGTGTTTTCCATCCTAATATTTACAAAGGATTGGATAATAATCATTAAACATAAACGATTGGAGAGTTGCATGCTACGCTAACCCATTTAGTCAGGTATATGAATATTCACTAATACGTTCAATGATCACCCACTGCTGTTCTCTCTGCAAATATTATGATTATGTTCTTTGCCCATGTAATTTATTCATTGATTGCTAGTTTCCCTACTCTAATTGCTGGGCAATTCTCAGTTAACGATATGGAACGAAAGACCAGATATTCCTTAAAAAGTCGTAATTAAACTTGGCAAAGAGAGTTTTAGACAGGTCATTGGAACATCCTGTTCTGGAAGCCAGCCAGTCGCTACCCAAGATTAATAATTTGTGATCTCTCATGTATAAAGTGAGCAATATTTTGAGCCTTTCCTTAGTATTGTATCATCATGCGTAGATAAGAGTTCAGAGACTTTTGAAATACAAAATAATAAAATTCAGCTTCATCAGACTTATGCATTACAATGCACAGTATCATATTATATATATATATATATATATATATATATATATATATATATATATATATATAGTATCATATATTCTCACCAGTTTAAACATATAAATTGTCACAGCAAATGTTCAAATTATGGTGGATTAGTAAAGTACCAAAAACATGAATATTCACAATTGGAGGCCATTTGAAAAAATATGTCTTTTGCTAAAGGAAAAGCAGCTTTGAATTTACTAAATTATGTCTGTTACTCAGCTCATGAGATCTTCCTACCAGAGTGTTCTTTTTTCATAATCTAATTACCCTCATTGATGGATTAACAATGATATAAATAAATATATATAGAAATATATATATAGAAATAAATGCATATATACAGTATGTATACAGTATATATATATATATATATATATATATATATATATATAAAATCACATAGGGCTGTAGTCCCATAGGGCCGCAACAGCGAGCCTCGCGAAGCGAGCCGTTAATGCATATAAGCCTTCCGAGCTCGGAGCACTTAGGCGATGAGCGCCAAAGGCGCTCATTGCCCTGCGAGCCTCGTGAAGCAAGGCGAGCAGCTGAGGCATTGAAACACGGGGGACTTAGTTGAGGCATTGAAACACACAGGACTTAGCCTACAAGCAGTTAAGAAACGTGGGACTTACTACAAAAAAATCCGACAGCTGAATCTCGGGGGCAAAGAACCAACCTCGCAAAAATACGACTTTAACGGTCGAAAAACACGAAAAACAAGAACAATTTTACAAATACTCACACACAGCACGGGGGGAATGCCAGGACGATTTTGCCGATTTTCGGGCCGAAAAAAATTAAAACAAGGCTAAAGGAGACCCAAAGCATGCAAATCACTGCCAGGCAAGTAAGAGTTAGCCAGGAACGACCTCGGAATCTCGGAGGCAAAAAAAAACGACCTTGCAAAAATACTAATTTAATGGCCGAATCGCCAAAATCGGAAAACACAAAAAACAAAACAAAATTAAAAAATACTCACACACAGCACGGGGGAACGCAAGGACGCCTGGGAGTGAGGTTGCACGCAAATTTAAGTCGAAATTGTCGAGTTTCGTAACTCGAAAATTGCCTACGCGAGAAAAAAAATGGAGGACGAAAAAAATTAAAACAAGGCTAAAGAAGACCGAAGCGCACAAATCACCGCCAGGCAGGTACGAGTGAGCCAGGAACGTAGGAGATGCACAATATGCCATTACAACGGACGGAAAATGCTTGCGAGACAAGAAACACATAGAAAAAATCCGCCATTTTACAAAACTAACTTGCAAATATTAACATTACTATTCTAAAATGGCGCTTAAGACGCCTAAACAAACGGTTTGGCCTCGCACACGCAGCCTATTTACACTGCTCACTTGGCACATTGCTGACACTTTCTCCTCAGGTGATCAACAGTCCAACTGTACATTTTCAGATGCAGGAAAATCCAAAGAGATTGTTAGTTCCTCAGGATATTGATTGCTACATATTAAATATAAATAGGTAAAGTATATTAATTTATTAATTCACTGTACTAAATACATTTTATATTTTACACTGTACTTATATATCTGTCTTCGCAATGAGCAACGAAGGTGATCATGCAAAGCAGGAAAATTGAAGTACCCAAGGGGAGAGGATCGCAATGAGCGCCTTTGGCGCTCATTGCAAGCCACGCCATGAGTGCTAAAGGTGCTCATTGCGAGCCACGTGATGAGCGCTAAAGGCGCTCAGTGCAGGGCTCGCAATGAGAGACGAAGGTCCTCAGAGGAGCAAAAGCTTTACATTGTGTGGCAAACAGCATTGCCATGGCTTCAAATTTTATTGCCCTGTCATTTTTGATGGGCAAGTCACTAGTATACAGTGCCTTGCAAAAGTATTCACCCCCCTTGGCATTTTTCGTGTTTTGTTGCCTCACAAACAGGAATTAACATGGATTGTTTGAGGATTTGCATCATTTCATTTACAGAACATGCTCACAACTTTGAAGATGTTTTTTTTTTTTATTATTATGATTGTGAGGCAAACAACAAATAGGACCAAATAACAGAAAAAGTCAATGTGCATAACTATTCACCCCCCTAAAGTCAATACTTTGTAGAGCCACCTTTTGCGGCAATCACAGATCAAAGTCGCTTTGTATAAGTCTCTATGAGCTCGCCACATCTTACCACAGGGATTTTTGCCCATTCCTCTTTGCAAAACTGCCCCAGCTCCTTCAAGTTGGATGGTTTGGGCTTGTGAACAGCAATCTTTAAGTGTGACCACAGATTTTCTATTGGATTGAGGTCGGGGCTGTGACTAGGCCATTCCAACGCATTTACATGTTTTCCCTTAAACCACTCAAGTGTTGCTTTAGCAGTGTGTTTGGGGTCATTGCACTGCTGGAAGATGAACCTCCACCCTAGCCTCAAATCACGCACAGTGCGGTACAGGTTTTGCTCAAGAATATCCCTGTATTTAACACCATCCATCTTTCCCTCAACTCTGACCAGTTTCCCAGTCCCGGCTGCTGAAAAACATTCCCACAGCATGATGCTGCCACCACCATGTTTCACTGTGGGGATGGTGTTCTTTGGGTGATGTGATGTGTTGGGTTTGCGCCAGACATGGTGTTTTCTTTGATGGCCGAAAAGTTAAATTTTGGTCTCATCAGACCAGAGCACCTTCCTCCATACATTTTGGGAATCTCCCACATGCCTTTTCACAAACTCAAATCGTGCCATTTTGTTTTTTGCTGAAAGTAATGGCTTTCTTCCGGCCACTCTGCCATAAGTCCAACTCTATGGAGTGTATGGCTTATTGTCGTCCTATGTAAAGATACTCCAGTCTTTGCTGTGGAACTCTGCAGCTCCTCCAGGGTTACCTTAAGTCTCTGTAATGCCTCTCTGATTAATGACCTCTTTGCCCGGTCCGTGAGTTTTGGTGGGCTGCCGTCTTTTGGCAGGTATGCTGTTGTGCCATGTTCTTTGCATTTGGTTATGATAGATTTGATGGTGCTCCTGGGAATCATCAAAGATTTGGATATTTTTTTATAACCTAACCCTGACTTGTACTTCTCAACAACATTGTCCCTTACTTGTTTGGGGAGTTCCTTGGTCTTCATTGCAGTGTTTGGTTAGTGGTGCCTCTTGCTTAGGTGGTGCAGCCTCTCGGGCCTTTCTAAAAAGATGTGTATATGTAAAGACAGATCACATGCACACAGGTGGATATAATTTCACTAATTATGTGACTTTTGAAGGTAATTGGTTGCTCCAGAGCTTTTTATTGGCTTCCTAAGAAAGGGGGTGAATACATACGCACATGCCAATTTTCTGTTTTCTATTTGTAAAAAATAGTTTTATGTATATATTTTTCTCATTTCACTTCACCAACTTAGACTATTGTGTTCTGATCCATCACATAAAATTCAGATTAACAAAACATTTAATTTAAGGCTGTAATGTAACAAAGTTAAGGGGGTGAATACTTTTGCAAGGCACTGCATATATATATATATATATATATATATATATATTATATATATATATATATGTATACACATATTGAGCAGGGAAAAGTAATTATGCATAATTATAAAAAATAAATGGTGAGGCCTCTGTTGGATCCTGTCTGTATCCATGATACATTTGTGGAAGTTGTGTGTATCAGAGGAGCGATTACACTTCTGGAGAGCTACGGTTTTATCTATTGATGTAATCTCCCTGCTTCTGAGCCTGTAAGGAGAAAGGGCTTTTGGTAGGAATTTCAGTCTTTTTAAATCATCTAACAAAGTCCCCTGACTTATCCCTGCTCGCTTCTCCCCCAATCCTCTCTCCGTGATAGATAAAAAAGTACACTCCCATGATCCAGCTCTGATGAAGTGATCGAGCAAACACAAAATTGATTCCTCTATTCATAAGCAGTCTTCAAATCAGACTTTTCAAAAAAATGTTTTTATGTCCATAGCTTAGAGCTGCCAATGTATTAAATAAATTAAAAAAATAAATACATTTATTAAACACTTCACAAATAAATAGATTTTTTTATTGAAGTACGTTGGTCCTACATTGGCTTCCTATTGCAGCAAACTCATTTTCTAACTATAGGGGCTTATTGTTCACTGACTGACACCTCCGAAATTGCCTGCACATTTAAATAATTAAATAAAGAGGATAATTAGACATTTGATAAGAAGACCAATTTTGTGAAGAATGACAATTTATAATATTCAATAATGGCAAATGGGTGATCTAATTACAAATAGGATGGGAAGAGTAAAAAGTAGAAATAATGTGACAAGTATGATTTACCTGGGAAATCTGCATGTAAGCATATAGCATAGCTGTTTATCTAAATGTAAACTACAGAGTAATTTAGGATGTTCGCATAATTTACACATCATTTATAGTGATTTAAAAAATACTATATATTCAGTACCATTTGTCAGAACATGCCCCCATAACACAAGAAGTCATTTACAAATTTCTGTAAGTAGTACAAATGACAAAATAAAGTAAATTACTGAGCATTAACATGCATCTTCTTTGTATAATGGGATTTATGTTTTATTCAAATTAGGAAGCGTCCAATTGCCAAAGCAGTAAAACAATTTACAGTAATCAACATGGCAAGAAATATTGTTTTTTCAGGGCCTTTCCACATAGTAACCTAATTAAATCAAGACAGCCTAGACATGTGGATATACAATTTGATTACAGTTTAGAACTACTTAGTCTGATAATTTACCAAACTGTTTTAAAAATACAGAATGTATTTGATGTTTATTCAGAATAGCAATATATTATGTAAATTCAGAATAGCCTGATGATAAGTGTATTTATTTTATTTAATTTACTTATTGTATGATCTTTAAACACTACTGCTGGGAGGGTGTGACATGAATCCACAACCTGCTATAATAAATAGTATTTACTCATATTAACCCTTATACTGTTACTATTTACATCATTCTTTCAAATAGTCTTGACTACAGTCGTTACAAAAAAGGAAGATTCCACAATAGAAAATGAGTCATTGCTTTATTTATTCCTTTTTAAGGTTCAAATTTGAAGATAATCAAAGGTAACAAATAGTACGGAGGCCCTACTGAAGAATCTAAACCATGGAAATCACATTAATTTTCCAGTAAGATGGAGTAAAGATAGAACTTCAGGCAGATTCCATTACTCCTACACTCAGAGCATCTGATAGGTGCCTCTGCTCACCCACCCTTAGCACCAGCAAGTGGAGTGCTATAGAAGACCACTGGAACACTTCCATGTCACACCAGTTGTCCTCTGCAGCAAAGTTGTCAGTTAGTACATATCTATATGTATATGTATATGGCAAAAACTTTTCAATTTATTGTGATTTAAGAAATTATCTTTTGTGAGAAAACATCTGTAGATGAGCAGCAAATCTCCCCAGACTCTGACACTAAATCTGTGCAGTGATGAAGCAGATGAAGAAGTGTCCTTCACTTTCTGTCTGAGGATGATGGAATAACCAGCAATTTTCAGTTTCTGTATTCTCACAAAATATGAATGTTTGTAATCACAATACATTGAAAAGTTGTTGATATTGATGTGTACATGAAACTGTAGAAGCTGGTTCATTACAGTGTCCATTTAATTTGACTCCTGGGTTCCTAAAACTATACTAAAGATAGAACATCATTATTTTCAGTCTATAGATAGTTAGCTTGAGTGGGAAAGCTAGTGAATGTTGGGCCCAAGTGCAGAAAAAAATGTGGGCCCTCCTGTGAGCTACTTGCAAAAGACCCTTTCCTAAAGAAGTTTCCCAAGGACGTTTAGCCACTGGCCCCTCTTAATCCCTGGGATTCCCCTTTAATCTTGCTGCTACTCAGCTGAGCATGCAGAGGCCATCAACATTTCCTGAGACCCTCACTAGGACCTGGGGATCAACACTAGGCCCTCTGGACCCAGGAAGACCTCCTGTCAGGCCCATTGGGCCCATGCAAACCTGTAGCAAAGACCAGGGAATCCCCCAGCAACGCCTATGATAAAGACTTCATTATGACGTAGAAACACGTGTCAGGAGCATCTGCGGGCGTGTCTTAGCGTAATACACGTCTGAATCCAGGAAATGCAGTCTGTGTGTAGGGACTCCCGAGTAATAGAGATTTAAGAAGTCCTCCCATAAGTAGGGTCAGACATACAGACAGACCAATGGCATACAGAAAGGGTAACCTTTCAGAGTTTCTCAATAGAGAGCTGGGGACAAGCTGGCTTTAGCTTCTAATAGCATCTTCTAATAGAGGGTTAGAGACAAATTGGACTTGGTTGCTTTCTTGATAGAAAATCGGATACTTACACAGAAATGTGGTAGATTGAACTTAGCAACTATATGAAGGTCAGGCCCTATAGGATGAATTGGTAACTTTGTATACACCTAGGGCTGTTGAAGGATCAATCCTATATTATTTAAGCTCCAAGTGCTCTCTCCATCCCATATATACTGCTAGGTATATATACATGCTGTGTTCCCCAATCAAATTTACTGGCTACTTGAGTATTCCCATATCCCACACACTGCACCAATTACTCATATGATTTTGACTGTTCCTAAGTCAATTTTCATTGCAAAAGTTTGATAAAGACCTTGGACACTTCTACTATTATTCCCCAAATAATTATCTTTTAGAATTAAAGGCGTTATAAAGTCTTACAAGCTATTATATATTAGCTAGACTTAAAAGTTATTTGCTCGAGAGGGATTATCCTCTGAATTAGTGAACTAAAACATCTATTTGGAAAAGATAATAATCCCTACACAATTATATTTTAAATGTTTTTTTAATGATTTTATTTGCCTTTGTACTTTTATTTAATAAAATTAATTTATGCAAATATTCCCATTTTCATATTTTCTTTGTATATACCAATAGTGTTAATCACTAAGGGACTTGGTTTCCTAGTTCATTTTTCATGCTACCCAGCTGGGCATGCAGAGGCCATCAAACTTTCCTGAGACCCTCACTAGGACCTGGGGATCAACACTAGGCCCGCTAGGCCCAGGAAGACCTCCAGCTAGGCCCATAGGGACCATGGAAACGAGAAGCCTGAGTCCCCCAATAGGCCGGCAAGGGGCAATTAAGCTTTTTAAAAATATGGGGCTCAATAAACCATGGGGTCGAAAGAGACTAACACTAGACATTGGGGTCCACAGGGAATTCAGTTCCCCACCGAATACTGGCTTTATGACCACTGGGATAGATAGCCCTACATAATAGCTAGTTTCCATGAAACACATGGCAACAAGATAGAAAATATAATTAGAACTGCTAAACTTAATTTGCAGATGAGCAGGGGCATTTTACATTACACGCTTGATCTAAGTGTTTCATGTTAGATATGTAGCTTTAACATGGCTGCTAGTTACAAAGATTTGCCCTCTCAAAAACAAGCTTTCTTTTCCACAAAAGCTTTCTAATAGTTTCTTCAAATAACCTTAGGATAATTTCTCCCTTGTTACTGAAGGGAATAGTGATTTAAAATAAAACCTCAGAAGAAAATAGATCATTAGTTCATACAAGCCAAGCTTCAGGTTCACACTAAGTTAAAGTAAGACCATGGATCTATTTCTTTAACCTTGTCAAACGATATAAAGGGCCACTAAACATCTACAACAGCATGTTTATACTGTACAAAAGTTGTTGTTTTTTATCATGGAAAATTAAATATATTCATTTAAGAAAATGAACACATGAGCAGCACAGAAAGAGGTCATTAGCATTTTGCCTTTTTTGCCTTAACGACACAATTGAACTGGAAGAGGAATTATAAAGAATGACACATGGAGACTCTGTTATCTCTATTATCTTATGTAGGTTTACATACAAAAGAATAGGGATAAAAGCACAATATTGTTGCAACAAAAGGATTCACAAGGATACCTCTACCCCTGTTTCTTGTACTATGTTATGAGTACAGGAGGAGAAAACAGTCCAAATTTGCCCCACTTTAATATAATTTTTCTGTACATGGAGATGACTTAAAGGTCTACCACACGGTAGCATTACTTTAGAGCGGCTGACAAATGCGAGCCGATAAATGCATGCCGATGCATGCGCACACAGACAAAAGCGCGTCCGTCAATAGCACGTCCGACATCTGTGCGCAGCAGCTCAGGTAAAGTGGGCTTTGGGGTGTTAGCTTTTAGGGTTAGGGGTCGTTGGGTAGGCTTAGGGGTGTTAGGTGTTAGCTTTTAGGGTTAGGGGTTAGCTTTGGGTTAGGGTTAGGCTTAGAGGTTAAAGGGTTTAGGGTTAGGCTTGAGAGTCTAAGGGTTAGGGTTAGGCTTAGAAGTTAAAGGGTTAGGGTTAGGCTTGGGGGTCTAAGGGTTAGGGTTAGGCTTAGAGGTTCAAGGGTTAGGGTTAGGCCTGGGCATGCAGGTTGAAGGGCTAGGCTTAGGCTTTGGGTCTAAGGGTTAGGGCTAGGCATGCAGGTTGAAAGGTTAGGGTTAAGCTTTGGGTCTAAGGGTTAGGGTTAGGCTAACAGGTTGAAGTGTTAGGGTTAGAGGGGATCAGAACGTTAGGGGATACTAGTAGAACCCTGCTCATGTCGGCGCGTTGATGTCAGCACGCTCTTGTCGGCGTGCATTTGTCCCACACACTAAAGTCGGGTTGTCCTACCACACAATGAAAAATAAGTATTTGAAAACTTTCTCTGACTCAGATTAACCAAGAAAAAAAGTCATGTACCTAGATTTAATTAGACAAAAAAAAAATAATAATGCCTCTGCAGGACCCTAGAGATACTGTCTATACTATGGTGGAAGTTGTGTGCTCTTATTGCAGTGAATGATGCAAGGAATCTGCTTCTGAGGCAGTGAGAGGGAATGGGTGTTGTGTCTCTTTCAATCTAATCCAATTATCTTTACGATGACTCTCTGTTCCCTCCTCCTCCATCCTTCTCTCCACTGATAGCCAAAACACATTATCTCATGATTCAGCTCTGGAGAAGTGATGTAACAAACACATAATGGAAGGGGGGGGGGGGACTGCATTGCTTCTCTCAGGCCTTTTTGATGCCTTTACGAACATTTGAAGGTACCCACAGACTTTTTGTAAATTTGTGAGCATTCGAGAGGATTTCCAAGAAAACATCCGAGTGCTTGGATGTCACTGCTGGAGCCATGTGATAGCGGTTTTCAAATTATCAATGGGACAGGTACTCTGGGCTTATGATAATAGGTACATTAAAAGCACTTCAAATACATTTCTCGGAGGTTAGATTTAGGAGAGTTAAGTGAAGCCTTGAAAATGATTTACAAGTAAACTTTGCTTGGATTTTTGTCTACAGGACCAATGGAATGGAAGCCAACGGTGGCTGTTTAAGTCGAGATCAGTGTCAAAAGCCAAAAATCATAGTCTATAGCTAGAAGCAAATCAGTGTATTTATTATTTAAACATTGTTGTTTAATGGCTTTGCACAATGTGTCTATGACCTTCCCATAGCTCCATCATTAAATACATATAACTTCCCAGTAGCATGAAACTTTTGGGTAAAAATAAAAAAGTTTTTTGACTAGTAGTCAACAGCATAGTTAGAAGTGAGGCTTTGCAAGACTTATGGCCCTATTAAATTCACCTATTTGTAGTTCCTGAAGCCCGTAAGGAAACCAGCCTCTTTTAACTACCCGCAAACGATCTGCGGGTTACAGGCTGAAAAACAACATTGGTTGCCAGAATCTGAACTCCGACCCAGCTAAGTCTTTAATCTTTCAAGCCTGTAAATGTTCCAATCACAAATCGCTATTAAGTCCTCAATCCCGCAATTGTTTTGACACCTGCAAAGGTAGGCAAATATCCCACGTGTACTAGATAGGACCCGCAAGGGGGTAAACCCCTGTCCATAGCACTGTAAAAGCAAATATAAACACACTACTGTATTTTAAATTACAGAGAAAGCAATGAAAGGTATTAAAATGAATAGCAACAACCTTCTCAAACTCGCAAATCTGCAATGAAATATAATTTTTTTCATGTTTAATTTCCGTGTTATATCAATGTGTAAATATAATATAACTCGCATGGGCTAGTATATTATATGTATTTCTTTTTTCATATTACATTATTTCTTTCAGACTTCAAAAACCATGAGTGACTGAAATCTAACCTCCTTGTTTTAGTGATGTAATAATGATGGTGTCTTTTACTATTAGCTCCGTCTATATCCATAACTTGAGGTTTGAATAATTTATCAAGTTCACACCCAGAAATGCTATGTGCCGACGCATGGTTTACAAATTTGGATTCCGGCCATGTCGTTTCAGTCTTTTTTAATTTAATCGCCCTGTAACTCCGGCAAATTTCTAGCCTGCAGACTTACCGGCTATACGACGGCCTCTGCTTTCTTGGGGCCTCATTCTATTATCGGCCGTAGGAGATGCGGGGCCGCAAGGACCGGCCGCAAGCTATTTGCCTATTCTATTCCCTTCCGGCCGGGGACTCCGGCAGGCTTGCGGCCGGCGCCTTGTTATCCCTTGCGGCCGCACACGCCAGAGGAAAGCTTTTGATCTTAAACGGCCGAAAGAGTTTCGGCCGCAAGAAAATCCTAGTTGCTATTCAATTGCTCCGGGAACCCTCTCTGCAAGGCTAAAACCGAGCCGCAGCTTACTTGCAGCAAAAAGGTCCCGCAGGCACACAATTAAGCACATTATAAAGCCATAATAAAGCCATCCTGCACTCTGAGGAGACTATAAAGTGATTGTAGGTGTTAGCATTCATAGCACAACATTCCCCTACACTCAAATCCGTAAATAATATATTTTCTAATTTATGTCAAATATCCATGTAAAAAGTCCAGAGGGCTTTGAGCACCTCAGACCCGCCCACGCTGCGGCCGGAAAATAAACAGTTAATGTAATCTCGGATTTGGGCTGATGTGCAAGCTTGAGAGGGGGTTGCTATTAATCCTCATGTCCCCCATTATGATCCCTAGCATTTACAGAGCTTTACAGTGCCGTCTTGAATTTATTTTTGCTTTTAAAGATTTCTGAGCTTACGGCCGTTTGCAAGATATACGGCCGGCCGTAAGGGGAGATCCTTGTGGGGCCGTATAATTGAATTCCAAGATAACGGAACCCCCGCAAGGAATCGCAGCTTTGCGGCCGATTTACGGCCGATAATAGAATGAGGCCCTTGGAATTTAATGGGGGCCTTAGTTCTGAGCAGGTCCAGACAGCGTTTGCACTTTTACCTTTATCTATAGTATGAGTAGAGGACTTGTTTTGTTTGATTAACAGTGTATATGGCTTTCTAAAAGAAAGTAATACTAATTTTGATTTAATTTAACAAAGACTAACAGACTCATGTAGAAACCGCATACTTGCACCTAGAATTGCTCCTTAGTAACAAGTTTTACATTAGAGGGCAAATGTTAGAAAATGGTTTCTGTAAATCCATGACAGATGTCCCAAAAGATCAGCAAGGGCAAGCATAGACAGGCAGGAAATTACAAGGCATCTGCAAAAGTTTTCCACCTTCCAAACTTTCTTCCCAATCATCTCTGTGTTGCCCACATTTTCCTCTTTACCCTCTCTGATCACATCCATCCTTTTCCCTTTTTCTTCCTCTCTTTTACCTTCACCCCTTCTTTTATCACTCTCATTCTCCTTTTCCTTTTCCTTTTCGTTGGCCTTCTGCATTTCCTCAATTTCTATATATCTTCTCTGATCATCAGATTGCTTTTCATTCTATTCCCCTCTCTATCTTCTCCATTGACATTTTCTTGCAGTCTTTTACCCTCTCTTATTGCCCTTTTGACATTTATCTCTAAAAAATTAAATGCATCTGGCCAGTTAGCAACACCTGCTAACAGATACCTTAAAGGGCCACTGAATTCACTGTAAGTGCTCTTCATGGTGTCAAAGGATTACTGTTTTACATACAGTCTATCCTGCCCACTGGCTTTTGCATAAGTAATTAACAAACTGCTGTGTGATTATGTATGTGGGAAGGCTGTGATTCATAAGCACAGCATTTCTGTTACACTGTGCTGACCAGTTTTAGGTAAGTCCAGTGTTCCATTCCTGCACAGATAGATTTGTTAAAGGTTATTTTTTTTTGTGTCGATCCATGCATGAAGCCGGATGGAGAACCAGAGCTCGGAGCATGGAGCACAGAGCACTAACCCTATGCTTTGGTGTAGATTGCTCAAATTCCAGAGAGCCAAGAGAAACCTGAACTTACTGCTTAGGGAAAAAATAGAGCCTGTTCCCTTCAAACTAGAATTATAAGCATAATTCAATATCTTTTCAGACTTACCAACAACGCAATATAGTAGATTGATCTCCCACATTCTAATAGTTTGTAAATGGCTTATAGCCACATTTTGGAAGTCCAAAAAGGTTCCAACATGGTTAGATGTCAAAAGAATAGTTGAGCGAGACAGAGAATTGGAAAAAGGTTTTATACAGTATAAAATTCAAAAGGAAAGATTAGTAATAAAATGGTTCCCGTGGGAAGAGAATAACCTAGAAAAAATTGTGTATAGAATTTTAAAGGTTTGATTCTTGTTTCTTTTTTTTTTTCCTTTTGTGCTTTTCCTCCAAATATAATGAATCAACTATTTTGTTTTAACTATGTATATTGAGATAATTCGCTGCTTATGCTATTGGTATTTCTGTAAAGCGGTGTTTGAATGGAAAAGTTTGTGATGATTTTTTTATTTTTTATAATGCTCTTTTTTGATATAAATGTAATGTCATTTGAAGCAAAAAATTAATAAAAATATTAAGAATGATAAATCACTTTTTTACATCCAGTCTATCCTGCCCACTGGCTTTTGCATAAGTAATTAACAGACTGCTGTGTGAGGCTCTATGTGGGAAGGCTGTGATTTATAAGCACACTGTGCTGACCATTTATCCAAAGCTGTCCTGTTTTAGGTAAGTCCAGTGTTCCATGCCTGCACAGATAGATTTGTTAAAGGTTATTTTTTTGTGTCGATCCCTGCATGAAGCTGGATGGAGAACCAGAGCTCGTAGCATGGAGAACTTGCATTGGTATGCATTGATCTGCATTGCACAAATTCCAGAGAGCCAAGAGAAACCTGAATTTTCTGCTTAGGTAAAAAATAGAGCCTGTTCCCTTCAAACTGGAATTATAAGCAGTCTGACAAAACATTACCATTGACTTGAATGGGGGATATACTTCTGCAACATGATTGGTTGTAGTATGGTAGCAGACGTGGAGCAGTCTGTGGGCAGTCTTTCACATAGGTAAACACAGATTTTATTTGGTTTCTCAGTGAAAAATGCACATATTCAATCATGATTTCAACATGTTTTTAGGAGGAGATCGTTATACTGATGTGGTCCAAATTTTGCTGAATTAAGTGGCCATTTTATCTTGGATTGTCACCATTACCTGGCATGTTTATACTGATTAACCTTCCAGCCTTTACTCACAATACCTCACCTGCAGTGACATGCCAGGCTGATGATTGTTGTACAGTCTTTGGTTCCTTGCATCAACTCAGGAAACAGTATTTATGTTAACTTTCCTGCCTTAACCCACATGTACTATGACTAATTACACTGTTTTTGTAATATTGGAAAGCGATTTAGATACAAACGCATTATATAAATCTATGCACATTAATAAATCCTCACTCACTTCTACTTTCCCTTTACTTTCTATCTCTCCTGTATTCAATCCCTCGAAACTCTCTTTCTAAAGTGATTCAGATAACTTGGCCTAGGGCAACAAATAGTTAAATTCATCCCTGTATAAAACTGTTTTCACGGCTTATATAGCCAACCCCAAGGAATTAGAAACGCTTTTTAATGGTATGCAGATCATTTCTGAGTCTGACATACTCTGACCCATCTCTTTATCCATTCAAATATTTTTTGTACCTGGCTATGAACCAAAGCTGAATATCATTTAGATTAAAAAAACAAGAAAAAATAGCTAAATATGAACAGGTTTCAATTGCAAAATCACTTTTATGAATATCCCCCCAAAATAGTTGCAGGTTTCCTGTTCTAAAAAAAAAAAAAAAGAATTAACATTCACTGCAGGTCCACTTTCTCTTGCACACATTCTTCCTTTGTGAGTCCCATTGCTTTACACTCCCTGCAAACTTGATTTGCACAAACTCAATTCATCAGAGCATGGTTGCTTGGAAACCTATGCAAAGCTGAGCGTTCATACAGTTGCTGCTGGCCCTATAGAACCTGACAATCAATTCTATTTTAATGCTCCTGATGTTGCTGTGCTAAAGATCTTAATGCCAGGGATGCATTGGGTTGCTTGTTTTTATTTATACCAAATTATGTTTAAAACAACAATGAAGGGTTTGGATAACCTGCCTGTCATACATTTCCATTATATTCTATGTTTGGAAATTACATGGAAATCGAGAATCTCTGTAGCACCCATTATTAAACTACATTTGAAATATGTTGTCCTGTAACATGCTATTCAAAAAATACACCTCCTTCTGAAACACCCACTAGTGTTAGAGTGTTAATATTTATAAAATTATTATCTTTTATTTGTATCGCGCCAACATATTCCGTAGCGCTGTACAGGGGATAAGAACAAGGGAAATACAAATTTAACAAATTGTGAAATGCCCTGTTTTGAGCTTAGAATTTTTGCAGTAAGTGTTTTTTTTTTCCAAAGCACCATACAAGACTGGAAACTCCCTACTTACAATCTAAAGGAAATGAAAGGGCAGAAACCTGGGGAAGAGTAACAGATAAAGAATAACAGGGGTCAGGAAGGAAGTGAAAGATAGAAAGAGTTTTATTTAGTGGGAGAGGGGAGGGATCTGAAAGACTAGTATGTGAGCTGACCCCTAGTGTTGAGATGCTATATCTGCAAGTAGGAAGTCAGGTGTTTTCAATGGCTCTATAAATTAAATCTGAATTAGGGTAGGTGAGTGGGTGAGGGAGAGGGAGGGAGGGCAGTATTTTGGGAATCTCACAGACTTAGTAGGCCTTGAAGCAGGGTGTATTAGCACTGAAAGAAAATGTAAGCATGGACTGATGGGCAGATAGTAAAGGAAGACATTGTATAAATGATACAAATAAAAAGTCAGCTTTGGTTTTTGTTGAAATAGTGGAATGAGCTTTCGGGTGTGAACTGTCATAGTAAGAAATAGGAAAGGAGAGACAATGTGTAAGTAATTAGATAGATTTCAATCAGTCATATACCTTCCCATTTGTCAATGATCAAGACAGGGATCCTGAATAATATCCCACAAACCTGAATGTCTAAATGTGATTTAGATCTTTTTGAAAACTTACAGGGATAAGTCTGTTAAAGCAGCCATTCTACGGCAGCAATTCCCCTTCACTTATTAAATTAAATTACTGCTACATGTATTAGACACACATATCCTTCTCCTGTACATGTATAAAGGCAGGCAGCTCTCTAAAATAACTGCAAGTCCAGCAACCCTTGGAGGAAAGAAGTGGGAAAAGGGGGCATGACTATAGCTGGAAGGTGGAACAATGATGAGGGAGTGAGGAGGAGCTGGTAATATCAGGAAGAGGTACTATAAGAAGATGGCCTTGTCTCTTCCTTCATTTTGAAAGTTCCTTTCAATATCCATGGTCACTGGAGGTAACTGCTGGAAACAGATTGCCACATGTTCCCTCTGTATGATGACTGTTTCTTTTATGATTCTTCCACAGTGGGTGTTTTTGCTGCCAGGAAGTTAGTAAGGAGGGCGACCAGGACCTCAGTTCTGTGATGGCTAAAGTGCTTCCCTTCTGGGGCTGAACTCGGTCAATACATGGTGCTATTTAATTGAACAATCCTGCAAGTCAACGGGCTGACAGCTCAAGACCATAAACCCCTCCTGCGTCTGCAAACTGTCTGTATGCTGGACTAGATGCCTGGCAATGCTGTTTGCCGCCCAATATGAGCACCTTCGGCGCTCATTGCAAGCCCCGCGCTAAGGGCCTCTGAGTCTCTACCCCTGTCTTCTTCTTCCCTTGTGTTTCATTTCCCCCCTCCTCTCCCTCCCTTGTATCTCATTTGCCCCATCCTCTTTATCCCTTGTGTCTAATTTCCCCTCTCCTCTCCCTCCCTTGTGTCTAATTTCCTCCCTCTACCTCTCTTCGGTCTCATATCCTCCCTCTTCTCCCTCCCTTGTGTCTCATTTCCCCCTCCTCTCCATCCCTTGTGCCTAATTCCCTCCTCCTCTCCCTCCCTTGTGTCTCATTTCCCCCTCCTCTCCCTCCCCTTGTGTCTCACTTCCCCCCTCTCTCTCTCTCTTGTGTCTCATTTCCCCGCTCCTCTCCCTCCCTTTTCCCCCCTCTCTCTCTAGCTACTTGCCCATTAAAAATGACGGGAATTTCATTTTAAGCCTGGCAATGCTGTTTGCCACCCAATGTAAGCACCTTCGGCGCTCATTGCGAGTCTCTCCCCCTTTCTACTTCTTCCCTTGTGTCTCTTTTCCCCCTCCTCTCTCTCCCTTGTGTCTCATTTCCCCCCTCTCTCTCTCTCTTGTGTTTCATTTCGCCCCTTCTCTCTCTTTCCCTTGTGTCTCATTTCCCCCCTCCTCTTGCTCCCTTGTGTCTCATTCCCCCCTCCCTCATGTCTCATTTCTCCCTCCCTTGTGTCTCATTTCCCCGCTCCCTTGTGTCTCATTTCCACCCTCCTCTCCCTCCCTTGTGTCTCATTTCCCCACTCATCCCCCTCCCTTGTGTTTCATTTCCCCCCTCCTCTCTCTCCCTTGTGTTTATTTTCCCCCCTCCTCTCCGTCCCTTTTGTCTAATTTCTCCCCTCCTCTCCCTCCCTTGTTTCTCATCCTCCCCTCCCTCGTGTCTCATTTACATTCCCTTCTGAGCAAGGTTCCTGCGATGGTGGACAAGCAGGATCAAGCCTCCATGTGAGGTCAATATCACATACACCAACATGGTACCAAATGTACATAACACACACTACACATGTACATAATGACCAACTAGGACACTGACATGTCAGCTCTATGGAGTTAACAAGGGATAGATGGATGCATCATTAAATCTATTAAGCTGGCAAATCACTGTCATTCATGGGCACAACAACAACTGTAGCCTATGCAGTTACAGACCGCAGCCAGAATCAGGAAAGAATTAGGAGCCAAGAACAATCAAGTTCACGAACCAAATAATATATCACATCTAGCAAATGATAGCTACTCACGGTTGCAATTAAGAGAATCACCCAGGTTCAAGCCTAGATGTTAGATAGTTAGGAATGAACACAAAACAATGAGTTATTCATCATACTAATAACATATACCTTTCTTTTCTCTTTTTCAGCATCAGGGCGGTTTGAGTCCAGTGGTGAGCCAGAGGCGGGGGCGACAGCTCCATCGCAGCAGGACGTTGTCCAGCAGGAACTGGCGCAGGGGGAGGAGGAAAAAATCAGACCCGAGGGTCCTGGTTCGGAGGAGGAGGATATAATCTGGGCAGTGGGGTCACCAGCAGGACCATCAGTTGTATCAGAGGCATTTGACCCCACTGTCCCCCGCCTCCAGAAAATAAGCCTATCACCAGGGCTTTCCGACTAGAGGGACCAGTGGGGCTTGACCCCACCTCCTCCTCCCCTCAGCAGTTCCGGCGGACAGGTCACCACCACCACCAGGCCCATCAACAACACCACCTTCATGGAGCGAGGCTCCAGCCAGGCCCAGGACCCTCCCCACTGGACAACCACCAACATCTCATCACCCAGCAACGCCCCACGGACTTCCATCCCCACCATCAAGCCAGGCTATGCAGGCGGAGATGATGGCCATAATGCGCCAGCAACTGGAGTATCTTTGGGGTACCCAGGCCAGCATCTCCACCACTCATGCGGAGGTCATGCGCAGCCTGGCCAGGCGCAATTGGAAGGAGAGGAGGCACCATCTGATGCCGGGCTGCTCAGGATGGGGGCAGACCAGAGCGCATTCCAATATCTGACAACAGACGCCTTACGCATCGCTCTGGCCCCCCGCCCACCTCCCCACCCCGCACACCTGCAGCCCAGTCGCTCCTCTCCTCCCCACATGCCTTCGCCAAGGTCATCGCCACCAGCACCACCACTGTTCATGCCGCTGCCTCCTGGGAGGATGCCTCCCCCTGCCCGCTTTCCCCCACCACCAAGGAGACAGCGGCCGTCCACGGGCGGAGGAGGATGTATGGGCTGCACATATGTTTTGTGCCTTCTCAACAGCACTCCTCTTTTGGTCCAAATGTTAACCTAATCTAGCCTGGCTACAGAGTATAGGATCATGGGCTATGCGATGGTGATATTTTGTATGCAGATGGCTACCTCCCATCACATGGTCCATGATCCTCTTTTCTATGGACACGTAGGGTTTGGTTTAACATGTCACCAATTGATGGTCACTGAGGAATGCTGCTGAGACGAGATCCTGTAGTCCCTATATTTTTTAACGCCTTATTTTACAGGTGAGTTTGTTTATTTTTATTTCTTTTGTTATAGACACAATTTAGGTCTATGAAGGCATCTTCGGCATCTGCAAACATTGTGAAGGAAATGTATTAAGTGTAAGATATCCCCAGTGCCTCTCAGGTGGACATTCCTTCAATGACACACGACACCCTTAACATGTAGCTCCCAAAATATTAAAGCTATATATCTAGATCCTTCAACATGTGCTTACATCTGTATAGCCGATGGATGTACCATCCATGTCGATTAACAATATTATATGCAGAAGATGATAGTACACCTTGACAACTGACGGTGTTCACAGCTAAGCATTTATTGTGAGATGACACATCATTATTAATGGTCATGGTCAGTAAGATATCATGAGAACTAGCTAATGGTTAGTAATGCTTGCAGATGGAAATCGGGTGACTTGGTATATTGTTACAGTTACAGTATTTAGCACTGTACTGTACATGCATGTTTTTTTCTTTTGTTTTTTTTTATCCTCCTCTGTTTTTTGTTTTTTTATCACTTCTTTTCAGATTTTTGTTTTGGGAACACACTGTATGTGTGAAACTGGATTGGATTACACAGTCCAGGGTTTTTTTCATCATTTTAATTGAGCAGATCTAGACAAGTTGTAAGTGCTATGCACATTGATAGTTTCTTCAATTACATGGAGTGGTTTCTGATGATCCTTTTTTCCATCAATTCCAGTTGCAGTGGTGTAGTGACCACATGTGACCCTGGTAGGTGCTATGCATCATGCTTATTCTAGACTATGACATTACCCCCTTTATGTATCCCCTTTTTTTTTTTTTTTAAGCGTCTTGCCCTTCCCAGGATCCACCCACACCACACCCATGATATTAATGCACAGTCTTGTACATTTCTGATTGTGCTCTGTGTATCAAATAAAGCTTTGTTATATTGTTATCAACGTGTCAATGGTTGGCATTTTGGGACATCCACATGCATCACATTTGTGTCACATTCCTATATCAGTAAACTAATGAGCCCTAGTTACTATGCAATAGATTAATACATATAATAACAATAATACAAATATCATAAGCCCCTTCTGGATCGCTACCCTGTCATGGTGACGGGGCTTGTGTACTTTGATGAAGCTATGAGCTAACCATGTAGGGTCAGCCAAGATGGGCAGGTCATGGCAGAGAGGTCAGACAAATTGTGGTCCACTGGAGAAGGAACTGGCAACCCATTCCAGTATTTTTGCTAAGAAAACTTTATGGTCAGGCACAACCAGAGACATAATGATATGGCACTGGAAGATGAGTCCCTCAAGTCAGAAGGTGCCTACCACATTACTGAGGAAGAGCAGAGGGTAAGTACAAGTAACACCAGATCTAATGAAGTGGTTGGGCCAAAGCCAAAAGGACACCCAGCTGCGGATGTGTCTGAAGGGGAAAGAAAAGTCTTCTGCTGCAAAGACCAATTCAGAATAGGAACCTGGAATGTTAGAACTATGAACCAAGTCAAACTAGATGTGGTCAAGAATGAAATGACAAGGTTAAACATTGATATCCAGCGAATTGGTGAACCTAAATGGACTGGAATGGGACATTTCACATCTGACAACCACCAGATCTTCTACTGTGGTCAAGAATCCCTCAGAAGAAATGAATTAGCCATCCTAGTCAATTAAAGAGTGGTCAAAGCAGTGCTTGGTTACAACCCAATAAATGACAGAATGATTTTAATTTGAATTCAAGGCAAGCCATTTAATATCACGGTGATCCACGTCTATGCTCCAACCACGGTTGCTGAAGAGGCTGAAGTTGTCCAGTTCTAGAAAGATATTCAACACATCATAGGTATAACACCAAGAAAAGATGTTACTCTCATCCTCGGAAATTGGAATGCTAAAGTAGGGAACCAAAAGATACCTGGAATAACTGGCAAGTTAAACCTTAGAGTACGAAATGAAGCAGGTCAGAGATTAGTAGAATTTTGTCAAGATAATTCTCTGATCATAGCAAACACCCTCTTCCAATAGCCTCTGAGATGACTCTACACATGGACATCACCAGATGGACAACACATAAATCAGATTGACTATATACTTTGCTGCCAAAAATGGAGGAGCTCTATACAGTCAGCAAAAACAAGACCAGGAGCCGACTGCGGCTCACACCATGAGCTTCTTATTGCAAAGTGAAAAATTATACTGAAAAAAAAGAGGGAAAATCATCAGATCAAGTAGATACAACATAAAAAATATCCCTTGTAAATATGCAGTGGAAGTAAAGAATAGATTTAAGGGACTAGACATGGCAGATAGAATGCCTGAAGGACTTTGGACTGAAGTTTGCAGCATTATCCAGGAAACAGCAACAAAAATATCCCTAAAAGAAATAAAAGTAAATCGTCAAACTGGCTGTCTGATGAGGCTTTGAGAGTAGACCAGGAAAGAAGGAAATCAAAAGGTAGTGGAGATAAGAAAAGATTTGTCTAACTGAATGCAGAATTCCAGAGGATAGCAAGAAGAGACAAGTGGACATTCTACAATGAGCGATGTAAAGAGATTGAAGATTACCGAATAGGTAAATCAAGAGATCTCTTCAAGAAAATTGGAACCTAAAAGGCACCTTGCATGCTAAAGTGGGTGTGATAAAAGACAAAAATGATAGGGACTTAACAGTAGAAGATCAGATAAAGAAGAGGTGGCAGGAATACATTGAAGATCTATACAGGAAGGATCTTAACAGCAGTGATGACAACAGTAATTTGTCCAATGAGCTGGAGTCAGACATCTTGGAGAGCGAAGTGTGATGTCTTGCTGATAATAAGGCTGTAGGAGGTGATGGAATCCTGATTAAACTATTCAAAATCCTACATGCTGTGAAAGTGTTATTTGCCTTATGCCAACACATTTTGAAAACTCAGCAATGGCCAATAGACTGGAAAAGGTCAGTCTACATCCCAAGCCTAAAAAAGCAGTGCCAAAGAGTGCTCCAATTATCAAACAATTGAACTCATTTCACATGCTAGCAAGGTAATGCTTAATATTCTACAAGCTTGATTCCAACAATATATGGACCAGGAACTACCAGTTGTGCAAGTCGGGTCCTGCAGAGCAAGAGGCACAAGAGATCAAATTGCCAATGGATAATAGAGAAAGCAAGATAGTTAAAAAAAAACATTTACTTCGCTTCATAGACTATTCTAAAGCCTTTGACTGTGTGGATCACACCAAATGTGGCATGTCCTTAAAGAGATGGGAGTACCAGATTATCTCCTCCTCCTCCTAAAGAATCTGTATGCCGACTAAGAAGCCTAAGAAGCCAGAATGGTTTAAGATCAGAAAAGGAGTTAGACAAGGCTGTATATTGTCACCTTATTTATTCAACTTATATGCAGAGTACATCATGCGTAAGGCTGGACTGGATGAATCCAAAGCAGGAATCAATATTGCTGGAAGGAATATCAACAATCTCAGATACGCCAATGATACGACTAATGGCTGAAAGTGAGGAAGAACTAAAGGACTTATTGATGAGCGCAAAAGATGAGAGTGCAAAAAATGGCCTGCTGCTCAACATTAAAAAGACGAACATGACAGTCTCCTGACCTCTCGGAAGATCTCAAACGTGGGGTTCATGCAAGACGACCAAAGACTTTGCATGACCTGGAGGCATTTTGCCAAGACGAATAGGCAGTTATACCACCTGCAAGAATTAGGGGCTTCATAGACAACTATTACAGACTGCACGCTGTCATTGATGCCAAAGTGGGCAATACACAGTATTAAGAACTAAGGACTTCAAGGAATATCCATAAATTACCTTCAGATAGAAAAAAATGGGATTGATACTATCAGAGAACTGCCCAACTGTTTGAGGAAGAAAGATGTACGTATGAATGCCCAGCAACGTCCGCATTATGCAAGAATAGACCAAGGTCCATTGGAAACCAGAAAATGTAAGAAAAAGAAGAAAGGAGCAACATATCATACTCTCAACCGGACACTGTTTGATAAAGAAATGTACCCTCCTCATGAACATACCACATTGAAATGGACATTAACTGCTTAGAAGACTTCCTCTAACTGATAAAGAGTTACTAATTTCTCGTTAAATAATATATGCAAGCGATCGGACCCTCCTCTCCTACCCCCGAAGGAGCCTTGACTTGTCGGCCAGCCACGCGAGACGCGTTAAACTGGCTGCAGAGGAGTCCCCTGTCCAAGCTCCCGCAGAGTCCCGGCGGCTGCGCTGGCGCTGCCGAACTGAAGCAGCGAGAGGCCAGAGAGGAGCGAGCGGGGGGTGCCGGAGGCCGGAGAGGCACCCAGAAGGCTGGTGAGACCAGAGGCTGGAGGGGTGAGTGGCCTGAAAGTGGGGTGTGCTAGGAGGTCTGAAGACCGGGGAGCAGGTGGCGACGGCCCGGGGGCCTCTGCATCCTGTGAGAGAGGCGCAGCCTCGTGGGAGCGGCCATCTTGCCCGCCAGGCCTTACTGACCAACGTTACACTGCGATCCCCCAGAGCCCTAGAGCAACAACAGGGAGCACTCAAAGGGGTCAATACAGGCAAGGAAGCAGGGAGGTCTACACTTCAAGGCAGGTAGCCTCCTCTTACCCCAGATCTACAAAGCCCGCGAACCTGCGGCCGTCATTTTGTGGCGCGAATTTCAAATCTAGACAGAGAAAGCAGATACTGCTAAGAGAGGCTTGATGCAACACAGAATCCTCCCAAAAAATAAAAAAAATAAAAAAAGAGCCTTCACCATATTTTATTACAGACTTTTTCTTCTGAAAATGAGTCAACAAAAGATTCTGAGAAGTTAGGACCCCAGAGGACATTACAATCTTGCTACGGGTCTCACTATAAGGCTTAAAGGCCCCAACTGGACTTATAAGTAATATTAACAGATTGAGGAAGTTTGCTTGCAGCTCGTGTTTGTCTAAAAGTCTGGATTGCCCTGCTTTGTGGTGTTGAAAGACTCCATTACACTGACTTTAGTGTGCTAACACTGACGCCTAGTGGACACTCTCAGAATAGCACATCCAAATCACAAATTACACTAATCTGTAAGCATTTTCTGTTCAAGGAAGTTTTTTCTCTAACCTTAACTCAGATGAAGAGCCCTTACCCTGGGAACAAGTATTATACAGCACTGGTGAAGGGATTGGTGGTCTCGGAGGCATTAAAGGTACAACAAATTCCCTTACTCAAGGCGTTCGTCATGCCCCAGAGGACACTGGGCCAGAGAAGATCAGCACTCCCTGGGGACAGCTTGACCGCGGCTCCTATGCATACATGAGGCTGGCAGCCACTAAGCCATCCATGAGTAATTAACTACATTAGCATTGTACCAACCCATTACCCTCCAACCCAGCTAACAGACTGGTCCAGGCCCTGGAACTTGAATTAATACCCACCTTAAACGATGGCAAGTCGCAGTACTAGCAAAGTACAAAAAAACAGACTGGAAAGGGGATCCAGGAGTTCTACAAACCGCCTGATGCCAAGTCGCAACCCAAGTCCCGAGTCCTATTCTGAACATCCCGGACTCGCCGGCCCAAGCAGCAGTGCAGAGCTCACAACCCAGCTCAAATGGAACTGACGACGGCCACCCCTGTCCAAAATCAAGAAGATCCTGCAAGCTGAAATCACAAGCCACGCAGTAGATGATCTACAGGCTCGGACATCAAGTCCCTGAATCAGAGGCTGCAGGGCCCTGGAGGAGGGAAAGCACCGACCAAATTGTGGAGGCCCAAGCACTTGAATAAGCAGGATATCTTGCAGAAACGCGTCTAAGATCAGATGCTGGAAGACAAAGTGAGGACCTGGGAGAATAGATCCCCGCAGACATAACATCAGATTGAGGAGGGGTCCCCAATTAAAATAACAGACGTTTTGCAGTACTCTAGAGATTTTATCGCATGATCCTTCCATCGGTAGAGGAATCAAATTGGGCAATAGAAAGAGCTCACAAAGCGTTGGGTTCATCTAGGGACCAAAATACACCCCAAAGACATCATCATCAGATTCACCCAGCAAAAAGCTAGAGATTTAATTCTGGCTGAAACGAGATTAAGAAAGGAAATCGTAGGTCCAGACCGGCACCCCAAGGTCCAAAGTCTATATGGACCTTCTCACCCTTACCTTACAGAGAGAAGGGAGATGAGACCCACATTACGGGTACTCTCCCATTAATAAGATACCCGTATAGATGGGGGTTCCCAATTCGCCCTTTTGTTCACGTACAAAGGAAAATCATTCAGGGTGCTATCGCTGGAGGAAAGCCAAAGCCTTTTAACCAGACTGAGACTCGTGCCTGAGGATTCCGAGGAGGAAAACTCCTCCCTTCAGGCGGACTCGAGGCAGACCAGGAGGGGTCCAGAGAACCCGCTGCCACAAAGATCAAAGTCCAGTTCCAACCATGTGAGGGTATGTCAAGCATCGGGAGCAGTGGGGTGACGGAGGACCCTACCATCCTAAAATGTTTTCCAGGTCCATACTCTCGCTCTGTAAGACTCTTCCCACTTTACACTGGAGTTCTGGACCCTCCACTTCGGGATTGGAAAGAGGAAAACCCGATTCTCCAGGACTCTTCGCACATGCTGGGACATTGAGCACGCTACGACTCTACCTCAGTATTGTATCTGGGTTTGTGCATATGTTTAGCGGGAAGCTTATAGAGGCTAGAGGCCAGGCTTAACTTGAAGAGATGTTAACTCATGTAGGGTTTCTCTATTCCTATAAAATCTCTTCAGCCAGCACGAGGTAATGGAGTTAAATTGTTAAATTGTTTTTCTAATATTATTTTTCTATTTGTTTTCATATTGTTTTCTAACTCGCCTTAGTATTGTATACATTTTATTGAGAAACATCAGGATGGCTACCTTAGGTAGCTAAGTTTCATGACAACCGGGGCTTAGAGCCCAAGATATGGTTAATATTATTATGTTTAATGTTAATTGATAGTTTTCTCCCTGTTAGGAATAACTAGGGTGGGGTAGGTTCCCTTCCCTTAAATCCTATCAGGAAGGACTATAAGTAGTAGTCAAGGGAGGACTCACTGTCATCTGTAGCTTTATCTACTGAGACTTTCAATTGTACTGATATTGCTTTTTTGTTTTTTTACATGTTATGCCGCTTGTGCTGGCGGATCAAGGAATTGCTGAATCGTCCGCGGTCTGGAGCGAGAAGTGGTGGGCATGTCCGGAACCCGGCGGTATGGGAAAGGGGAGCTGAGGCAGAGCGGTCCCGCTTGAGGTAACTCTTCAACGACTTTTACTCACTTAGATAACAGACAACCATGACGGATCACTCACATAGTATAATAACACATAATGTAAAAGGCTTCAACTCCCCGTTTAAAAGGCGTAAAGCCTTCCTCTTTTATAAAAAAAATCAAGCCCTCTACAATTTTTTTACAAGAAACTCACTTTGCAGTAGATAAAGTCCCGAAATTCCTCCACAAGGATTACCCAAATTTTTATTTGTTCACAACAACAAAAAAAAGCAGGTATGGCCATTCTCCTCCACAAGAACCTCCCCTTCAAGCTAGAGAAGCAGGTAAAGGATAAGGAGGGTAACTTCCTTATAATTACTGGTACGGTTCTGGATCTTAAGGTCTCCCTGGTGAATTTATATGCCCCCACGGTTAATCCGCACAACACGCTAATCAAACTATTGAACCTCCTGAAGCAAGAGGACAGGGGGAAAATTATCATAGGGGGGGACCTAAACCTGGCACTTCAGCCATTCCTGGATAGGTCAGGGACACCCTCGTACACCAGGGATGCTAGAAAACTTAACATCATTACATGCCTACTTAAAGAATTGGACACTTCATAGATGCCTGGAGGGGGTTACATCCTTCTGAAAGACACCTGTACACATTCTTCTCCCCTACCCACTAGCACATACTCCAGTGAATGATGCCTTGTTAATCAACTCCTCACAGTTCCATAACACATCAGATGGCCCAAATTTTTACCCCTGCCCATGGTACAGACCATGCGTTGATATCTTGTAAATTTAGTTTAAGCCAAAATAATCCCCCACATTCACTCTTGGCGTCTGAACGACCAAGTTGATCACTGTGCTCAGAGATACCGGGCCCAAATAGATGAAGGAAATTAACACCTTCTTCGTTCTGAACGATATTCCTGAGACGGAATAGGTTCGTACCTGGGTTGGCCCATAAGGCTTACATTAGAGGGATAATCATAAAATCTCAGTGGCATATAAGAAGAAGAAACTACTCCAGTCAAAGAAAACGAACTCTTCAAGAAATTACAAAAGTTGGAAAAGTTAAACCAGAGTAAATTCCACCAGGGAAACACAAAGCGTCATAAATCGAACCAGATCAGAATGTTTACACCATTCTAGCAGAAGAACCCGAGAAGGCGATTAGAAAAAACGAGACATAATTTCTATTGTCAAATTAACAAACCCTCTCCTATGCTGGGCCAGGAGACTAAATTTTAGGAATAACTTGTGCGCGCATTCACCAGCTTAGGGACGCGAGGGGGGAAATTACTATGAAACAAGATGAGATCAAAGAAACATTCAGAAAGTATTACCAGGACATTTACTCATCTAAACTGGTGGCCAATAATAATAAAATTCACAAATTTCTGAACGCCTATGACCACCCTTCAGCCACTGAGGAGGATTTAAATATGTTAAATGCTGAAGTCTCGCTAGAGGAGATAAGCAGAACGATCAAAACCTTGAAAAAAGGTAAAGCTACGGGACCGGACGGTTTACAAACAATTACTATGCCACATTCAATAATCCACTTGCCCCAAAGTTACAAAAGCTTTTCAGGGCTATTATGGAGGGGAAGACCATGCCCCCCGAACTCAATCAGGTGAGTCTTATCTTCCTCCCTAAACCGGGTAGAGATCCTTTACTGGCTAAAAACTTCAGGCCCATTTCTCTCTTGAATGGGGATGTGAAAATCCTTGGGAAAATATTGGCCACCAGATTAGCAAAGTTTCTGCCAAGGTTGATACATAAGGACCAAGTGGGCTTTATTCCCTATAGACAGGCGGGGGACAACATAAGAAGACTTCTCAACGTATTTCACTTAGCCAAAAAGGATAATACCCCCTTATGTACAATAAGACTAGACCTGGAGAAAGCCTTTGACTCCATAGAATGGCCATACCTGCACGCCACACTGTCGAAGTTTGGGTTGGTGGGTAATTTTGTGAATGTTATTAAGTCTTTTTTACAATAATCCATCTGCAAACATCAGCATTCCAGGGGCTGATCACACACTCATCAATATTAAAAGAGGCACAAGACAGGGCTGCCCCCTTTCCCCCCTCCTGTTCGCGCTAGCCATTGAGCCATTGGCTCAGGCTATTAGGAATAGCGCCTCAATAACAGGGATAAATGTAGGCCTACATCAGTTCAAATGTTGCCTCTTTGCTGATGACATCCTGTGCACACTTACGAACCCAATTTATTCAGTACCAGCCTTGATATCCCTGATGGAGTCCTTCGGGTTCATCTCGGGGCTCAAAAATTAACATAGACAAGGACGGAAGCGATCTCTGGCTCAGGTCCTCAGGCCTTGAGAGATACTCTCAAATCCCATTACTCCTTTGTTTGGCCAGAAAAATATATAAATTATTAGTATTAAAATATACTCCGGAGATCACTGGCCTGTACCAGTCAAACTATCATTCCTCTATATAAGTCCCCTGAATCAGGACTTGTTGAATGGAATAGTATCATCCTCTCTTGGTCGGGGAGATAAATGCAATATAAAAATGAATTTTCTCCCCAGGATCCTGTACTTTTTCAGGACTTGCCTATTCAGGTATATATGAGAGACTTGACCAGCTTCCAAAATGCAATATCAGATTCTTATTTGGAATTACCAAGCGCCCTAGATTAAGGAAAGCAATTATGATGAGGAGAAGATCCTCTGGAGGCTTGGGCTGTTCCACCGACCTCCTTAAATACTTCAGGGCAGCCCAGATTTCTTTCTTGCCATAGGCGCATTCGGCAGAACACCAGCCACTTTGGGTCTTTGTAGAAACCACCAAATTGCACCCATTAAAATGGGATACTCTTATATGGGACCCTTCTTCCCCGTTGCCCTTAAAGCTGGCTCGAATACAACCCGATGATAGCCCTGTCTCCTGAGGGAATGGGAAAGAGTAACATCAATTAGACAGCTAAGCCCCAATATCCTCTTTGCTAACCCACTACACCTCCCTTCCCCAAGCAACCCTTGAGGAGATGGGTACGTTCTCCAAAGATTGGTGGATCTCACGGAGGTTATACTAGGTTTGGAAGCTGGGTTAGACGAGGGTGCAGTACTAAAATACTAGGAGTTTTATGGAAACGTACAATCTCCCACCCAGAGAATACCCTTCAACTACAACAAATCTGCCACAATGTCACTATTAAACTCCGTAAATGGGGCCCGCCCAAGTTCAACTTGGTTCACACTAATATGTAGTAAAGCCCCACTAACTAGGGGATTATTGGGGGAACTGTAACGCTATATCCAACTCTAATGACAGGCTAGCAAACCCAAGCATATTATGCAGCTGGAACAGAATATGGGAGTAGATGGGACTATGAGTAGGTGGTCCCAAAAATTAACCTGGAACTGGACGGAAAGGCTCCAGATACTTATGGCCATATGGAAAACATCGGCCAAAGTTTTATTTAGAACCTATTACACGCCAGACAGGCTACACAAAATGGACCCTAATATCTCCTCCCTGAGTGTCTTTAGAGGCTTTATCACAGGAGGTTCCTTCCCGCCCATATCTGGTGGGACTGCCCAATTGCTCAATCAATGTGGCACAAGGTGGCCGAACTGGCCTCTAACACACTTTAAAAACAAAAATACATCCCAAGATGGGAACATTGCCTCCTAGGGCTTCCAGTACAAAACTTACGTATTCACCAAAATAAGTGGCTTCAATTCATCATGTTGGCGGCTAAAAGCAGTCTGGCAGGAAATTGGCGGATGAATACACTAGATATCCACTCAGTCATTAACAAAATCAACTTTATTATGACATTTGAACACATGACGGCAACATTAATTGATACGGTGGCTGTTTATAAGGAAATATGGGGTGACTGGAGCGGGACGGAACACTTATTCCAGATACACTGACGGTAGTGCACCGATCGAGAGGGGGAGGCAGATAATAGCTGGTACGGTCCAGGACAGGGCTCTCCATGGTACCTCGTTTGAGGTCGCTGCGGACGTGGACGGTATAAAAGGTATTAAGCAATTTCCGTGAAACGTAATTTTGAATGGCACACGTTAATTTGTGTTAAGTTATGTTATATTTTTGTTAGTTAAAATTGTTTTAATTTCTAAAATAAGTAACCATAGCAGGATATCTAGCACATGCGAGACATAGATAGAGCATTTAAGCATGGGTAACTTACCTAACCTGGTATAGGTTGCATACATAGGACTATCTTAATAATAGAAAAGGGAAAAAGGCGGAGGGTGACACATGGAATTGTCATATGTATTTTATCTTGAGCTAGCACAAATGTATACAATGAAAAAGTGTGGGGGACCTGCGTGTCACTCCTTGTTTTCAAATGTGCTTGTCTTGTGAATGTGTCAATAAAAACTTTATGGGGAAAAAAAAAGACGGAGATCATGGCATACGGCAATCTCACTTCCTGGCAAATAGACAGGGAAGAAGTGGAGGCAGTGACAGAATTTATTTTCCTTGGATCCAAGATCTCTGCAGATGGTGACTGTAGTCATGAAATTAAAAGACGTTTGCTTCTGGGGATAAAAGCTATGGCAAGCTTGGACAGGCTAGTAAAATGTAAAGCTATTAAATTATCAACAAAGATCTGCATAGTTCCAACTATGGCATTCTCAGTAGTAAGATATGGATGTGAGAGGTGGACCATAAAGAAGTCTGAACGCAGTAGAATATATGTCTTTGAATTGTGGTGTTGGAGAAGATTGTTTAGAGTCCCTTGGACTGCAAGAAGATCCAATAAATCAATACTTCAGAAAATCAAGACAAACTGTTCCCCTAGAAGGTATGATAATGAAGCTGAAGCTCAAATATTTTGGCCATATCATGAGAAGGCAGGATTCCCTAGAAAAGACTCTGATGCTGGGAAAGATTGAAGGCACAAGAAGAAGGGGAAGGCAGAGGCGAAGATGGATTGATGAGATCACTGAAGCAATGAACATGAACGTGATGGAGCTCAGAGGGGCAGTGACTGAGAGATGCACATGGCATACTGCGGTCCATAGTGTCACAGAGAGTTGGATGCGACTGAACGACTAAACAAAAACAACAAATATCATAAGATATCATATAATCTATTTTATATATATATATATATATATATTATATATATATATATATATATATATATATTCTATATATAAAAATAAACGGTTAATACACATGCAACAGCCAGTTTTGTGATACTGTGGAGTATCAACATACCCAGAAAGTCTGATAACAATATGACAGGTGATAATGTTAATTGATTGATAGCAATACACTTAATGATATGTCACCAAATGATAACGGGTATACATCTTGGCACATGGCCACCAGCAATGGTGTGGGACATTCCAGGATGGGCCTCCATGTGTGTTTGTGGCCCTTCCTGAAGGCTTAGAGTAGATTAGTGTTGTGTAGTTTCCCCTGGTCCCCCTTCTGGATCACTAACTTGTGAGCTATACCATGTAGGGCCACTCTAGGTGGTTGTAGCAGAGAGGTCAGACAAATCCCAGTCCACTGGAGATGGAACTGGCAACTAACACTAGTATGTTTTTCTTGCAAACCTTGTGGATAAGCACAGACAGAGACATAAGTAAGTGTGGCTGCAGTTCTTAGGGTCACAGAGAGTCGGACACACAGAGGATCTGAAAAAAACATAAATAAAATGTTCCCCTGTTACTTGATATATGTGATGTGGCAGTGTAATTTGGCCACTCTTTATTTTCCCAATGTAGATGTGATGAGTGAGATGTATACAAGATGATCTTTATATTTTTAAGGTCTACATTAGAGCCTCTGTGAGTGAGAAAGGGATAATATGGCAGGCAGTTTCATGTTTTTGTGTGGCAATATAAACAGGTTGTGTCTCTTTAATTGCTTTCAGCATCTTGCAACATGACTTTTCATATTGGCATATGCATGACCATTCCAACATATGAAAAAAACATTTTTTAAGGGCTATTTGTTAATTGGGAATTGTTGTGTAATGAATTCTAATGCCTTCCATTGCTTTCCCCATATTCCCCATTGGTGTTTTTTATTGTCTTTGACAGTGGTATAAACTAGTCTGTAACCCTTTGCGGGTCCTATTTGGAACCCGAAGATTTTGGCCGACATTTGCCGTTTGCAGGCTTGAATGCGTTTGTGGTCTTGAGGAATTGTAGCAAGTAAAAAGCGATTTGCAGTTTTATGGATTGTAATTCTTGCAGTCTTGAAAGATCAAAGGCTTTTTTTTCTATTGAAAGCTAACTTTATGTTTACCAAGTCCAATTATGCTCTTAGTCAGCCTCGGACATATAACAACTACCAGTTGTTAAATGGCATATTACTGATAAGCAAGACATATGCCATTTTCTTGATGACATAGGAAAATGGTAGATTTCTTTGTGCTTACATTTATTTTTCAAACCAAACAATATTTAATTCTATTTATTGTCAACTAATCCATTTCTCTTTCTGTCCACATAAACTATTTCAGTAATAATGCATAGATAAAAAAGAATATGGAGAATATATCATGCACTTTGCACCCAAATTGCTTCAAGTTGCTAACATAAAGGGTGGTCCTTGCTGCTGGTGATACTCCTAGCCCTATAGAAATACAGGGCCATATGCAATTGAGGTTTAGGGCAATCTGGTAGCCCGTAAACGAGGTTGCAAGTTAAGTTGCTATTCAATTGGCGTCTTTTTGTGGGCTCTGAGCAGCTTCCGACCTTGAAACAATGGCGATGGTTAAACTCATAACTTACAGCCTACCAAAGTCTTTGATCTCTCATGTTCGCAAGAATTATGATGGCTAAAATCGCAAATCGCTATTCAATTGCTCAATTTCCCCAAGACCGCAAATGTTTTCACACCTGTAAATGGCAAAAGAAGGAGAAATCCTACGAGCGCTAGAGAGGACCCGCAAGGGGGTTAAGCACCTATTCGTAGCACTGTAAAAGTACATAAAAAAATCAATACTGCAATGTACATAACGGGGAAAGCGATGAAAGACATTAGAATTAATTGGACAACAGTCTCAAGCTCGCAAATCGGCAGGAAATTAAATTCATTTTTTATTTTGGGGTTAAATCGATCTTAGTTATCAGTGGGTAATACATATCAGGCCACCCATATGGACTAGAACAGTATTGGCATTCATTTTCATAATTCTTTATTTTGCAGGTTTGCGAGTCTGATTGCATATCAGACCCCCAAACCCAAATGATTGACATGTAATCTCCATGTTTTACTGCCATAATAATGTTTCCTTTTCTATTGGCTGATTTGAAATGGGAGGTTACGGGCTTGCTTAATTGATCATGTTCCTGCCCTGAACTGCTACGAACCAGTGCATGGTTTACGGTTTCGTATTTGGGACAGTAACTTGCGGGCTCGAGCAATTGAATAGCATCGCAATCAGAGACGAATGGGAGCCCGCAACACACCCACATACATTCGGCTGTCTGCGATCAAATTTTGGGCTTAGAATTGAATGTGGCTTATATTTTCTTTAAGAAATGTGAATGTTAAAAAAGATCTGTTGCTTTTAGTATTACTTTGAGGTTTTCTTTTCCTCCCTTCTCAGTCCACTCACAAATCCCTCCATACCTGCCAACAAATTCCTGAAATATTTTCCCATGTTTGAAAAGTCAGATCTACTAAAATCTAAAATTTTCGGGTCCTGTAGTAAGCCTGTCATAATAAAGCAGTTACTGAAATATTCCCTATCTGTTCAACATTTTTAATTATTGACAGCAAATATATTGTTAATTTTAAATCTGAGTTGTTCTGAACTTGTGGGGCTATGGTCTTTTTCATTACATAGAGGCAAAAGTTATATGATAGCTAAGAAACAAAGGCTGTTCCACTTAACAACCTTTCTGTAAAGTAGTATTCCATGTTATACCAACATTTCCACCCTCCAACTTAAATTTATGATTTTTTTGTCCTTGCATTCTTCTTTATTTGCAAAATATTCTCCTCTTGAACTTTATTAAATGCTATGAATCATTTGACAGCGAATATCATAAAACCCGTCGCCTTCTGTCCCCTAAGCTATGCATATTAGCCATTCCTTATTTTTTTTTTCTTTTTCATTTTATAGCATGCACCATTATATAAATAAATATATATATAATAGCGAGACTTGCCCGTCAAAAATAATGGGGCAATACATTTGAAGCCATGGCAATGCTGTTTGCCACACAATGTAAAGCTTTTTCTACTCTGAGGACCTTTGTCGCTCATTACAAGCCACGTGGCTCGCAATGAGCGCCTTTGGTGCTCATCGCGTGGCTAACAATGAGCGCCTTTTGGCGCTCATTGCGAGCCTCTCCTCTCGTCTACTTTTGTTCCTCTGAGCACCTTCGGCACTCATCACAAAGACAGATATATATATATATTGTTAGCTAATAATTAATTAATTAGTTAAATAATAAATTAATATACTTTACCAATTTGTAATTAATATATCCAGCAATCAATAGCCTGAAGAGGTAACAATCTGTTTTTATTTTCCCGCAGCATACAATGTACAGTTGGAGTGTTGCTGCCCTGAGGAGAAAGTGTAATGAATGTCCCAACTGTGCATTAGAAATAGGCTGCATGCTACGCGGTTGGCAGTGTATTGCGCGGTCCGGTGTCGTGTAGCCTCAGTTAAAAAAATGTTGGCAGCTATATTTTTTACCGAAACTCATCCAAATCTACTTAAATTCACATATCACCTCACTCCCGGACGTCCTGGCTGTTCCCCCATGCTATGTGTGATGTTTGCTGTATTTTTTTGTATTTTGTGTGTTTTTATTGTTTTTTGCTTTGCGCGGTTTGGGCGTTAACTTCATATTTTTCCTATCTCATTTTTTTTTCTAAGTCCCGCTTCTCGTATTTATTTGTTTTTAAGTCCCCCGATTCATAATTATTTTTTTCTCAGTCCCGCGTTTACTAAGTCCTGCGTGCCTTTGGCGCTCATGCCCTTGGGCTGTGAGTTTTAGTGCCTTTACGGCTCGCCTCGCCTAAGTGTCGCAAGTTAACGGCTCGGCTCGATACACGAGGCTCTCAGGCAATGAGCGCCTTCTGCACTCATCGCCTAAGTCGTATGCACCACACAAAGCGTGACAACATCTCGTAGTTTGACAACTATTATATGTGATATATATATTATATATATATATATATTAGTATATTTATCTGGATGCCTGTTGAAGTTATACATTATGATTGTGTAGTCTTGAAAAGTCACCAGTCCTCTACCTTCATTTATTCTAAATAAAAGACACAGGCTGGAAAGACTGGCACAGTTATTATTCTTATTTATTTCTACTGGGACCAGTGATCCCCCAGAAGGGACCACCTGCTGTTGGAGTGCCGTGACTGTTATGTTTTATAATATATAGAGAGAGAGAGAAAAAGAGAGAGAGAGAGAGAGAGCAAATAAATAGTGTTCACATATGAACAACTAAACAAGTTAAAAAAAAAATTGTTTCATGCCCAAAATACAGAGAAATACAGTTATTACACTGCACTCTAGGAACCTGGGCAGGGACATGCAAATGTGCCCACAAAGGCTTCGCTCTTGAAATCCATAACCATTTCAAACATGGTTTCCCTTAAGCATATGCCTGCTGTATCACACAGCTTTGAGCAAAGCTAAGGTTGTATTATACACAAACTAGGAATCCTACCCACGTACAGCTGTTTCAAGGTTAGTGCCTCTCATCATTAGCTTGTGTAGTGGATTTTTTGAGGCGGTAGTATACCACAACAAATTATCTAATTTATATATATATATATATATATATATATTATATATATATATATATATATATATATATTGTGACAAGGATAGCCATGTAGGACTGTGGTATCTTGAAAGAATCAATAGATAATAGCGTATAGTGCAGCAAACCAATTTATTAAAGTGTAAAAATAAACTGCGCTGTCTTCTGGTAGGAACTCAAACTCCTTATCAACTCTGTATGGAGTAGTCCGTCTCTCTCTCTCTCTCTCTCTAAGGAGTATCTTAGAGGAAGCCCAATCTATCAGAAGCTAAAAAGATATGTAGATCTTTACTAAGCCCAATGAAACTCCAGAAATCCCAGCATCGGTCTAGGTTAGTGATTCTAGGGCCTGGCTGGATAAATTCCAGTGCTTCAGGGGACTACATTTGAGATCAAGAATAAATCTTGCCGGTGATTCTTCATGTGACACACTGAATTTTGCACTGATTTGAACAGGGTACATTTTAACAACACAAACATTCCTAAATATCCTCTTTATAACAGTGTAATAGTTTAAATGTTATGTTCTTCTCATCACTCTTTGTCACATAAGGTTTAGCATATAAGGTTTCAGGGACTGGCATCGGTTCTGGAACTGCTGTTGGGAACCACTGGCCTAGAGAATTGGCTGTCAATATGTTTGATCTTTCAATACTCATGAGGAGCAATTTTGAAATCCAGAACATTTTGGTTAGGTTGATACCAAATGTAACACAATACATTTTTAGGACTATTTTGAACAGTGTACATTTTAATTGCAGATAGTTACACAAATAAATCCATGTATATCGTCAATATATCGATGTATGTCCTAGGACTCATTGTTGAGAATGACTGCTTTAAGGATTTTCATCTGTCTGGTGATCTAGTATTACTTCAGAATATTTTCCATCTATCTGGTAGTTAGTGTAACACTAACATTGAGAGATTCCACTTGTCAAGCAAATCCCATAGTAGTACCGAAAACCACAACAGCCTGACTGTAGCCTGGAGACCCTAACCATCTAATGAGCAGAGACGTATAGTAAGGTTCAGCAAAAATCCCAGAAGGATAGCTAAACATTTTAATAGCAGAGGAAAGGTTACAATCAGCTACCTCTGTCATTCCCTGACCTCAAGAATAAATTAAGGAATGGTCTTCCACATTATAACACAGATATGCTATCGAAGTTCACCAAGACCAACTGATGTATGATTTTGGAGCAATGGATCAAAACATGTCAGAGCTAGCCTGTGAGAGAACATTATGGATTTACTATGGACATGTCGTAAGCTATAGAAACTGAATTTGTGAATTATGACTATACTGTAACCATAATGCAATATTAACCAGACAAAAGGGATGGTTATTTGCATTATGTGCTAATGGGATGGCAGACATGGCAGGATGTGAGACTGACTAGTGCTTGATGAGCACTCAACCGGGTCTCTCCTGTCTCTCTGTGCTGATACCCGAGATAGATAGATAGATAGATAGATAGATAGACAACAATATATTATATATATAACAATATATTTAACTTGGAGATCTGAAATATACATTACAGGAGATTAAGCTAAGATTACACGTGATTCCTGCTTCAATATGTATGACAGCTCCTACTGAGCTGTCATTGTAAGAGGTATGTCTATTTTTAAAACGAAGGAAGAAAATGAATAATAACAAGTGTTGTCACCAGTTTAAATACAATTATATTACTCAGATAAAGGCATCTAGTTAAGTATAGACTAAAATATTTTATTACAGACTATATCATTGATTCTACATTTGTACATGCTACAACATTACCAAACAAAGACACCTTATGTTATCAGTAAAAGAAACAGTTTCCAAGGAGACTAAAATCTCTCTACAGATGGGGAATAAATGAAATAATAGATAAACTTGAATAGGTCTTACCATCACTAGTGGCACTGAATTAGATGGCATTTATATGAGTAACTTTTCTAAAACCCATTGGTTAGATCTTATATAGATGAACAGGATATTATTATGAAATGACTTAAAATGAACATTGACTGATATTTATGTCAAGTATTTAAAGGACTTCTATACATTGAAAAGAATATGGATATTTGACACTGTTTCTGGTTTAAGTGCAGAATACTTTCAATACTAGCGTCTGTTGGATCTAAGTGGCTCTCAACTGTCTGAGCTACACAACACAATCAAACTAGAAATTAAGGAGTTAAGATGCGAGATAGGCTCATGGCGCTCAGTAACTTGATTGTAAACAATACAGAGAAACAACTGATCATAACTGCTATGTCAGTGGTTCATGCTACAGTAGATCGTTTATGATATTATAGTATTATTATAGATAATTTATTATCTGCCTTTATTGTCTAAGAGGATAATCAACCTAGGTGTATAATTAATCAAAGATAGATACTGAGGGCCATATTCAATTAGAAGTCCGCAACTCAATCACAGACAGACGAATGTCTGCGAGTGTGTTGCGGGGTCCTGTTCGTCACCGATTGTGATGCTATTCAAGTTACGGGCCCAAAGCCAAAACCATAAACCATGCACTGGTTCGGAGCAGTTCAGTGCGGGAACATGGTCAATTCAGCAAGCCCGTAACTGCCCATTTCAAATCAGCCCATAGAAAATGAGACCGTCATTATTACGGCAGTAAAACATGGAGGTTACATGTCAATCAATTAGGTTCGGGGGTCAGATATGCGATCAGACTCGCAAACCATCAAAATAAAGAATTAAGAAAATGAATGCCAATACTTAAAAAAAATCCAAGATCTTGACGATTTGCGAGCTTGAGCCTGTTGTGCAATTAATTCTAATGTCTGCCATCACTTTCCCCGTTATTTACAGTGCAGTAGTGAATTTTTATTTGCCTTTACAGTGCTACGAATAGGTGTTTAACCCCCTTGCGGGTCCTCTCTAGTACTCGTAGGATTTTCTCCTTATGGGTGTGAAATTATTTGCGGGCTTGGGGAAATTGAGTAATTGAATAGCGATTTGCGATTTTAGCCTTGCGAAAGTGAAAGAAAGATCTAAGGCTTCTGGAGGCTGTAAGCTACGAGTTTAACCATCGCCATTTTCTCAAGGCCGTAACTCGGAAGCCGATCAGAGCCCGCAAAAAAACAGAAATTGAATAGCAAATTAGCTTGCGACCTCACTTACGGGCTACTGGATCTCTCGAAACCTCAATTGAATGAGGGTCTGAGTAATTTGTAGATGTTATATTTGTGCACACATATGGTTAGTGCAAGATAAAGTATTTAACATATATTAAAGATGCACTAAATACACAATATTTTTTTTTATATTTTTACTGAAAAAGTATTAGAGCAGGGGTGGTCAATAGAGAGACCTGGTTCTGAATCAGGACCCCTGACCCCTTGTTTCCAGACCTCCTTGGCATTATTAAATTAATTATATATCTTAACTATAGTTTTCAAATGCTTAACTAAGATATCTTTTACAAGTTGTTCTTTTTCAAAGGCTCCTTCTTTCATGCGCCGTTTATTTTTATGAAGATGTTGAAATCTTGAACAATAATTTAATACCCCTGTTATAGAGCAAACAACATTGTCAGCAGTACTTACATAGTATAGCATAGAGGTCAACTCTCAATATACAGCATTTCTCTGAAATATGTCGAACAGTAATGTAAAATAACCCTTAAGTACATAGATAATATTTTTGCTTCCTTGTTTTTCTTAGTTAAGAGCACAAGGAATAGGCTTCAGGAGACAAGAGTATTATGGTTTCAAAAAAGGGCATGGGGAGTGGACGATGGTAGAGATAATATGAGAAAGAAAATTAGAAGAATGAAAAGTATGGATTAGAAAAGAGAAATAAATAAAAAAAATATGAATTATTCTTCCTTAACAATTAGATCTCAATGAACACATCATAAGTAAGCACATTTGTAATTTACATTTATATTAAACCTAATACCAATATTTAGAGATAAACTCACTTTCTGGCCCGTTAACAAGGAATAGCAAATTAGTACAGACAAATTTTCAAGCCAGTTGGTTTAATCACTCTTGAGATTAACTCAATTTAATGATGTACTCTGTACAATCCAGCTTATTGTTCCTTTAAATATTCTGCAGTAATATTCTGCTGATTATAAACTATGTATGTAATGTAGTAGCCAACCTTGTCATGCCCTAAAAAGGAATCATAGTACAAGTCATACTCTAGCGCTGTCAAACACTAATAGGTCTTTCCTATAAATGCTTTTATGCTTATGCTTTACTCATTTGCTACTACTGTTTATTTGTTGCATACTTCACAAATGAGTGAAGTAATTTTCCAAACTATAGTGGTGTCTTTAATTAGTGCTAATAGGGAAAAAAAACATTTTACAGTTGAAGATTTCAATATGTCCAACTTGGAAAAAAATGTATTTTCAAGACTTTATTTGAGAATAGACTTAATTGGTGAGTTGGCCTTTCACATCGACACAATAGCTTTATATAGAATCAAATATTTAGAAGACATATAGATGCAGCTTAATGAAGTCATGAAACCCATGGAAATAAATCAGATTGTAGACTTAAAGTATAGTCTGGCTGATTATTTACTCATGCTTCAGTTTTTCACATTTCGTAGTCACTTACATTCATAAAATAAATTTCTATTTCCCTTGACTCCAGTACAGATGGATTTTATAAACTCGTGTTTTATGGGGAACACAATGGACACAAGGTTATGGTGCCATATGACTTGTAAATGTAAATCAATGTATTCTCTCATTGTTAACTGGCGCCATACAAGGGGGAATTCTAGAGATGCAAAATCCCAACTGCCATTGCTGTTGCACACTCAAATTATATTTTTCATCTATTTCTCAAGACTTTTCTTATGTCATGCATACTTCCATCTTGCATTACTAGTTTACTTGTAGTCTGAGGTAGAGTGTTATCCGTGACTATCAGCTTGGAGCCTGCAAGTCACCACTGGAAAGCTCTACCTGAAAGAGTTATGTGTTCTATTTACCACCCTCCCGCTGATTACTTTTCCAGTCTCCTTTCCAGTCCATCATAGGAGACAGAAAATTTGAACAATGGATAGGAATGAGACTTAGTGGCACCACAGCAACACCAGGGAACTATCCCCTGCTGATTTCAGCATCCTGGTGCCTTGGTTAATTAGGTGACAATGGGATAAACTCAAGGGGGAGAGAGGTTTAAGTTTGATTTGTGGAAATGTTGGTTGTTTGCTGATTATGGCAGGTATTTTAATCATGTTTCTGAGCTGCACCAACATTATATTGTTCTGTTTGCATATAAAAGTGAACAGTACCTGCTTGGGATATAATACAAGTGTCTTAAATGTATCTCTAGGGGAACAAGGGGTGAAAAGGTACTTTATTATAAGGTCCTGCTGGAAATACCATGAGAGCTGTAGTTCTTCCCTGGGAAGACAAGGAGATTTCTTCCTGCTCAACTAGCTGAATCCACTGTCCCGTCGTTCTAGTGTTCCTGTGATCCAGTGTTCCTGCTTCTGTCCAGCATTATCCGGAAGGTTGAGTGCTATATAATGAATCTGGAACCACAGTCAAACCTGCAGTCAGCTGACTGAGATATATATGTTTACTAGGGAGCAAGCCACCTGATTCAGCGGTTATCTATATCTTCTCCTGAGGTTTACTGGCCACTCCTGAAAGGTCTGTGCGCAGATACTCCTTACTTGATCACTGTGAGAGGATCCTCACTGGTGGAGGTTGGAGGTCGCCTGTAGGCAGGGGTGTGCCATGACAAACTGGTGACAGTGGTGGTATAAGCACTGCAACGTACAGAGAATAGTGGCATAGAGCAACATAAAAGGAGACTACAAGAATGTTCTTTATCTGAACTTGAGTATGAAGTGATCCAGAGATACCTACTCCAGACAAGCACACCATCCACCAACAACTCTTCATAGAAGGCTATTATCTAAGGGCTGAAGTGATTGTCTCCTGGAGTCCCAACTGAGATGCCCTACTATAATGGGATGAGAGAGTAGAGCGGATACCAATAATGCAGAAGGGGCCTCAAGACCCCTTCCAAGAGCAGACACTTGCCTCCACTGAAAAAGTGGCCCAATAGACAGGAGAGAGGCTTCTATAGTTTGGTGATCAGTGATCCAGTCAGATGAACCAGAGAAGATGGATACTAGCAGAGTGTCCTGAAGATGTTGAGAACTGACTGAAGGTTTTGATTTGCGAGGGGGTGATACTAGAGCATGGGTAAGATGCACTGCTCTCCCCAGAGATGGAGAAGCAGTGGGCACCTTATTACTGGTTTGAAGAACCTGACTGACTGAAGTGATCTCTTCAACATAGTCCAGACTTTGGTAACCATGCCCCTCAAGGCTGGTGGTCTTTGATGGACTGATGGGGTGCACAGTTTGGCTGTTCGAAGGGACTTCTACTTTTGAATCAGTAAAGGAACTGGAGAAAAGTTATCTTGGGCTATAATGGGATTACCTAGACTTCACTGACATCAATGTTCCTGAGGGGTCCATTCCCTGTTGTTTCAATACTCAGTGAAGGCCAAGCAAAAAGAAGAATCTAGGGCAATGGAGTAAGGAGACAAGACTATCTGCCTTACAGATGGGACAGAGTAAACATTGGTTCCCCCTACATCAGATGAAAGAGTGAAGAAGCCTGTACTGGAAAGGGGACATGGGAGACCATCTGCCCTGTAACTAAGAGAGTAACAGAGCTGGATGAGTGTTCCTGTGATCCATTGTTCTAGCTCCGGTCCAGCACCATGCAGGAGGTTGAGTACTACATACCCCCTCAAAGATCTGAAACCACAACAATTCTCGGTTTAGTCATTATTCCACATTATAGCATGTTTTCTTATATGAATATATATTTTTAAAATTAGTATATTCTTAAATAATATTACTGCTTAGTCACTATTTAGGCTTTCTATTTTCCACTATGGGTACATCCATTGTGTTAATAAAAGTCCTGCCTTGATAACAAGGCCCAAATCTTGCTAATGCTGCAGTTGCAAATTAATACACAAGACAAGCCCATGCATGTAAATATCCATGTGTTTCATGTGTTTGGTCCTACAATGCAACAGGTGACTGTGGCCAGTGGGGACATACACTGGATAAAGTTTAGGTGCAGCTGAACCATAAGTAAGATGGAGTACTTGTCTCCAAGGATAGCTGTTAATAACAATATGGCTGCAGCCTCAGTGGAAAATTGAAAGCCTAACTCATGAGCAACTATGCTATTCCTTTATTTTAATAATACATTAAGTCAATAAATATATAGATATATTATAAAGCAGAAAATTAAATAAACAAACTACAGTAGTCACGTAAAGCAATATTGGATATAGTAGTTAAGAATTAAAAACTGCATTAATTTATTTTAAACATTACAAAATAATTTTGACCTTTAATAAGTACATTTATTTGTAAGAGCATACTTTAAGCCAATTCAGTAATCCTCAAAGTTTATCATTTGACTGAATATTAATGCCTCAATAAGAGAGGGGTTGCACGTTTCCAATGATTTCAATCACTTCATCATGTTATACCCACTTGAAACGGCTTATCATTTACATTTTTAGTAAGTTTGACCAGACTGTATCTTTGGGATGCTCCTGGACTCCTAGTAGAAGTGGGTTATATCTTCAAGCAGTGAGCTCTTTATCACCAACAGCTATGCTCATTTGGTAGCCAAGCTCCCTATGGAACACAACTAGTCTGTCCATACAGCTCGGCTCCCTCTGGAACGGTCTATATATTGTTGGATGACCTTTTGACAGTACAGGGTGTCTGCCTAATTCAAACCAGCCATTAGTCAAGCCCAGATAGACCTGGGTTTGGGGATAACACAATATAATTCCTTATTATTCAGCAGATTTTAGTGACGTTGACTGCCTCACCTGTTTCCACACTGTGTTATCCTTAAATCCTAGCCTGTATGGGTTAGTGACTGATCTAATGCATCGTGACATCCTGTCTGCACATTATTATCACACTCTCGGACAGTGCTGGGTGCCCAATTTTAGATGATCCCCTGACTGCACATTATCAGGTCAGGCTCAGGCAAGGCTTGGGGTCTAATGGAAGGTGACCTGCTGACTTTAGCTTTGGAAGTGCTCAGTGTCTGCCTACTCTTGATCTCCAGGCTCATATTATCATGACAGATTCTACAATGTTGTTTCTCTTAATGCACTTTATGCGGCCAGGGTAAAAATGTTTCTATCATCAGTACAACATCCTGAATGAATGTTATCAGGACAAGGCTCAGATATCACTGGGTATCTAGAATGCAAAGTGAATTCAGATTTTCAGCAATTTACACACTCACACAGATTTTTGTTGTTTAGTTGTTCAGTCTTGCCCGACTCTCTGTGACCTTATGGACCACAGCACACCAGCCACATCATTATGTCTCTGGTTGTGCTTAGCCATAAGGTTTGCTTGGCAAATATACTGGAGTAGTATGCAATTTCCTTCTCCAGTGGACTGTGATTTGTTTAACCTCTCAGCAATGACTGGCTCATCTTGGGTGACACTACATGGTATAGCTCACAGCTTCATTGAAGTGCACAAGCCATTTCACTATGACAAGGCAGATAGACATAGGTTAATCAAAAGAAATATGCTGGTAGACATAACATCTACCTGAACGGCTATTGTAATATGTAACTGTGACACTAGATGGCAATAATGAGAAAGTACAGAGAACCCAAGAATTGTAAAAGAGATAAATTATACAATGAAAAGGATTACAACATTTATAACATACGTGTGTACCTATGTAATAAGTTTTTTTTAATTGTTTAAAGTTAATAGCTAATTTTAAACATGACTTCCACTGAAGACATTTGAGAAACTTTACAGTTATATATATATATATATATATATATATATATATATATATATATATATATATATATATATATATATATATTTATTTATATATATAAATAAAACCTTCCCAGTAATGGAAAAGCAGCTGTGCAGCATTGTCTGGACCGCCATGTGACAAATTCTAATTTGGGAAATAAATGATTTCTCCATAAAACTCCAATACTCATTGGATGAACTGGCACACCCAGTAGGCAGAGCTACTGCTGGTACAGTAGAGTAGGGGCCCTCTGCTGAGTAAATGAGTAATCTTAATTTATTAGATGAGGATTGCAGATAAGTATTTTATAGAGAGCATGGAGGGTCCTGGTGAAAAAAAATATTTTGGGCCCCTATATATACACCTATATAAATAGTTTCTTACCTGCCCCATGCTGCACTTTACTTCCTGGGGTGAGGAGGGGCCATGTCAGGCCAGAGGGACGAGGGGGGACCACAGTGGTTCGCGGGGGTCCACAGGAGCCTGCAAGGACCGGGGGGGCCACAAGGGGTGAGGAAGGCCACAAGGGGCTGTGGTAGGCCACAGGTGGCTGAGGGAAGCCGCAGAGGTTTGCAAGGGGTCACAGGACTCTGAGGGGGAACACAGGGGGCTGAGGAAGGCCCCTGAGGTCCGCAAGGGGCCACAGGAGGCTGACGGGGAACACATGGGGTTGCAGGGGGCCATAGTGTGCTATAAAGGCTTTAGGGGCCACAGGGGGACCACAGGAGGCCCCCAGGGGCCATAGGGTCTATGGGGCCACAGGGGTCCACAGGTGCCCACAGAGTATCCACAGGGGATCCACAGAAGGGCCAGGGAGCCACAGAAGATCTGCAGGGGCCCTTCAGAGGCCAGGGGCCTCAGTGCCTCAGTGCCTCACACCAGTTGTACAGGCAGTAGCTCCTCCTCTCTCTCTCAGTGTCAATGGAATATCTGAGGTAACCTCTAGTTTCTTAAAGTTTGAGATGACTTGCTGGTCCATGGGCTGGGTCAGAGGAGTTGGGTTAGGGGGCAAGAACTTCACAGTTATAAAATTGAAGTCCTCTAGCAAGTTGTGCTCTAAGCCTGGAGGGTAGCAGGAGCATTGTCTATTATTAACAGAGCCCTCAGAAGCAGTTTTTTCTCCTCCAAATATTTTTTGACAGTTGGGCCAAACACTTTGTTCATTCATTAACCGAAGAACATTCTGGTTACCCAGGCTTTGCTGTTCGCCTTCCACATTACACAACTGGCTTTTTATCACATTTTCACTTTTGAAAACTCCTGGGTTATCACTGTGATAGACTAGTAGTGGTTTAATTTTTAAATCCCCAATATCATTTCCTCACACCAAAAGAGTTAGCCTGTCGTTCATCGGCTTGTGCCCCGGCAATGTCTTCTCACCTTAAGTGATGGAGGTTCTCTTAGGCATTTTCTTCCAAAATTAACCAGTCTCCTCACAGTTGACTTGTTGAGGAATAAAAGCCTCAGCCTCTACATAGTCTCTATACTCCCTAAAAAAGATATCACTAGCCTTCTTTGAACTCATGATGTAAGCACAAGCTACACTTTTTATAGGCAAAGGTTGCTCTTTGGTCCTTATAGGCACAGGCTGCAATTTAGTCCTCATAAGCACAGGCTGCATTTTTATTCTTATAGGCACAGGCTGCTCTTTGGCTTGTGTATGTACAGACTGCTCTTGGGCTTTTGTTAGCACAAACTACGCTACGTCACAGTACAGAACTTTATTTATCTTCCTAGAGAGAAAAAATGCGGGGTAGTGCGAATGAGTCGCGTACCGAGCCAGTTTTATTTCAGTGAGTTGCGTCGAGTTCTGAAAGCATTGAATTCCAAGAAGGTCGAGAACTGAGGGCCCACTGTACTTTTTTTATTGGGCAAAAATGTATTTAAACCTGCTTTATTTTAAAATGCATACGAGACAGTAATGTAGTTTCACATCCCTTTAAGTCATTTGATCAAATTAAACTTATAATGATTATTACAAGGTTAAAAGACCATTGTAGCCCAATATGCCAAAAATACCTTTTTGAAGAACTACACTTAAAAACAGTCAAAAAATAGCTTTTGGAATGTAAATAAAATATAAAACAGTCTTTAGTTCATATGCACTTTGGTATCTACCATTTTAGTTTCTGCTACTCTACTTTCAGAGAAAGAGAGGAGACTTTGAATAAAGCGGCATTGCATGTGGAATGTGGCAGCTAAAACTGTCAGTGTTTTCAATTGGACTAATGGAAATCTCATACATATTTAAAGACATAGAGCCTGATTCAATTGCAAGCCCGCATCTCGCAGGATCATGGCCATATGACTGCGGGTGTACTGCAGGCTCCCATCCGTCTTCGATTCTGGTGCTATTCAATTGAAGGACTCTGCATGTTATGGGCCAAGAGCCAACTCTGTAAACCATGCACTTGTTCATAGCAGTTTAGGGCAGGAATATGATCAATTAAGCAAGACCGTAACCTCCCATTTCGAAACAGCCAATAGAAAATGAGACCACCATCATTACATCAGTAAAACATGGAGGTTACATGTCAATCAATTATGTTTGGGGGGTCCGATATACGATCAGACTCGCAAACCCTCAAAATACAAAATAATAAAAATGAATGCCAATACTGTTCTAGTCCATGTGGGTGGCCTGATATGCATTAACTCATTGATTCCCAAGATTGCTATAACCCCGAAATGAAACATAAAAATAAACATATATTTACAGCTGTTTTGCGGGCTTGAGGCTGTTGTGCAATTAATTCTAACGTCTATCATCACTTTCCCCGTTATTTACAGTGCAGTATTGATTTTTTATTTGTATTTACAGTGCTGCGGACAGGGGTTATTGGAGAATTAAATAGCGATTTGCAATTTCAGCGATTATAAGCTTCAGGAGGATAAAAGTTACGGGTTTAACCATCGCAAAGTTTTCAAGTCCATAACCCGTAAACCATTTGGAGCCTGCAAAAAGACGCCAATTGAATAGCAAATTACAGTAACTTACAGCCTCACTTATGGGCTCCTGTAACTTAGAATTGCTCCATTGAATCGGACTCATACATTCCTTAAAAAATGGCACCCTATTGACAATATTACAGTTGGCATCTGAAATAAGATGTGTGAATGCTATTCACATTTAAAACTGAGAAATAAAAACGGATATTCTCTTATAAAGTATTCTGCAGACTTTCCAAAATTGCCTGGTAGTTTAAAACAGAGAATCAAATACCTACTGAAGAGCGTGAGAAGCCTGTTTTATATTCATGGAAGACAAAAGAAGATAAAATATCAGATCTTACAGCAGAAATGCTAATATTTGCACCGGCACAGAAATTGAAACATAAAAATTGCTATTGTACAGCCGCGCTCTTACCTTCAACATAATTTGGAAGCAAAGTGAAGCTTTGAACTTTCATAAAAATATTCAAACCATTCTGCAGGCGGCTGTATCACCGCTCTGTATTTCAATGAACTACTGGCCACTGAAAATGAAATAACCCAGTGAATGTAATCTTAGAATATCAGCAGAATCACAACATCTGTATGTGATATATGTTTTATTGCACAAGAGCATACTCATTAGTCATTGTGGGTATCTATGGATTTAATGTAAAAAAATCATATTTAAATTAAAATATTGCTTAGTTATGTATTATTCATATTTATCTCTTTATATATCTCTGTGCTATTTATATAGCACTGATATTGCCATGAGTTGTAGCCAAGTCATCTGGTGAGAGCTGCCATCTTGGAGCTTGATCGCATTAGCTCAGTTAACGGGCACACAAAGTCTCAACATTTATAGAGGCTTAGCATGAGTAAAACTAACCAACATTCACACGATTGCCTTACTCAATAGTTTGTTAAATGGAGAAAACCATACTAAAGGAAGTTAACGACAGTAAATAACCACAACACCAAAGTATAGTAGATAACCAAAGCATTCAAACACTTACAGCCTTATTAAATTGAGATTCGGTAAATGTAAAAGGGCTCTATTTAAGCACACAGCATATTTTTTTTACAGAAGTTTTTAGTTAGTGAATTCTATCCAAAAGCAACGTTCATTTTTCAGTGACGTAATGATGACGATCTCTGTTGCCATTGAATCCATCCAAACCCGTAACTATGTGTTTGACTAATTGATCATGTTGACGGCCGCGCATCCAACGTTCGAAAAATGGTTTACAGGTTTGAGTCTAAAGATCGTAGCGCGGCATGTTTAACCTAATAGCTCTGCAACACAGCCGAATTTCAAGCCTGCAGCCCTTGCAGGCTTGCCGATGACGCTACGGGCTTCTAATTTAATAGGGCTGGTAGTCTGACTTTTGAAAGGTCTGTAAGTCACATTTGAGTGAATATCGGCCAATTTGCCCAGCAAGACTTGTTAATTTAGTCAGGATGGGGTCTTTAAGACAAACCTACAGAAAGTCCCAGCGCGGGCAAAATGAGCGAGAAGATCCATGTCAACATGAAAATCAACCATTGCTATTATTTTACCAACGCCTTATTGAGTCTACACATTAATAAAACTGTAAATTTTAAATATTAATTGTGGTGCATTTTAAAATATGTTGTGACTGCAAATTGTTATATTCTGTAAATCATTTTGGTAGAAAAGAAAAACATTTTTACAATATAGCTAAGAGCAACATCTTTAGGTATGGCTTGCAGAGATTTTGGGTCTTCTGGGTGCCTTTATGTGCTGGATTTGTGGGTTAAATTTATATAAATGTATTATACATTTATTTAAAAAATGATATAAAACCAACATTTAGATGTTAGGTTTATTACTTACCCTACGTCATTAAGAAAAAAATCAAAATCTCCTTTGATCACCATTGTTGCTGCTAATGCCCAGTAGATGGAGTGTGTCCACGTTACTTGTAGTAGAGTGCAAAATATCAGCCAGCTGGTCTATTATACAATGAATGCACAACCGAATTGAGAGACACTGGATGATTGCCCACACAATATAAGATATCAGTCATTGGACTCTCATTACCTGGCCTAATGTTCCTGCTTTCATTAAAGGACCACTCAACCTGGAATATTTATATTATGATTTTATTACGAACTTGACTTGATAATTTACAAAACGTCTTCAGAAAGTTAAAATAAAACAGCCTTTAAAGGGACGCTGTCACCGCAACAGGAAGTTGGGTTATCAAAACTAGCTATACATTGTCCTAGGCTTTTTTCTCTACAGTAAATAACCCCTGAGAAATTCAGTATTGTTTTGTGGCTAATGTGCAGCTCAATATGCTAATTAGCACCACCGAATATTTAAAAGGGTGTTGGGAGTTATTGTTTTGTCCACAATAGAGACAGAGTGTGATTATAATTAGAACATCAAAGCAGCTAATAAGTATTCAGTTGCCATTTCTGTGCATTACAATAGAGCACAAATAATACTGGATCTCTCAGGAATTATCCACTGTAGAAAAAATGGCTAACACAGCATATGCCCAGTTTTAATGCTTTTTAGAATAACCTAAAAAAATAACAACTTGATTTTGGAGTGAGAGTCCATTTAATTTGCCACTATTGTATTTAATTTTGCTTTATTAGCAGCAGACATTTGTTTTTGCCTCTTACAAGATACCTAGAAGGAATAGGCAAAATGCATATAGCATCTAATATCATTTATTTTGTTAACGATAGCCACTTGATAATAAATCGAAATAGAAAAGCAATCCTCGGCAGCCATTTCCTATTATCCGGCTGCATTTACCGTTAGGCAGAAAAGGCAGGTGTCTAGGGGCACGTACATGGAGGAAGCATCAAGTTCAGGCTCTAAAAAATGTCTACGTCTTAAACAGCATTATTCCTTCATTTGTGTGGAAATAAAAAGCTCTTCTCTGAATTGTGCTCTTCAAGACACTTCCTCTCTTTTCTATATCCCTTCCCATTCCCAGTGGTAACAAAAGAGTAGCTCTTATTGCAAAGCTGATATTATCAGGAGGATTTCCAGCAAAAATATATTTGTGATGTTGCCATTTTAACCCCCCTGAAGCCAAGCAGGGTTGGGCCTGGTGAGTACTTAGAAGGGAGAGCACCTACGAATACCTGGAAATGTATGCTGTGGCCCACTGGAGAAGGAACTGGCAAACCCCTCTAGTATCTCTGCCATGAATACCAAGTAGATCAGCATAATGTGTTACGGTCCATGAGGTCACAGAGAGAGTCGAACATGACTGACCACCGCAAAAACAAGGCAGTGAGATGGAGTTTGTGCTCAAGGTATGTATGCACCCATTTCTCACTTTTTGGTGCGTGTTTATCGCTTTCTCTCTGTTGACTTGACATTTCACCATAACCGCCATTTTTACAGCATAGCTACTCATACACACGCCGAGCAATTAATTCCTTAATAAATGCATTTGATGGTAGGCCATGTTTTTTTATATTTTTCTATGGGACAGCAGCGAACATATGTTACACATATCACGATCACTTGTATCACTGTACAATTATGAGAGATAAAGAGCCACTGCACAATGAAAGCAGAAACTGTATGGAAAAAAAAATGAATCTAACTAAAAGCATACGTTTGAGGAAAAAAGTAACACAGCATTTATTTTTTTCTAATTAAAAACTAGCAGATGCCTCTGCTGGGCCCCGGGGGAATCTATGATACATTAGTCAAAGTCCTGTGTGTGTGAATGGGGCATTTACATTTTTTTGGAGAGATATGGTTGCATTTCCTGAAGCAAGAAGCCTGCTTCTGAGTCAATGAGAAGAAAGGTGTGTGGTGTAAATTTCAATGTTCTCCAATTAAGACATGCTTTCTGTTCCCTCCTTCCTCAACCCTCCCTTGAATGATAGCCAAAAAACATACCCTCATGATCCAGCTCTGATGAGGTTATGTAACAAACACAAAATGGATTCCTATACTCATAGAGACTACAAAAATTCAGATTTTTCCAAATAATGTTTCTGTTCATACTTGACAAACAAGTGTCTACTTTCTTGAACTGCAGCTGCCCTTTAATGCTAAATCGGAATGCCATTGGTAATATAAGTCATCATTGAGTGTGTGATCATGATATATTTCATCAGCTGCCTGCCCTTCCTTACAATACATTATAGAAGAATGTTTGTAGTTTACATTTATTTGTGTGCACTATATTTCTGAAGGTGGGTAGTCAACTGGACACACATCATGCTCACTTAGTCCACAAACATACAGACATAGACACAGACATACACACACACACACACACATACTGTAGATACAGATACACATAGCATGTGGATGACAAAATGCCAGTAATATCTATCTATCTATCTATCCTTTAGTATAGTGTTTATATATATATATATATATATATATATACTAGCGAATTGCCCGTCAAAAAATGACGGCAATGAAATTGTAAGGTAGCTAATGCTGTTTGGTGTATAATAATGAAATATGTAATACATTACTAAATGAATATACTGTACCTATTTTGAAGCATTGTGATGAAGAGCTGGCAATCTGTGTTGATGTTGCTGCAGCATTAGTGGTGTGGAGCTGCTGTGTAAGCGTGCTGAATGTGTGCACTGTGTGGTATGAATATCCGTAGGTCGTTTGTGGCGTTTTGCGAGTTTCTTGTGGTGTTTTGCGAGTTTAGAGTGCTGTAGCCTCGTTTTCGTTTTGTTCGGCGGCCATTTTTTCTCTCGCTTAGATTTTTTTTTAGTCTCTAAACTCTTTTATTTCGAGTAAAATCGAGGTCTAAGTTGCATTTTTGAGGTCCTGGGTGCTCCCTCTTGGTGTAGGTAAGGTTTTTATGTATGTGCTGTGTGTATGTATTGTGTTTTACATTTTGTAATGTTCGCGAGTTGCGTCCGAGTGTTGCGAGGCCGTAATGTGTGTGAACGTGTGTCGTATGTTGTTTGCGAGTGTCGTAATGTGTGTGTCGTGCTGTTTGTGTTGTGACGTGAAGTTTGCGAGGGTCGCAGTTGCTGGCATGGAGCGCCGAAGGCGCTCCATGCCAGCAACTGCGGCCCTCGCTTTGAAAGGTCCTCAGGTGCTGGCATGGAGCGCCGAAGGCGCTCCATGCCAGCAACTGAGACCCTCGGCCAGTGCCCTCGCTTCGCTAAACTGTACAAGAAGAAGAAAAAATATTAAAATAAAATAATATGGTTGCATAAGTATGCACACCCTTAAACTAATACTTTGTTGAAGCACCTTTTGATTTTATTACAGCACTCAGTCTTTTTGGGTATGAGTCTATCAGCATGGCACATTTTGACTTGGCAAGATTTGCCCACTCTTATTGTTACAAAGGAGATACCTAAAAGATTTCAGTTTGCTTTTCAATTGAGTTGTACAGTTTATAGGTCACATTAAAGGTTGAAAATGTTCTGAAATTATTTATCTTTGTCTCATTTTTTTACAGCACAGAAACCTGACATTTTAACAGGGGTGTGAAGACTTTTTATATCCACTGTGTATATATATATATATATATATATATATATATTTATATTTATGTCATGGCTGACAGCTCCTTGAACTCATGGACCCTAGCCCATATGGGCTATTACTATGAACATGAGATTTGTTTTAAGAATGGTGACAATTTGTCTTTCATTTATGTGTTAGGCCTCAGGCTCTGATCATGTATCCCGGATCCCCAAGGGCATTGTCTGTGAGTATTCAGGACTACTAAGAATTGCTTGTAAATTGCTTGTTTAGTTGTGGTCAGAATATGCTACAATATGACACTATTAGTCTCTTTTATGCAGTGGCATACCCTGCTGGGTGTAATGGTATAAAAAGCAATTACTCTTAAAGGACCACTTAGTTCAGTACAATTCGGACTACATCACAATAAAGACCCCTAAAAGCATGTTGAAATACCTTTCGAATTTTTTAAATAAATACATGCATATTTCACTAAGAAATTTTTAAAAATTAAAACGTTGTTTACATGAGTCACTGACTGCCCCTAACCATAACCTGCAGCTCTGTGTAATGAGCAAATGAAAAACAGGTTTACCCTCACCACATCCATCTGTGCAGAGTATGGCATGCTGGCATCAGCTAAATAGGTCAGATATTGGTTAACTTTTTCACTGCATTAATGAGTTCAGCAAAAACCTGCGGTTTGGCAATTATTATCATGAAAATGTCAGTAGGCAGGATACACTTTGTTATGTAAACAGACTTAAAACTTTAGAGTTTTTAGCTGTAATTAGCATAATTAAAAATATATATAATTTAACATCTTGTGCTTTCTCAAACATGAAGAGTACTTATAGTGAGGTAAATGTTTTTTTAAGGATTGGATGTAATAGTGACTCATTTTAAATTTAGTAGAGGAGGGATCCAATTCCCATATTGGTAAGCCATGTTAGACTGACTTCATCTTGATATTAGGGGTTCATGACTCTTGTTATCTGCTATTTCTATTTACTGCTCCAGGCTTAATGGCACCACATGAACGTTGTCCCCTCCCTCTGGGTCGTGACAATATATAACTTTATCTCCTCTCAAACTCACCAGACAGTCTTTCAGCTTTTCCTGTTGTAACGCATGTTCCAGCTGGTAGTGGGCAGTTTGTGAACTGTCGTTTTTTATTTTTTAAGCCAGGAACCACTTTTTAATTTAAAAAAGGGGCATTCTTCACAGAGAAGAGCACCTAGGTGGATGCCTAGTTGGCCTAATGGGTAATTTGTATGTAGTGGATATATGGAGGATCTTTCTCTAGCTGCATCTAAAAATCAAATCTGGACCTGATCACAAAATTCTCTATTTATTAAACTTTTATGATTTCTCTATCAAAAAAAATAATAATTGAAGCTTCAAAAATTATATTCATTCCGCAGGAAATTCATCTTAGTGCAACAGATATGAGATAAGGGCAAAAAAAAAAACATGTGAACAGTTCTAACAGAGATTGCTTCTAACTGTAATGTCAATATATTGATCTTCTTACGCAAAATAAAAACAGATGAGTCAGAAACATGTCAGCTATTTTAAACACTTTTATTGCCACTTTGGCAAACAACAAGATGCAATGTACAACAAAGGGGAAGCAGCACAAACTGAACAAGGCTATGTTTATAACCTCTATTAAGTAATTGCTTCGCTACAAAAAAAAACAGTGTTCAGATCCATTGAGGTCTGCTCCAGACAGAGAAAATATAATTGGCTGAAAAGTGGACAGTGGACACCCATTGTATTTCTGCATAACTTGTGTCGTTCCCCGTCTTCCTTGTTTTTAGATACTAGAAAATAAAGCAATAAGACAGATAATCATAGTTTTCAGTTTAGAGATGTATTTTAATGGCGATCTTATTTTGATATGTGATCTTATATATATATATATATATATATATATATATATATATATATATATATATATATAAAAATAGTGTAGGAGAGTATTGCAGTATATTGTGATGGCTTTTTTACTCACAGTTATGGCAAGCTTTCGAGAATGACCTCCCTTTGTCAAGTCAGTAGCTACACTAATTTTAGGTTCACATTCAAATAACGAAATTCCAAGTGACAGGCTTCATGAATAATGTTCTGTTCAGACAACTGTACACAGGTCTGCATAAGGTTTTAGATAGGTGAAGATCAGAGGAAATAAATTGCACCATAAATTTGATCACATCTTAAGCAGTAGAAGAACCACGATAAAACTGTAAAAAGAGAAAAAAACATGACCAGGAATGTTGGTGGTCACTAGAAATTTTGGTAATGAGACAGAAATCACACATCTATATTAAGGCCTGTGTTTTTAGTATTACAGAGTGTTATCATTGTTATTTCAAACGTCTTTCTTTCCTGTATGTTTTTGAAATGTTCTCTGAGTATTTTGATTTCAGGTGTTGGATTGAGTTATTTGTGAAAAGTGGTGTCCATTCGGGGTGCAATAGCTGTATTCATTGTGCTTTTTGATGGAAAGTCTGTGCAGTACAGTACATTGTATTAAGTGGGCTGCATTGGAGGATGTGCATGAATATGACCCCCTGATGTTATAGGTCTTGACTGTGTCTTTTTTGAGATGTATGGTCATAATTTGCAGAAAAGTGTATTGCAAGGTTTGGTACCATTTTCTCTGTTATGATGTTCATTGGCCAATCTTCTGTTGACCTATGTTTGTCTGAGATGGTGGCTGTCTAAATGCAAAAATTGGAGCTTTAGGGAATATATGTTTTAATTCTGCATTCACTGTTAGTAGTGGCTGTAAATCCTTAAATATTTTGCTTATTCCTTCTAGAGCCGGTTGGTATGTAATTACCAGTGGTGTATATGAAGTTGTTTCTTTAGTTTTGTATTGTAACATGTATTCCCAGGGTATTTTAATGGCAGAAGTTACTTTCTGTGTAATGACACAAGGTCCCCAGTGTTTGAACATATGTGGTGGTATCTGATGCCTTGACTATGTATTATCGTTTGTTTAGTATGGGAGAGATAGAAACTAAAGGTGTGAAGGTAACTGCATCTGTCTGTAGGTTTCCTATACAACGATGAGTGAAGTGTGCTATTTGAGATGGATATGGTAGTATTTAGAGAGTTCACCTGTTCAGCAGAGTAATCCCTTTTAAGTTTAATAGATGGCTAGAAGGTAATAAAAGAATTGTGGAAGTCTCCAAGGTTTATTTTCTTCTTCTATCCCTATGATGACCAGGTCATCTATGTAACTGTGGTATCTGTAAGGTTTGTGGACATATGTGAACAATAATCTCTGTTCCAGGTCAGCCATAAATAGATTAGCATATTGTGGTGCCATTTTGGTACCCATTGCGTCAGCATTATTTGCAGGTAAGCATGTTCATTGAAGGTGAAGTAGTTGTGGTCAGGATGTATTCGAGTAGTTTAGCAAGGGTATCAGGGTTATATTGCTGGTCCTGAGTATGTGTTGAGAGAATCTAGAGGCAAGCCTCAGTGCCATCTTTGTGTGGGATGTTACTGTAAAAAAAAAAAATCAACATCCATTGTTACAAGTAGTGTGTTAGCGTGTAGACTGATTAAAGACCTACCTGCTAACTACTTGTGACCATGGATGCTGAATCTCTTTACAGCAATATCCCTACTGTAAAGAATGATCTATGATATTCTTGGAGACACATTTATACAATAAAAGTTTTTTTTTTAATGGGCAGTAAATAGAGTTTAAACTCAGTGGAGCAAGCAACGAATATGTAACCAATCAGTAACTTTAATAGTCTATAGGGTCACAGAGTTGGACACGACTGAACAACTAAACAACAATGCTAGTAAGCAATGATGGGTTTCTGATGGGTGCAGGTCAGAGGGCAGCAGGCATTGAAATATCTTGCATATACACAGAAATGGCTATAAAGAGTGATATTTCAGTCTGCAAGTATACCTGACACTTTATTTTTGGTCGTTCGGTCGTGTTTGGCACGTCAGCCACTGCCCCTTTGAACTCTATCAAGCACATGTTCATTGTTTCAATGACCTAGATGGGGAAGAAGCAGTAACATTTTATTTTCCTGGGCTCCAAGATCTCTGCTGATGGTGAATGCAGCCATGACATTTAAAAATGTAATCAAGTCCAACTGTTCACTGAAAGTTTTGATCATGAGACTAAAGCTCAAATATTTCGGCAATATCGTGAAGATTTCCTAGAGAAGATGCTGAAGCTAGAAAAGATTGTTGCCACACAAAGAAGGGGATTGTAGAGATGGAAATGGATACATTAGGTTATTAAAGTAATGATCAGTTTTATCAAGGTGCCATGCTCAAACAAATATGAAACTATGGCTTGCCTCCTGCAGTCAAGAAATGGAGTTGTAAAGCAAAGTCAGGTGTCAGAACTTATTGGAGACTGGATTAAACCAGAGCTTTGCCTGGTTCCTTACACATATTATCATTGGGTAAATGATCTACATTTTATTGTTCTATGAAATAATATTTTAAATTTGAGACCCTACCATGCTCTAAAACCATGCTTTAAACCCAATAAGGACCGCTCACATATTTCTACAATGCAATTCCTCCATTTGTATTCATGATGGTTTATAAAAGTCTAATCAATTATATTTTCTGAAGAAACATTACTAATTGTCAATAGTGAATGCGGTAACACCAATTTAGAAAATAAATAGGCATCTCCAGAATATAAATCCATGTCATTTCATAACCGTAACAATATCTTAATATGAGGCCTGGGAGCTCTGATTAAATAGTTAGTTATAATGTTGATGACCAGAACACTTGGATGCTTATCAGTTTATTAATATAGACAGGATTTTTAAGCGTTTGAAGGCTTTATGACTACCAAATGCCTTTATAAATTTCCTACAAACTGCATAAATCCATTAATTTGTCACAGATTTGTAAAATAGGACATGGATAAACTCAACCCATTTCTAAACGGATTTGGATAAAATTAAAAGGTCCATTACAAACTAATACAGTGTACTAACCTTTCTTCTGTACAGTTAATTGCGGAAATATACAGCATTGTTTTGCAACTCAAGAGTACTTGATAAGGCTGGGGAAGGGGATCTAACTGAATGACACCATACTTCAGAGCCGCTAAATTGCGTAAAAATGGACAAACTACTGAATTTCTCAGGAATTATTCACTGAAAAAAAATAGCTAATACAATGTACAGCAAGTTTTTTAAGCTTTACGATTAATCTAAAAAAAACTCAACTTTATTCTGGAGTGAAAGCGTCCATTTTATTCACCTAGGATAAATGAATCCCCAGTTTTGCACACTTGGGTCAAAATAAAATGAATATACATATTTGAATCTAGAACCTGTATAAAAGGAGTCAACTGGATCTAGATGAATGCATCCACACTGTTGAAGCCCTGAATCTGGATACAAAGTAATCCATCATGTTGCTACTCTGGTTCTGAATAAATGAATACACCCCCTTTGCAACAGGTTCTGAATAAGTCATGCACACCTTCACAGACTTGTGTGGCACGGAAGTACTAAATTATTGGCTTTGCAGATTAAGATCTTAAAGGGATATGTACGTTTGTTGTATTATGAATGCATCCAATAGAGTAGTAGTGAATGCAAACATTTTTGCATGAAAAAATCCCAAAATAAAACATTTAAACACTTACATTGAAGTCAGCAAAATCTCTTATAATTTCTGACAGTTGAACATTAGGGTTAACACCCTCCAAACCCAGGCTAAATTAGCATCAAATTTAAAATGATTTTTTTGGCTGATCAGGTTAGCTAAAACTTTTTAATTAACTCTGGGTTCCTGTTTGTGCCGCAAAGCAGCCTGGGACATGTAGTGTATCACTGATATGTGCCATGTATTGCTGCATGGGCCCTCATTCAATTGCAATTTGGCCAATTGAATAGGGGTCTAAATAAGCACATAACATATTTTTTTAAAGAAGATTTTAGTTCGTAAACATCTATCTAAAAGCAAGGTTTTTACGAACTAAAAATTTCTTATTTAGAGCACTATTATATTGGCCAAATCGCAATTGAATGAGGGCCATAGACAGTAAGGTTCAAGGAGACGGGCTGAGCAAACAGCAGCAGGTAAATAGTGGTTCACATAATCATTAGAAATATAGTAAAACTTACTTTAGGATAAACATGGCCAATGGGTTGCACCCATGTTCCCTTCATACTAACAATATACTCATATTTCTGCACCTGCAACTCTACTGACTACAGCTTTATTTGAACAGGATTATAGACGGAGACATCCACTATTCTTATGATATACAGAGGAAATAATTCTCTTATACTGAACCCCAAATCTATAAAAGGTCTATCCTATTAACTGATCACAGCAGATAGTTTTTGGAACAGACCTTTGTTTTTTGCTTTTTCAAGTTAATATGGCATGTTTTCTATTTCTTTTGGGTTTACTCTTTTATATTTAGGATTATTTTCCTTAACGGGAAAGTTTCACCAGTAACACAAATTGTTCTTGTATGAAAGAGTTCACTTACAGAAATGCAAGTGTGTGTAAACACACGTTTTAGCACTTCCCTTCTATTACCACAAGTCTCTGTATATTTAGTGATGTAATCTGCTGAACACATAAATTGTGCAGATTTCTGTATTTTTCTAACTGCTGCGGTTTGATTGGCTCTTGAGTGGTCTCCAACTTCTGATTCAAAGAGGTGGAAATCGCAGCTTCCACTCTCCACAATCATGGAAGAATTTCTGACAAACTTGGTAAGTTCTATAAAGCTAAAGTAGATAACCTTCCCTAACAATCTTTAGCACAGAAGAAACAAGTCTATAGTTGTATCTTCATCTCTCCCTTAATTGATTGGTTAATAGTTAGGTGGTTAAATTGAGAAAGTGTGCTTAGAAGACACCTATGGGATGTGCACTGCATTATCAGTCAATGTCCCCCCTCTTGCTACACACTAGGATTACCAGGTTTTTCACCACTTGCAGAGCAGTGAAGAACATCACTTCTCTGCACATGATAATGTGAATTATTCTTCAGATCATGCCAAGCCTGCTTAGCTGAAACCTGCAGCGGTTGGTTGCTCAAAGGATCCGCCTAAATCCAACTCCATCCTCGTTATTTCTGCAGCAGCTTGTGGAAGTGTTTCAAAGGCAATAAACCAACAATTAAAAAATGTCTAATAAAATACTTCTCAAATTGACCAAAACTGGACTTAAACAGCATCCAGGAGTCATTTTCAAGTCACTATAGCATAGCACTCCATTTTAAAGGAGCTTTGTGTCCCTTTTCCTATATCTATGGCAAACACCACACCAAGGATCTTTATAGTAGGATTGGAAGAAGACCAACACAAAAGAAAGAAACACACGTTCAACAGATTTTCAAGCACAAAATGTTTATTTTGTATTATTAATATACAATATTGAGGATTTAGTGCCACTGACGTTGTCAGCATACAGGGGGTAGGGCTATACAACAGGCAAGAGCAACTTTGAAGGTAAGATTCAGTGCAAGCAAAAAGGGAGAAAGTGTGGAGCGTACTTCCCATGTTTGCTCATGAAGCATACAGACATGAATCTTAAAAACAAACAAATTAAAGATGTCCAAGAGAACAGAAATCTCTTATTACCTTATCACCCTGACAGAAGTCTCTGCATTATGGTGTATAAAATCCAATTCTACACAGAATTGATGAAGTACATCAGGGATACACATGAAATGTACACAGTTACAATGGGAAAATCTCAACCAAACTATATATTTCACAGCTTTGCAGCATTACACATCTCAGCCCTCAGAAGGAAGTATAAAATGTCATTGCAGGAAAGTAGTAATGTATGTGTCCTCAATGTCTACTGCATGGTAGGTCGGTAATAACTTCTTAAAGTTCAATAAGAAACACAACTTGAACCAACTTCATCCTAATGGCTTTGCTGTAACAAGCTTGGAGCAAATGGCCTGTGTGCACATAAAGAAGTCACTTATGTGCAATACAGCTACTATTACAATGAACGATTTAAACACTCAAGTATATTAAACGATTTTGAACATTTAATACAATTTTAACTTTACCGAACAGGTTGTTTAAATGTAAAAATGTGTTTTTATTCTACTTTACTGGTGTATGATGGTCTTACATGCCACATAACATAAGGAAGCTTTGGTAATTTAGGGCTATATTAGCAATCTTCTAGTAAAGAAGTCAATGAGTGGGAACTAAGAGCACAGAATCTGAAGTTAGAAAGTTATTAAAAATGCCAGAAAAATGTGGATGTTTGAAAAAAAAAAAAAAAAAAAAAACTCTGGTAGACTTTAGATAATATAATTAAATTAGGGCCAATTAATTTCAAACTTATGTCGCAAACTTTATAAGTATCTGTTCTATAACTCCGCTGGTGCAGCACAGTATTGGCTCTTCTGGCTATATTTTTGAACATACAAGTGGGAGGAGTTACTGTTTTTTTAGTGATTAACCTATTAAAAAAAGCTTGTAAATTTTAACACATCTTTTGATAGCAATATGTGAAGTCATCAAGGCATTGTCCTTTTAAATGCTTATTTACTGTACGGTTACATCTTTATATATAGCTTATTTACCACAATATTGTGAAGTTGCATTTGGGCAGTTTGAGACAGGATACCAACTAACAATATTGTACATAAAAGAATTATAATATAATTGGTTTGTGGAGATGAAGTTATCATGAGCAACCGTGCCAGTGACATTTACCGAATAAGCCCTTGTGTGCAGCAATGGAAACCGGCAATTATTAAAATTAATATTAGTCAAAGTGTAGGGTTATAGTGTTAACCACAGTGGCAGTTTCAGATTACATTTCTTTATTGATTAAAATAAAATATATATTCTTACGTAGTGAACTATAAAACAACTTCTGGCAATATTAATAAAAACTTTCAAGCATTATGCTTCGTTATGCAAATTTAAGATAACATCTGGTGATGATCAAATGTGACTTTCACCCAAGGAGTGTTTGTGTCATTGTTGGCAAGATCAAATAACGGGTAAACAAATAATTGCTATACATTTTCCCCAGTTTTGGTAAATTTAGTACAAATTCACCTCCAATTTCAAGGATCCAATTCAGTTTTTGTCTACTGCCAATCTATAAACTTACAAAATTACAACAAGCAAAAGTTGTCGTACCAAGGGAAGCATCTAAATGTGTATGTAGTTCCATCCACTAATTTATGTCCCTATAGACAAACCATTTAGAGAACTAAGTTACTGGATAAAAGTTGTTTATCCTCTTGTTTTCCATTTGCAATTTGTTTATGGATCAGCTAGTAGTCTGGTATGGGGATAACGCTTGATGTCAAATATGGCATAATGTAAAACTACAGGTAATAAGAATTATATCAATTGAGTGCCATTTGTCTGGCCTTCCCCTCAAGTTTGTTGTCTTATTGTGATGGAGCCTAATCATTGCCAATTACTCCCTTGGGAGTTGCACATGCTCACAGTATTTGACTATAACAGATGGAGCCCAACATTCAGAATTCCCTTTTCTGGGAACGTCACTCTGTAGCTAATCACTCTCCAAGGGTTACACATGCTCAGAATGATTGTAAAAATTAGATGGAGGCCAACATTCAGATTTCCCTTTTCTGTGAACTCCAAATACTATGAGCATGTACAACCCCCCAAGGGAGTAATTTGCAACATTTACGCTCTAATACAAGGAATGACAGACAGACAAAAAAATGTATGGATTACTGTAATAAAAAATACAGTTTTGCAATACTACTAAATTATACCAAATTGGGAACTTTTACAGTGTACCTTATAATGCACAGAATGGTTTTGTGGAACTTTGCTGCTAAACTCAAAATTGCTCTAGAACCCATTTTTTTTCAGTGCATTAGTGTTTAGGGGATTCCTTACATGCAGATTATCAAGTCAAACACTCACAGACAAGGGATACAATAAGCAGAACCAACCTCTCTGTCCAATATCACTACAGAACGTGTCTTAAAAAGAAAAAAAAAGAAAAGAAAATGTGCAAGAATGGCTAGTTAGGTTGCAAATATTACCAAATCTTTATTAAGTGGCATTTTTATTCATCATAAATTAAATCTAACACAGCTGACAAGCAGCATGGATAAGAAAAAAATATATATATATTAGTGTTTTCCTGGAGAAACTGCTTTAAAACCTTTGGTTGAAAAGCAAGCACATAACCGCAGTAAAATACTGATGCCTGCAACAATATTTTAGCAAAATAATTCACAGCTACAAATTGCACTGCCCTTATTTATTTCTACCATACCTGTATATCTGTACCTCTACTTGAATTTTATGGATGTTAATAGTCTAATCTGAATATACTAATTCTAAAAAGAGTCCCTTCCAGTCCTCTCTATGGGTTACAAGGTGGTGAGATATAAAATTAAAAAAATAAACCAAAGCAAGAAATTTATCTGTAAACCTTCATTCCTTGCAAATAAAAAAAAAATTAAAATAAAGAAAAATGTGGATTCGAAAATAAAATCTGCTCTCTGAACAAATATATATATATTTTTGTATTTTTACAGATCTTTCCAAATGAACTGGAAAGCAATGTTCCAAGGCACTATACCGTAGGGTTAGTAATTCCTCATATCATTTCAAGTACAATACATTTCAGATTGTGTAAAACTGTGAAAACACAAAAAGTGCCTGCAGCAATGGGTAATGAGCAAATATTGCCATGACTAACTAACTAGCTTTGAAGAAGACTTTCACAGTGATTGCGCGATGCAGAGTATGGCTGTGTGCGGTTGTAGGCTTGGACTGGATGCCAGCAGCAAAGCCATACATCTACAATGTCTGCGCAGTGCTAAAGAGGTCTGCAGTATGTTTGTACTGCGCTACAGACCTTGCAAGCACTGCTCAAGTTAAAACACCATGAAACTGATGGGCTCAAACACTGGTAAAATTTAGGTTTGGGGAAGAAAGGCAATAAAGCTACGTGATCCTCATATTAGAACCAGGAGGGCTTATAACAGGCTGAGGACGTGACAAGGGAAACATCGCAGATGGCACATTGATGTTGTTTCCTGCTATCCCAGACTGCACTGCTCCTGCCCATGGTACTCCATATGTTGGCGTTTGTAAAACTCCTGCATACTGACAAAGAGGCATTGTGTAAGATGGCAATGTACCAGCGTGGGTAGAACCAGAGAGGGCTCCTGGGATGGAGGGAGGAAAACCAGGTGTCAGTGCAGAGGATTGAGAGCAAGAGGCTGGGATACTGTACTTTCTTCCTGCGTTTGAAGCAACGTGATTCATCTGGGAAATAAAGAGAGAGATCATTTTATACTGTAGATACTTAAAATAAATAAATTTATCTCAAGAGGACCATTGGAGTCCGAGAACAAAAAGAGCAGGTTTGTGAAGCATGTAATAAATGACTCCCATACCACCTAGTGTTGATGACTAAGTATAGAAACCTTATATATCCTCGGGTCTGTGCCTGAAGGATTCCACATTTGTTTTATTAAAAGGGGGGGGGGGGGGGGGGATTAGTTGACTAGGAGAGTCAAAATTTTAGCTTATATCCCCCCACATGTTCAGTAGAGTAAATTGGAATCCTTGTGTTACTTGCCTTTTGCCCAACTCAAGGAAAATGAAGTATTACTGTAATTGCAGCTTCTATGCACTAGCAGACTATTCAAATACAGATTTTATCTGCAAGCCATGTGAATAAAAGCATTTTCAAACTGCTAATGAAAGCTAGGCTGGAGCTCCAAGCATCTTTGTCAGATTGAAGCATAGCCTGAAGCAGACCTTGCAAAAGCTGCCTACTTACTGCACAGCTCTACTGGCACAGCCTGGGAAATGTGCTGCACTTCCTGCTACAACCTGAAAAAGATAGGAGGAGATCCAGACTATAGACCAGGTAAAAAAAAAAAAAAAAAAAACAGTTTTCACACAAGAATTTTTTTCTTTTTGTAACAAATACATTGAAAAATTGTCTTTACTACTGAAAAATTATGAAAACTGGACGACCATTACAGTGGCCCCTTTACATGCAATTTCTAAAATCCAGTTTCTGCATAATGAGAATACCTGCATATTTGTTTTCCCAATATCGATTAAAAAAACGTAAACAACTTCATGCAAAGAAGCTCACATTTAGGGTAACACTTTACAGGATCACTATAGGTCACAAAATGGTCTATTTTGTTTGTTTGTTACATACTTCACAAGCCTTGGAGATAAAATATTCAGAAATTTTGAAGATACAGTCAGACAAAAATCAGATAAAATTCACTTACTCCACTTCCATTGTTCAGTGCAGATTTATTCTCCATATCTTGCCTTTGCTGGTACTGCTTCAGTTGGTTTAATGTTGGCTTGAATTGTGCTGCTCCTACGGTTTTGCTGGCCCACTCATCCACAAGCTTGTGAAGGTCGTCCGTGAACGTTCCTCTTTTATTGTTGCTATTATTGGCCTGGACCTGAATTTGAGGTGTGGACAGCGATGGCACTAGAGAAGGATCAGGGCCTGTCGCAAGGCTACTCGTAGAAGATCCTAGACAATGGTGTAAATCTTGGTTACTAGAGTGATCAAACTATTATTGACATTTATTTTCTATTGTCTCACATGTATTCTCATTCCAGTTTCATAAAATAACTAGGACTTCAGTGCACTATGCCCAATTCCAGTACTTAAGGGTCATAGTACAGGTGGTGGATAATCATTAGTTTCAGCCATTGACTAAATCTGTCAATCATGGCACTTTCGTGGAAAGAGTTTTTTTGGTTTTTTTTAAATGTTTTAATTTTAATTTTATTTTTAAGTATATACAGTTAGGTCATGTGATAGTTTTAAAATGTACTTTAGGAGATTCCTTAAAATGTGGAGTTATGTTTACAAAATTAAACTGCTTATGTTTTTTAGAAAGGAAATATTTAAAAAAAGAATTAGCAGAAATTAGGTTGCCATCAGATTGGTTATATATCAATCAGGCTATTTGAATACATATATACAAAAACATACAACCTATATATGTATATGATCATAAGACACATTCACAACAAACTTCTGCTTTTGTAGCACAGCCAGTCATATTTGTGTAAATATCTGAACTGTACATATATTGTATTAACTAGTTAGCAGAAATGAGAATACATAGAAGAAAAACAAAAATAGTCAATTAAAATGTGCTCTAGGTCACATCACAAGAAACAGCCAAAACACTAAATATATCATTGTACATGCAAATACCCAACAGCATTAGGGACATGCACGTGTGACCACTTCCAGAAGTACCTGCTTCGTGCCCAACTACTAAAAATCGGCACAGAGCTTGTCGGCAGCAACTGAACAAGCTAATGAATGGAAAATATAAGATACATCCCATGCTATGCAGAAAAACACGGAGAAACAAAAACAGGATAGTTACTGCTACTGTGCTCTTTCCCTAGGCATAGCCGTTTCAGGGTGGACCCTACAAGGCAAAACAATACAAGACAGACACAGTTAGGCAAGACTACAACACGGTAATAGGTTGGAGAGAAGCCAGTTTTAAGCTTATAGGGAGCAGTTGTTTAAGGAGGAGCAAGCTAAAAATTTGAGTAGAACAAAAGAAAAAATAATAAAGATGCAAAAATAAAAGGAGATTGATCAGCCAAAACCTTTGCAGCCACCTGGAAGCTTTGCATAGATATGTGGAAGTGCCAAGAGCAGATTATTGGGTTTCCATTCAGGTTATATAAAATTACATTATATCAGAGCATTTTAATTATTATCTATTTTTTTTTTATGAAGTGTGAAAGAAGCCAAGAAAATACCCACAAGACTTCCCCGGTAGTGGGCACATTCATAACTGTCTTATAAAAGTTTTTTTTCCCACCTAATATATACAGATTATAAACAAATAAAAAAAAATATTTAGTGATAAAAAAAACATAGAAGAAAAAAAACAAACAAAAAAAACACACACACCTTTTCCTGATCTTGAATATGCTGCCCTCACATCTTTTTCAATGTAGCACTGGTAATTTATGTGGTGTAAAAACTTCTGGAAATGCTGGGCATTTCATCAACAGTTGTGTGATTGTTTTTTTGTTTTTTTTTTTACTTTGATCAGATTAAGTACTTTCATGCTACAAAATCCCTTATTACATACACAATATGGTCTAGCCAGAGAAAACAACCAACTTCTTTCTTTCCCCAATATTGATTTGTAACAGGGAAACTAAATATGTATGTTTCTCTAATTATTTTTTTCATAAAAATGGACTATAGTATGTGTATATAAAAATAGTATAGTATATAAATATATTTGTGGAAAAAAAAAAATCGATTTAAAAAGAATCAGTGACAAATAGTGTTAGACCAATAGAATTATACAGGACCAAACATGTTTGACTGCTATTGGTTTGGTAACCAACAATTTCCCTGCCCTGGTCTATGGTTACAGAATTTTCCTTCCCACCGGAATGAGAGACTTATTAAATGTAATTTTACATAATTATTTCATTAGACCAGGATAAAAAAAAAATATATATGTTTAAAGTCAAAATACTACTGATTGGCCATTTTATCAGATATGGTTATGCGAATTTCTAGTTGAGCTGTGATAACAGCTCCTAAAATAATTAAGCTTTTCATTGAATTGAATTTTGGCATTATGCTTTAAAAAGATGGTTTCCGCTTAAACTTGAGCAAATTAGAAAGTGAATGAATAGATATACATACACTGTTTAATAATGGTAAATAATATCTAGATGTATTATTGGTCTAATTCCAATGGATTGACTATTCTCAAAGCTAGTCCAGCAATTTTGTTACATAATATGTATTTTATAGTTTAGATGTTAAAAAGGTCATGAAATTGCCCAGAGGAGCTTTTAAAAACATTATTATTCATGGCTAATATGGATACAATGCCCATCAACCCACCTTAAGGATAAGATTTGATTTAGTAAAAAGATTTATCATGTTCATTCTTCATAATAAAGCCAATCCCTTCCTACTGTGCCAATACAAACATATATTTAATAATAATAAAATACAATTTTGTAGAAAATTCAACAGGGCTCAAAAAAAAAAAAAAAAAAGTTTCATTTATGCATTGCTTCCATACTTGTAAAGGTAAAGCTTCAGAAGTAAGACATTCTTACAAAGACATGTTCAAGCAGCTATTCAAAGCAAGATTCACTTTTAAAATATAATTTTAAAAATTAATCTTACTTTGAAATATGGTGGTAAGAACTCCAAAAAGGATCTGCTCACTCTACCTCGTCCACATAGCTGGGGAAATGTATACTTCCCAAAGAAAATAAATTAGAAAATGTAAACAAATAGTAGAAAAACAAATGAGAAAACTCAGACTGTTTTCTTGACTGTTCATGGGCACTGGAGATCAAAGCTCCAGCACAAATGAGAAATTATGCTTCAAAAGCTATATTTGTTTCATCAATAGAGTATAGCATAAATGTTTTATCCTACACATGCTTGACATGCTCTTGGCAGGTTGCTATGCACTGGAGTTGTGACCAGCAGGGATGCACACTCTCTAATGTAAAGCAAACGCACTTACAAAATTGTATTCAAATTCAGCTCTAATCCATTACAGTCATCAACAGTGACCAGCTAAACTTGAAGTAATTACTGCAAAACAATATTTTTTCAGCTGTGACCGGAGTCTCTATGGCGGTGACAATGGTGCGGTCCTGCTGTGTCACAGGCAAGATAACATTTTGCTGACAATTCATCATATATTTTCTTGTTACCCATCTAAAAAAAATAGATTTAACGTGAAAGGAGTACCTCATACACACACATTATATATTTGTTGTTGTTGTTTAGTTTAACTCTGCGTGCCTATGGACCGCAGCACGCCAGGTACAGCTCTCACTCATTGCCCCACTGATCTCCATCAAGTTCATGTTCATTGCTTCAGTGACTTCATCTATCCAGCTCTGCCTCTGCCGTCCCCTTCTTCTTGGGTCTTCAATCTTTCCCAGCATCAGAGTGTTTTCTAGGGAATCCTGTAGTCTCATGACTTATGATCATACCTTCTAGTGAACAGTTTGTGAAGTACTGATTTATTGGATCTTCTTGCAGTCAAGAGACTCAAAGCAGTCTTCTCCAACACAACAATTCAAAGGCGCAAATGCTACAGCGCTCAGACTTCTTTATGGCCAGTTCTCACATCCATGTTACTACTAGGAATACCATAATTCTAACTATGCGGACCTGTGTTGATAGTTTAATATCTTTACTTTTTACTAGCTTGTCTCAGCTTGCCTTCGCTTTCCTCCCCAGAAGCAAAAATCTGTTAATTTCATGACTACAGTCACCATCTGCAGAGATCTTGGATCTCAGGAACCTAAATTCTGTCACCGCCTCCACTTCTTCCCAGTCTATTTGCCATGATCTTCGTCTTTTTAACGTTTAGCAGCAGGCCAACTTTTGCACTCTCTTTTACCCTCATCAATAAGGCCTTTAGTTCCTCCTCACTTTCAGCCATCAAGTTAGTATTATCGGCGTATCTGAGGTTGCTTATATTTCTTCCAGCAATATTGATTCTGGCTTTGGATTCATCCAGTCTGGCCTTATACATGATGTACTCTGCATAGAAGTTGAATACATAAGGTGAAAACACACAACCTTGTTGCACTCCTTTTGATCTTGAGCCATTCTGTTGTTCGGTTCTGACCATTGGTTTCTTGGTCCACATACAGATTCTTTAGGAGGATGAGAAGATTTGGTACTCCATCCCTGTACATTTTTTAAAATTTATATATATATATATATATATATATATATATATATATATATATATATCAAATTATTTTTTTTTAAACACATCTAAGCTACACAGTTGCAATCATTTTGATTGATTCACCTGTGTTCAAGAAAGCCAATATTGAAATCCTAAAACGGTTGGTGGCCCTAGTAGGACCAAGTTGCCCACAACTGCACTAGATATAGAAAATTGTAACTTTACATGATTCTGCTTTATAAGACATGCTTTTATGCAAAATGTTTAATATATTTAAAGCGTTTGTTCCTTAAACTACTGTGGTCATTTATACATTATTACATGTGTTTGGTATCCAAATCTCATGACACCCCCTACCTTAAGTGAAACTTTTTTTTTTTTTATTATTACACACTGCACTAAATCTTTCTCTAAAGTAGAATTATTGTGCTACACTTCCTTGCCTTTGATATTCCTTTGGGAAATTCAGTTCACACAGTTTGTATGCAAAACAGAAACAAGTTTACTTAGGGCCTCATTCAATTGCGATATGGCCAATTGAATATGGCTCTAAATAAGCACATAACATATTTTTTTTAAAGAAGTTTTTAGTTAGTAAACATCTTGCTTTTGTATAGATGCTTACTAACTAAAAACTTCTTTAAAAAATATATGTTATGTGCTTATCTAGAGCCCTATTCAATTGGCCAAACTGCAATTGAATGAGGGCCTAAGTGTGGAAAAGGAGAGTGCTTTCATTCAGAGGAAAGAATGAATATCATGACAATTATTTAGATTAGACTAGCCATAATTTCCAAATGTTAATGCAAGCTAAAAAGAACAAAAAAAAAACAAAACAAAAAAAAAAACAGAAATGACAAGTGTACTTTAAAGACTTTGCACAAAATACACTACTAAACACTGCTATTAGGTGGGAAAAAAGTCAAGTTGATCAAGGTGGGATGACTTAATTTGTCATGGGATCTGGAAAATTAGCTTCTGTAGTTAACAAAATTAATAAACAAATCTTAATGTAACATCGTGATGACCGTGTCTCTTTAGATAAGGGACGTAAAAAGTATTTAATCACAAAGCATGTAACTATGAAGGCAAATGTTTGAGTACCATGGTATGCATGGAAAAGGATATAGTGAAAAAGATTAAATGCACAAAATTGTATACAGCCCTTGTATGGAAGTTGTACCCTTCAGTGAACTGCTAGCATTTGATCGGCTTTGTACATGCAAATCTTCATCGTCCCACCATTCGTCTACTGTTCGATGAATTTCTTGCTCTCCTCTTTGTCTTTTGGCAGCAGACATTCACAACAGTTTTAATGGGGGAAATTAAATGCTACATCAAATAAAATATCAAACAAAAGGGACCCAAAAACACTGGGGGTACAACTCTGTGCCTGGCTGTGCAGACGGCAAGTGCTTTAGCACATTCTTTTGGTCCCCAATCATGAGCCAAAAGCAGTGCATAAAAGCATTCAGATGGCAAAAGGCAATCAAAAGCATATTCACTATTTGGGATATGATAAAAAAAAAAAAAGGAGTATGATAACACTCTGTGATACTCAACAATTGACATAGAACCTTCAGGTTGTATTTTTTTTTCTTAATATTAGGTCTTAATACATCTAATTTTTTGTAGTAGACAAGTCAGCTGTATGGATATAACAATTTTCTTTATTTCTTATTGAATAGATGCCATCATAGGTCAACAGCAGATTATATATATATATATATATATATATATATATATATATATATATATTAAGCTATAAGGTTATTTTTCATGTTCTAGCTGGAAGATCTCATGGTTCGTTTTCGCTTTCCTTCCATGTTAACCAAAGCCAGAAAGAGATTGGGGAATCTTTCACTGCTGCGAGATCCATGTTTGTTTCTATTGTTCATCGAATAAAGCCCAATAGCTCTAAACTGGTGTCAAAACCTTTGCAGAATTTTAATGGTTGGGCAGACAAGATCTCAAATTATGGGTCAGATTGGAGCTAAAAGCTCTTCAAGCAAAATAAAATCACTCTTAAGACTCTATACAAAAGATGAGTACCACTCGAGCAAAAAAGAAAAAAAAAAAAGAAAAAATGTAAAGCCTGTGAAAAATATAAATGAATGCAAAAGATGAATGAAAGAATAAAAATTAGTTTGGGGTAGCAGAAAGATGAAGTGAATTAAATACAAAAGAACAAATACAAACAGATGGACAAAGACACAGGTCCACTGAGGAATCTGGTACGAGGTTTGCTACTAGACTTATAGGTCACTCTCTCAGACGTTTGGTGGTAAACCGTCCAGCCTGCAAATGAATATAGAGGAAAGAAAAACAAAAAGAAGATACTTGTAAAAGTATAAATAGCTGTGATCAGATGTCCTACAGCAAGTCAAACAGCTTTGTCAGTGAAAGAGAAAATATGTTAAATCTGAAAGGGAAACTATATTAAAGGGACTCTGTCACCCCAACAAAAAGTTGATTTCATTTTAAACCGCATAAAAAAAAAACTGGCTATACTTTGTACTAGTAGTTGTTTCTCTATAATAAATAATTTTTGAAATATTTAGAATGTATTATGCTAATGAGGGTTCAGTATGCCTACATGCGGCTGAGTGTAATTGATAAGTGTGGGAGAGGGGTCTAACTGCCACAACACAGGTCTTTATTGTGGCCACTTATGAAATACACAGGCAGACAATAATACTAAATTAGCACATCAAAGCAGCTAGTTATGTGTCAACTGTTCATTTGCATTTAGATCCAACACACAATTTCTCAGGACAGGTTGACTTTATATGTGGGGTTTTCTAATTTTTCTAGCCAGTTTCTCACACTCTAAGAATGAGCTAAAACAACTCCATTTTGTGGTATCAGAGTCCTTTTAAATCTGAAAGAGTATTTAATAACAGCGCAATATAAAATGCATACAGTAGTTCGAGAGAGCCATTCTTAATCTACAATATTTAAAAGCTCAAGCTATATTCAAAGATTGAATTGTTGGAGATGCCCAACTTTAATATACTATTCCATATGAGAACATAGGAATGGAGTTTCTCCAAACATACGCCACCACTTTCCCCTGTAATGTAACTGAGCAGTGGACAGATACAGTTTAGATGAGGAGCCAAAGTAACAAGGTCTTATTTCTTTAGTTATCCAAAATGAGGTTCATTGGACTTCCTTTATTCCCCCAGTCGGGAGGACTTAAATTATGCATTTAAGTTAGCATCTCCATCAGTTCTCAAGAGCTGCTTGTAGCTCTCTTGACGTTAGAGAAATTTAATGGTAACCATTTTAATAGCTTCTAGATTAGTTTAATTGTTTTATATTGAAGTGTAGTCATTCAGTCGTGTCTGGATGCAGCACGCAGGCACATCTGTGAGCCACTGAACCCCTGAGCTCCCTCAAACTCTTGTTCATTGCTTCAATTACCTCATTTATCCATCTCTGGTGCTGGAAAAGATTGAAGTGCACGGCATAGAATTCTGTCTTCACTGGAAAGGATAATCCGGAGGCGAATGCTTAAATATCGTGGCCATATCATGAGATCAGTTTGTCTTTGCTTGCAAGAAGGTCCAATCAATTCATACTACAAGAAATCAAGAGACTCCAAGCAGTTTTCTCTGACACCACAATTATATGTTGTGCAGTCTTCTTTATGGTCCAGCTCTCACTTTTTTTATGGATATGTTACTACTGAGAATCCTATAGTACTGACTGTGCAGACCTTTGTTGATAGCAGAATGTCTTTGCTTTTGGGGAGGAAAGATATTGCAAGCTTGGACAAGCTAGCAAAAAAGCAATTTTAAATTTCATAGCTGCAGTCACCACCTGCACAGTTCAGCCAAGGAAAATTAAATTTGTCATTGCCTCCACTTCTACCCCATCTATGTGCCATGTCTCTAACGTCGAGCAGCAGGCCATCTTTTGCACACTCCTTCACCCTCATCAATGGGTCCTTTAGTTTCTCCACACTTCCAGCCATCAAAATCAGTATCATCTGCATATCAGAGGTTGTTGATATTTCTCACAACATGGATTCCTTTCTTGGATTCATCCAGCCGGGCTTATATGTGGAATACATCATGCATAAGTTTAATAAATAAGGTGGCAAGATACAACATTTATGTACTTTTTCCCCCTCGATCTTGAAAGATTTCCATGTTCGACTCTGAATGTGACTCCTTGGTCCATATACAGATTCCAATGGAGGCAGATGAGATAGTCTAAAACTTGTCACATTTTGTGATCCACACAGTCAGATATTCGTACCAAACGCTTTATAATAGTCTGTGGACTTGGCTTGCTTTCTCTATTTTCCAGTAGAATTGGGAATCTGATCTTGTGCCTCTGCAAAAGCCTGGCTTGTATATCTGGTAGTTCTCAGTCCATATATTGTTGGAGTCGAGCTTGCAGGATCTTAAGCATTACCTTGGTGGCATGTAAAAGGAGTGCAATTGTTTGATAATTTGAGCACAATCTTTTTTTGTGATTGGGATGTAGACGGATCTTTTTGAGTCTATGGGCCACTGTTGAGTTTTCCAAATTTGTTGGTATAAGGCAAGCAACACTTTCACAGCATCATCTTCTATCATTTTGAACAGTTCAGCTGTGAATCCATCAACTACTGCAGCTTATTATTGGCAATGCTTCCAAGTGCCCATCTCTCTTAACTCTCCAAGATGTCTGGCTCCTGTTCATTGGACAAACTATGGAGGTCATCAATGCTGCCAAATATCCTTCCAGTATAGATCTTTGCATTTCTGCCCCCCTATCTTTCTCTGACCCGCTTCTGTTAAGTCCCTACCATTGCGGTCTTTTATCACCCTCTTAGGGCATTATAACTGCCCTATAATGTAGCTAAATCTACTGAACACATTTCCAAATGTTTGCTGCAAATAATTACTCTTTCAGATTTAAAATTTGAAAATCAAAGTTATAGCTTCCCTTTAATCATTTCGAGATACCATTCACTAGCTAAGAATGGATAAGCCACAGTATTTGCGCAAATGAAAAGAAAAGGATGAAAGCGATGGGAACACCATGAAATTTGGACAAGACAAGTAAAATTTCATGGTCATTAAGCAACACTTCCTTAATAAATATGTATCTAACAGCGTTATAAAATCCAATCCATGGTCTTTGATTCTGTATCAAAAAGGTTTTTAGATCATATTGGGCATACAAACAAAAAGCTTTAATCTTGTCTGTGCAATATTATTGCAGAAACAAAGTTAAATAATTTCGAGACAATTGTAATATTTAATCTGCAGCTTTATACAAACTGTACCTGAATAGACTTCAAAATGCATAGAATGGGTGTGCATGCCTAGTGTTAAAGGGTCACTAATTTTATATTTATTTAAAAAAGCAAGTTTTAGATATAACTAAAGGTTTTCATTGCATTGATTGGTAAAAATTTTGATTGGGTAAGATTTTGTCCCCACTTTTACATTAACGTCAGGACATCCTCATTCAGTTTAGGGTGTGTCAGGGCTCTGCACCAAACGCCCTCTAGTGGCTGAAGTTTATACATCTAAAAAAAAAAATAGGAGGCCTTTCGGACTATTTTAAAAGCAGATTTTACAGGGATAAAAATAGTATTTTTTAAAAACATTACAGCACTGTTTATCCATGCAATGTTTAAAGCCTACTCTTTTAAAACATGGCAAGAAATATGTGGCTTCTGCTTCCCTTTAAGGCAGCATGTAATATATACACACAACAATATGCAGACGCTCCTGCAGTATAACAGCAAAGCAGCGTGCAGTAGGAAATCTTTGCAGCCTCTTGTTGCCTTATGCAGCATTCTGTACTTTAGATTTAAGTATGCGGTCTGCTGCGAAAAAAATATTAGCAGTGATGTATCACCTTGGCCAGAAACGCCATGCACATCAACGCCATCACGGACAACCCCAGAACAGATATTATCTGATGACATTGTGACTTTCACAGAGCAAGGTTGCTGTGTCTGAACAGCTCGACATGGGGAAGCGGTTAAGGAAGTGCCTGCAATTTGGCCAGCAGAGTCAGCATGAGATTTAATAGTATCCTTGGCAGGAGATCCATTGCACTCGGCAGAAATATTACCTGTGAGAGAGAAGAGGAAAAAAAAGTCTAAAAAGGTGCACTGGGCTATCAGAGAGTAGGAAATGCACAATATGACAAGCAAAATTGTGTGTGTGTGTGTGTGTGTGTGTGTGTGTGTGTGTGTGTGTGTGTGTGTGTGTGTGTGTGTGTGTGTGTGTGTGTGTGTGTGTGTGTGTGTGTGTGTGTGTGTGTGTGTGTGTGTGTGTGTGTGTGTGTGTGTGTGTGTGTGTGTGTGTGTATATATATATATATATATATATAAAATTCAAATATTAATTTATTAGCTTTATGGTCCATTGTCTTTATATCCGGATACATTATTATTTAAACAAACATTAATGTAACCATTACATTTAAAAAGGTCACATCCATATCTCTATTTGCTTAATTACTCTGCTATTCTTCAAAATAATCAAATATAATAGAGTACAAAAGTTGTCAGCAAAAAAAGAAATAAAAATCTTAATTTTAGGAGACTGTGTGAGGGCATGGAAGCTGACAAGAATACTTCCTTTTCAAAGAATGAGGAAAGGCTACAGGGCTACAGAGCTGTGCAATCAACGATAGTTTTAAGCCAATTGGTTAACAACCCCTCCTACTAATATATCTCTATCTCTCACACTATTAACCTGTGTGATGTTAGGCCACATGCATGCATTTGGTACCCCAGATCCCCAAGCAGCATGGCCTGTTAGTAAACTCCCTGTTATCCAGCACCTATGGGGATTGCCTATTGCTTGAGAGTCGCTATTTTAAAAGCCCTAACTAACCCTAAACCCCTTAAAACTATTAAACTGTCTATAAAACAGCTACTGATAACTAATCAGTCATTTAAAGGTTAAAAAAAACCAAAAAGTTGATAATTTTTTTTTTTTTAAATTGGATGTTGGTTATGCCGGATAAAGCAGATTCGGTGAGAGTTTTTGTCAAACGGGGAATAGAGGCAGGGACCGGTTGTTTGAGAGTCCCGGTTAGTTGAGTGCCGGATAATTGGGAGTTTACTGTATTCAGGCCTTCTAGGAAGTGTTTATATCGTGTTTATATAATGTTAGGACATGGCACTGTTCTGCCAAGCCCCTTTAAAAAAGTACAAAAGCATCTAGTAATGCTATAAGGTTTGCAATAGTGATCTGATTTAGTAGGATGATTTGGGTCATTGTTTAAAGTATGTATTTGCGCTCAGAAATAGGCCCTAGGACATATTATGATGTCCCTCCAGGATTAAAGGACAAAGATAGAAGAAACATTCCAGGTGGTAATAAACTATCAGAGAGGGCACTGGGGGGAGATGTGGGTTGATGCTTTAAGCAGAAGCTTTTGGTGCAGATGTAGAATTGGGGAAATTGTTTGATGTGCGTCTCAATGATCCGGTTTATATCACATTGTATGATATTCACTGATGCCGATAGAGGTCAACAAGGTTTATATGATATGTTAAGCATTATGATATTAGGAATTCCAACCTCCACTCACCTCCCTTTTTTTGCCTAAAAATTATGGGCAACACTGTTCCACCTATTCAAATGATCACCAAACTCTAGTCTTTGAGGGTCAGTTTTTTGTACAGGTTGATAATTTAGCAGCAGCTTAAAATGTTCAAGTTAATATTATACCAAGTCAAATAAAAGCAAAGAACAGCAAATCCAAAAATAAACCTAAAAATAATAACTTACTTGTAACAGAAGAGTTTTTTAATTGTTGCACCAATGGATTGAGCAGTTTGCCAGTTTTTAGTTTATTTTTGCTAATTCTCCGCCGGCGGCCACTTGGGGGAGCTGCGTGAAGGAATCCCACGTTCGGGGGGAGAGGTTTTCCCAATCTTATGTAAAGGGACTCTATTTCCTTCTTCTGCTGAGCTTGCAATTCTGTGATCTCTTTAATGTGCCTAGTGGGAAAAAATAAGCCTTGGTTGTAAAATAACAAAACATCCAGTAGCAGAAGAGAAAATATTACAGTGCTCAAAATAAATCCCTAAATACGGTTTGTAAAACATTACATAGAAAACGAGTAACTTGTATGCAGATTTGTATGCAGAACATTAACCACTATGCAAGACCAGAGCTGAACATAGGTTTTCGAGAAATGAACGGCATATGAGGCATCAGTGGTCTGAAGTATTTGTTTAAAGTGACACAGCCAAAATAAAAAAAATAAAAAAACACAATTAAATCCCTGTGAGTGGATGTACAGGATGTCCCCTGGTTACAGATGACCCAACTTACAGAGCTCCCAAGACTTTGTATGAATTTGTTTTTATGTTCGGTTTGAATAAATAATAATACAATAATTATTATTATCATCATCAACTTTTATTTGTAACTAGAATATTGCCCGTCAAAAAATGACGGCAATGAAATTGTAAGGTAGCTAATGCTGTTTAGTGTGTAATACTGAAATATATAATACATTAATAAATGAATATACTTTACCTATTTTAAAGCATTGTGTGGAAGAGCTGTGAATGTGTTTTGATGTTGCTGCAGCATTAGTGGTGTGGATCTGCTGTGTAAGCGTGCTGAATGTGTGCAGTGTAACACTGTGCGTGCGCGAGCCCAAACCGTTGTCGTGTACTTCCGCATTGGCGTGAAATGGCGAGTAATGTGTGTTATACGTTTGTATCGGAATATCCGTAGGTGTTTTGTGGTGTTTTGCGAGTTTCTTGTGGTGTTTTGCGAGTTTAGAGTGCTGTAGCCTCGTTTTCGTTTTGTTCGGCGGCCATTTTTTCTCTCGCTTCGTTTTTTTTTTAGTCTCTAAACTGTTTTATTTGAAGTAAAATCGAGATGTAAGTTGTATTTTTGAGGTGCTGGGTGCTCCCTCTTGGTGTAGGTAAGTTTTTTATGTATGTGGTGTGTGTATGTATTGTGTTTTACATTTTGTAATGTTCGCGAGTTGCGTCCGAGTGTTGCGAGTCCGTAATGTGTGGTAACGTGTGTCGTATGTTGTTTGCGAGTGTCGTAATGTGTGTGTCGTAGTGTTTGGGTTGCGACGTGAAGTTTGCGAGGGTCGCAGTTGCTGGCAAGGAGCGCCTTCGGCGCTCCATGCCAGCAACTGCGGCCCTCGCTTTGCGAGGTCCTCAGGTGCTGGCATGGAGCGCCTACGGCGCTCCATGCCAGCAACTGAGGCCCTCGCTTCGCGAGGGTCCTCAGTTGCTGGCATGGAGCGCCTTCGGCGCTCCATGCCAGCAACTGAGACCCTCGGGCAGTGCCCTCGCAAAGCGAGGGCCTCGGCTCGCTGCGCGAGCCGCGGCCCTCGCTACGCGAGGGCCGCAGCTCGCTTCGCGAGGGCCGCGGGCTCGCTACGCGAGCCCGCAGCGTTAGCAACAACTCGTACGCTCACAACTATATATGTGATGAGCCAACATATTCCGTAGGGCTGTACAGGGGATAAGAACAAGGAAATATACAATTAAAACAAAAAGCACAATAGTTTCTGTAACTTATTACAGTACAGGGGTATTATAATATTGCAGGGGTATTATTAATATTGGATAATTTAGCTTGGAAATGAGTGTGTATCTTAAACATGAACAACTGCTTACTTGGATAGATGATCACAGAAAATGTTGTATATTTTATCTTATTCTAATCTACACCATCTGACCATGCTCTTGCAGTTTATCACCACTCCTACTGTGAGAAATAATCACATGTTATAATGTGATTAGAGGTGAGAGAGGTCTTTCTTTGGATTTTATGCTAAAAATATCCAATTTTCAAGCTCAGTTAACCAACATCTCCACATAAAGCTATAATACCAACCAAGTGCATGTTTATTTTATTTGAGAATATATATCTCAAGAGGATACACATACTGTGGCACTTTTAAAAAAGTTATTTACAGAATTACAATTAAGGCAAAATTAAAGTAGATAGAAGTTACATATTTTTTTAACCTCAATTACTTTTAGTCCATCAAGTTCAAGCTTTTAAGATCTCCTCTGAACTGCAAAATGCAGATTAGTTGCTAATTGATCCAGAGGAAGGCAAACAGAAAAAAACAAAACAAAACAAAAAGCAGATACACGTAATAGATGGTGGAAAGTGAAAAAAAAACAAAACAAAACTGCTTTAATTGAACAATCATTCCTTAGCGCTGGTGCTTTCAATAGGACAAACTAAATTCTTATTAGTCTACAAAGCCGCTCAATCAAGCAGTAAAATCTAAAGAACAGATTCCCAAAGTAAAGCGAGTTGGGTGAAAATGTTAAATGCATAGGAAGCCTCTATATGTACACTGAAAATGAGACAGCAAAAATTACCAGTGCCGTTATTGGAAACTAACCAGCTATATTATTTATTTTTATTTTTTTATTAGTCCTGAAGACACACTTCTGAAACAGAAGCTGCAAAAATCAGCCTAGTGAAGGAAATGGAAGTCTGCAGTATATAACTTAAGATACAAGTGAAAAAGTAAATGGTGCATTATTTATTTTTAAAAAACATTTTAGTATTTTGATGAGAGAATGAAGCATCACACTGGTCAACAAAGATGTTGTCTCTGAGCAAATAATTGTTGCTATATAGGTCATTTATCCCACGGATTTCAAAAATGCTCTCAGAGTGATAGTATTACATCCTCTTTAATATAATACATTGTGCTACAGAACATTCATACAGCATTAACATATGCTAATTTTTCATCAATAAAATCCTAGTATTTTTAATTGTTGTAAATTCTACTTATTAGTCAATGTAAAAAGGGCCCAGAGTAGTAAACAGTTGAGTAGTGTTCTGTCATGTGATGCTCGAGGCATGAGGAGTCATGTGTTTGCTTTTTTACTGTAGGAGTCAGCGCTCCTGGCCAGTTGGCGAAAAGAGTTCATTCTTAAAACATTTAATGCTAGGAGTATCTGTTATTTATGTAGTTCTATGTACATTTTATGTTCATAATAAGAAGTTGAACAATGCCAAGAAATGTTATTAATCATCCAGACTCATTTTGCTACATTTACTGTGAGGTGATATTTAAAAATCATAAACTTGGTTTTACTCCACTTAAGAAGTGTTATGAGCTTTACTTTGGATGTAAAAATTAGTGACCAAGATAAAAGTTGCGCCCCTCATTTTTGTTGTTGTACCGGTGTCCGACTTCGCCAAATCAGCAAAATTCATGTGCCAAGAACCTATTGACCAATTTGTGAGCAAAAAGTTTCCATCAGTGCCACCAACTCATGCTGCCAATATCAAATAAACTTATGAGAGCATGAAACTCGTGCTTGAAAAAAAATCAAATATGAAGAATACAAATGGAATATCTGCTGTGACTTGAAAGTAGTCGCTCTTTTGCATGGACTACAACTTGGTCACACAAAGAACAGCTGTTTTCTTTGTGTGTGGGACAGCAGAGACCTGAAGAAATCATTAAACCCAGAAACAATGGCCTAAATGAACATCTCTATCTCCAGGACAGAAGAATGTTTTGTCAATCACCACTCATTGATCCAGAAAAAGTATATCTACCTCCACTCCATATAAAGCTTAGTCTTATGAACAACTTTGTCAAAGCGATGGATCGAAGTGGACCTGGATTTACATAGTTAAGAAAAAAAATTCCAAGAATTAGTGATGCAAATATCAAAGAGGAGATCTTTGTAGGACCTCAAATAAGACAACAGATTAAAGATTAGAACTTTGATAGTCAGTTGAACCAGGTTGAAAAGGCTGTATAGAAATCTTTCAAGAGTATTTGCCAGAACTTCTTAGGGAATCATAAGGCAGTCAACTACAAAAGAAATAGTGGATGCTCTTTTGCGATCTTACAAGACCATGGGATGTAACATGTCTCTGAAAATCCATTTCTTGGATTCACACCTGGATTCCTTCCCAGCAAGTCTTGGGAAGTCAGCGATGAACAGGGTGAACGATTCCACCAGGACATTTAAAAAATGGAAAAGCGGTACCAGGGCAAGTGGAGTCCAGCAATGCTTGCTGATTACTGTTGGACCATTAAGATGTTCCAGAGAAAAAATACAGGAGAAAATCCTATACTTCTACCTTTTAGTCCCTTACTAAATATACAAACTTCTCCCCATATACCATGTGGGAATACAAGTAAAAAAGGAGTAAGTCACATCCAATGTGGCTTAACAATGATTTAAAGCTCAAGATACAGAGTAAAAACAGGCATTTAAAATTATATAAAAACAAGAGGGGACAGAGACTGCCTTACCAAAGTACAAGGAAATCAACAAGGGTTGCAAAAGCGCCATTAGACTGGCTAAAATAGAAAAATTAAAAGTAGTTGCAAAGGAGAGTAAGACTAACCCTAAAATATTTTATAAATATATTAATGGTAAGAATGTCAGAAAGGAAGCTATAGGAACATTACAATGTGACACAGGCCATCTGATTATTAGGGACTAGGAAAAGGCAGATGTGTATACCGAAGAAAATAACCTATTTAGCTCAAGGGAGGTACTAGTGGTTGGGACACTGGAAAATAATGGTTAATGCAGGAAGAAATGCAAAAGATAATAAATAAATAAATAAAATGGTAAATAGAGCCCCGGGTCCTGATGGAATACATCCAAGGGTACGGAGGGAACTGGGCTTTAATAGCCAAACCATCATATTACATTTTTCAAGATGCACGCAACACAGTGACGCAGATGTGATACCTATCATTTGAGAAGGGAGCAAGAGCAAATCCGGGGAATATGTCTATTTGAACAGGATAGATTGGAGTCAACATGACCTATTCCTAATAAATCCATGTCAAACAAATCTAAAAATTAGTTTCTATGAAGTTAGTAGGAACCTGGATCAAGGCAACTCAGTGTTTGTAGTCATTTTTGATTTTGCAAAGGCTTTTGCTAAAGTGCCACATGGAAAACTATTGTGCAGACTAAGGGATAAATGAATTGCAGTAAATGTCTGCTCATGGATCGAGAGCTGGCTAAAAAAAGACAGGAAGCAAAGGGTTGTAGTAAAAGTATGCATCTGGGAAGAAAAAATAGCCATCCAATTTATCATCTTAAAATGGAGTAAATCTAGGGGTATTTGATATTGAAAGGGATTTGGGAGTACTTTTAGACAACCACCTAGGTAACAATGCTCAATGCCAAGTAGCAGCTGCAAAGGTAAATACAATATTAGCATGAATTAAGAAGGGTATAGAAGCAAGGGAAGCAAATATAATTCTGCCACTATACAAATCCATAATACACAATCATTTGGAATATGGAGTACAATTTTGTGCACCACTTCATAAAACGGACATTTTAGAGCTGGAAAAGGTACAGAGAAGAGCTACAAAACTAATAAGGGAAATGGAGGGTTAAGTTATGAAGAAAGACTAACCAAATTAAATGTATTTGTTCTAGAAGAAAAAAAAAAAAAGGCATCTAATAGGGGATATGATTACATTATATAAAAAATACATACAGGTTCATTATAAAGCTTTATCAAGTGAGCTTTTTGTGCCAAGAGGTTATCAGTTGACAAGAGGACACCCTTAGAGGTTAGAAGTAAAATGTTTCCACCTTCAAGAAAGAAAAGGGTTCTTCACAGTAAGGGTGGTTAATGTGTGGCATTCTCTACCAAGGAGGTGGTAACAGCGGATTTGATAGATAACTTTAAAAAAGGGACTAGATATATTTAACTAAAAAGGGCATTCAGGGTCATCCTGGTTAGAAAGACTGTTTGCCTTCCTCTGGATCAATTAACAACTAATCCACATATTGCAGATCAGAAGAGATCTTAAAAAGGTAGAACTTTATTAAAATACTTTTTTCAACCTCCATTACGATGTACATATTTTAAATATATGTAATGCTGTAAACTTAAAAATCACTGTCTCAAAATCCTTACGTGAGAAATGCTAATTATTTGTTAGATATTTGTATTCAAATGTTCACCTATTTGTCTTCTCAGACAAAAAAAAAAAAAAAAAAGTACAGTTTTGTTGACCAGTGATAGTTTCTCAAGGTTTGTGCACACTTGGACATGGTTATATTCCACATTAAAAGGGTTTTGGACACTTGTAGTGCTTTTCTCATATTGACAATGTGACACACAAGTGTAAATGCTCTTGGGTTTCTGGAATGGTTTAAAGCAAATGAACAAGGAGTGGAGATAAATATCTTATTATGCTATGAAGGTAAAGTGGTTTAATGTTGACTCAAAGTAACTTCTAAGAATAATGATCACTTATAAGTAGTAGAGGATTTTTATTCTTATCCCCCCACATGACTAGATTAATTGTGGTTTCTTTTAGCCACTTATGCCCTTCACAGCGAGAAATATCCTGTAGTATATCAGTCTGGTCTCACTCTAAAAATGAGTTATCCAGCCCTGAAATACCAGGTAATTCTCCCTGAACATGAGAAACAGACTTATATACTACAGGATATTTTTCCCTGTGAAGGGCACAAGTGCGCTAAAAGTCTGCTCTCCGAGTAGGTAGGAAGACCTATAGAACAAACCTACTTCGAGGTGCTCAATCTGAGAACGAACAATACCCAATTTGTTGTTGTGGAGACTCCCCCCCCCCCCCCCCCGACTAAAAACTGAATGTGTGACTGTTTTCAATTTGAAACAAAGTTGATGCCCCTACAGGACCATGAAGGAATCCATGCTATATTGGTGGAAGTGGTTTGTGTGAGAGGTGAGTTTATATTTATGAAGTGCTATGCTTGCATTGAGTGATAAAAGGTGTCCACTTCTGGGCCAGGGAGGTGTGGTGTCAATTGTAAGCTTATCCAGTAAGAAAGAAAAGCTCCAGACCTCTGCTTGTTCACTCCTACCTCCACTGAAACGTTAACATCACAACCAAATAGCTGGATGGTAGGGGTGTGCGCTTGTAAACAGAAAAAGGATACCTGTACTCAGAGTCTTTGAAAATTCTGATTATCCAAAAAATGCTTTATGTCCATGTCTTACACAGCTTCCAATATTAGTTGGTACATACTTAACAAATGTCTTATCTGAACTGCAGATAAACTTTTCTACAATTTTTTTATAATTTTAGCAGGTCAGAGGTTTCATGTGTATCGATCTTTAGCTAAGTTTGTTAAATTTAAAGGACCACTGCAGCTACATTGTTACCGATTAAGCCAATTCCCATGATTTGCTTATTAAAAATGACTCCGTCACCCAAAATCAAAATGGTTTCTTAGAGCAGCGGTTCCCAAACACCTTGTTCCTTTTTGTGAACAAAAAGGTGGGACAACTAGTATTCAACCGGCTTTGGAGCCTCACATTTTTTCATCTGTGTATTCATACAGTGTTTGGCCTAAATCATGGACTATCTGGTAGGTTTTGAGGATGGGTTTGAGAACCACTGTCAGAGAGAGCAGAAACGGGTTAGACAAAAAATGGATAACACAACATATACATTGAATTGATCTTGGGGAAATATATGTTGTTGCTGCATTTAAATGCAAATTGGTAATCCATACATATTATTTAGACCCCAATGTTATCTGGCAGTTTGATCCCTCTCCCACTCTTATCAAGAACTCTGAGCCTCACATTGGCATACTGAGCCTCAAAATTAACCCTAAATATTTCAGAAATTATTTACTGTAGAAAAACAATCAAAACTGTTCTTACAACGTATAGCCTTTAAGTTGCTCCCTCTCTGTAAAGCATTTAACATGTCATGGTAGAGCATGGAGCAAAGGGTATCACCAAAAGTCACTAAAATATATTTGTAGATGTAGCATTACTTTTCCATTAACAAAAAAAAAAAAATCTAATGTTAAAATATAAAAAAAAATTCATTTTAGGAAATCTGGGACGTGTGACTATTTAAAAAGGAGTCTTCTTTAATATTGGCGAACCAGGCAGTAGTATAGCCATGTAAAGTCACAGCATAGAAAGTTTTAGTGGATATCTATTGTCTTCTTCCGCATTCTCTATCACTCAACTTGCTCTTTCTTCCTGCTCCTTACAAATTCTGATTTGTTTTTCTTGCAGAGCTCTCTGCCTCTCCCACTCAGATATAAAAAAAAAAAAAACAACAACACAAAAGAAAAATTGCGAAGGAGCTTTAAAAAAAAATAATAAAAAAACAAACACACACATATCTTATGTGCATGGTGCTTTTTTTTTCCCCATTCAAATACCGGGCCCTCCACTCGTTTTACAGTGTTTAACATTGTATTTTTCTGTGTACTTAAACCCTGTATGGCGCTATAGAACATGTTGGTGCATTACAAATAAAAAAGGATGATCTATTGCAGCTACAGCTCTGGCCAATTTTTATGGTCTTTAAGGATAGCCTTAAAACAAACCGTTTGAGAACCAAATGCTCCAGAGAAGAATTTCCTAACCCTGTTCCTCACTGCACACAAACAGGTGTCTCAATTTGACTGCTGGTATATTGAGCACTGGCTTGTTGATTCTAACAGGGATATTGACAAGTCCTGGCATCTTTGAGTGTCTTGAGCACTAGAGTTTCAGAACCACTAATCTACAGGATCGACCAATGAACCTTGGAACTATTCAATAAATCCAAAGAAATGGAAGTTGCACAATGCCACATTTATACATACATTACTCACAAGTTCTTAGAAACCAATTTCACTTGTCATACAAATACATTAGTAGAAGACTATTTTGGAAAAAGCGTGATTCACTGCTTTGCTAAAACGTTAGTCAGTTTTGAAAATTGATATACACTTATTGATATTTGTAGGCGAAAGGTAAAGTATGTGACAGTTATGTTCTTAGCTACAAGGACAATGATGACTTTCCAAATTACAAGGAAAAAAATAAAATGTACTTGAACCAACTATTTTGGTATAGGAAGTTCAAGATGGAAATTTGATTATTGTTATTCTTTATAGATCAAAATTAAACTTAGTATATCATGGAGTACAAATATATGGTATGCAGCTCACAGGACTATTGGACATAGATTAAAATCACTTTAACACAGCATACATACTTTTCTCGAAGATTCTGCAATTCCTTCTTGATATCTGAATCTTCCAACTCTGAGTCGTTGTCGCTGCTCATATAGGAGGACTGTGAGTGAAAAGACGTGACATTTATTGAAGGAATCTTTACCGCCTGGGAATTGGGAGAATCAGGACTTTGAGCGCTGGTCTTCCCAGAGCGGTGCAAGAAAGCAGCTGCCTTCTTCATGAAGTCTGCGGTGCCCCCTTTGCTTGGTGTTGATGGTTTACTATCTTTCAGTTTAGACTGAGGAAGCTCATCACCCGAATCACTAGAAACATGTCCACAGAACAAAGAATTAATAGGTGAGGAAGTATGGGCTCGGGGAACAGAGGCCCTTACTGGATTTGAAGGAAGCTGGTCCAGGTAGACATCAGGTGGGGCTGAAAATCTAAGATAGTTTGGAGATGATAAGGCTCCATCTTCGTCTGTGCTCATAACTGAAAATCTGCCAATAGTTTTTGGTGGATTATCAATACTATCCGCTCTAGGTTTTGGAGAGGAAGAGTCGGAAGCTCTTTCTTCAAAAGCCTTCCCATCCCGAGATTCTCTATGTTTGGATAGCAGTGGTACAGCCGTTTGGCCCTAACAAAAAAAAAAAAAAAAGTATGAGTAGAATTTGACATGTAGTACAACATAGCATAGTCAATGATGGTATCTGGGTTACATGCTCTATAAATTGTAAATAACTATTCTTGAACATTATATGTGGCTCAAGAGATTTTTCTAGACTACATTTGTGGGGGGTACATGCAGATTTCCGATAAAAGCTATGCCATATTATCCTAAGGTCATCTCATCCGTAAAATCGATAAGCCAGGCTTGGGCTCTTACACTGTAGTCTCAAAATTTACTACATGCTTTCTTGTTGACCCCTACTTTGCATTTAAAAAAAAAAAAAAACAAGTTTCAATTAATATATTCAATTATGCTACAGCAAGAATCATAATTTTGTTTGTATATCTACATGCAAGTGGGAAATTATTTAAGTGCAGAGGGTTCATTTTTTTTTTTAACTACTCACTAAACTGATGGCTACTTGGTGCCCTGTAGCCATCAGTTTACAATGCCCTTCCCCGCTAAAAAAGGGCAGTCAAACTTCTGAAAAAAAAAAACTTTATTTGGCACATTATCAGGTACCCTCTACTGAAGAAAATTATAAACAAATTGTTCCATACCCCATTAAAAAAGTCCTAATTTGGGATACAGCTATTGCAGTGCCTCAAGGATCATTGTTTAGAGATCAAGAAAAAATAAAAAAGTTATTTCTGTGTTTGAAGTAGTAAATATCAATAAACTGAAAAAATTATACTGATAAATAAAATAAATAAAAGGTTGTGAGAAAAACAAACAAACACACACACTGAAAATGGAGGGTCTCGGCATCATTAGGCTCTAGATACTCCCATCTTTTCCAAATTGTGGCATGTTCCCCTGCATCTGTCTCATTGGTTTCAGTGTATAGGCAAATGTAATTTAGAGGAGGCCACAGCTTAGACAAGATGGGAAGGGCTTCATTCTAAAGATGGTGGGAAAACAATTTTTATAGCGCTTTTCTCACAGAAGGGAAAGTTAAATGGTCTCACAAGACAATTAAATACAGGCTGGATGAGAACATTTTCTATACCCCACTTCCTCTGAAGAAAGTTAACACAGAAATTCAGGCAGATAAAATCATCTTCTTAGCTTATTAAGTTGTAAGATGTATTTTGTGTGTAGGGGGAGGGTTAAAAAAAAAAAAAAAAAAAGTGTTGGCCTACAGGGGCCCTTTAAACTTTTTTTGAGTTTTACCCAGGTGCTTAAGTACTGTGATTCATTAAAATCGCCATTGTGTTTGCTTTCCTTTGTGTGTGTAATCTATGAGCACTCAATTTACTGTTTTGTTAAATGTATATAGTAACCCTTTTGGAATCTGTATTGAAGTCCAATTTTTCTTTATTTAAATATGGGATGCTTTGTATTTGAAGTACCACACACTTGTTTGGTTTAAATAAATGCCAGGGAAAACACAAACAAAATAAACACTTTCAAATATACAGGCTTTTTGTAATATATTTTCAATGGAAAACCAATTAAAATCTGAATATCAAAAAGGACAAGTGGCGGAAGGTTATTTGTTCATATTTGATGTAGTATAAATTCATTTTAGACGAGAACAAAAATAAAATGTAAAAAATGTGCAACAATGAACAGAGAGAAACATGCTTTTCAGCTCAGGACTCAACTTTCCCTTAAAAAAAAAAAAAAAAAATTAAACGTATGATCGTATGTAAAGTGGAAGTTCCATCTAAAAAATTTTTTTACTTCTAGAGTAAAAAGAGCATATATATGTAGAAGTTTTAGGACTGACCTACAATCGCTATAAGGCCTAAGAACTTTAAGACAACACTTAACATACAATGTTCATCAGCAGCTCACAACCCCTTACAACTCCGCTGCAGTCTGATTTGCTTTTTTGCTTTTGACCCAATCCATGACCACAAAAATCCATTTTAAAGATGGCAGCTTCCACTCTCCACAAACCTGGTGGAGTAACTGTACAACTAAGAAACTTACATAACTTTTACACAGATCTTTAATATTTAAAGGATATCTAAAGGAAAATCGCTAAAGGATCTGAAATAAAATTTTATTTAATCTTGTCAAGGGCTTTAACTGTAAGCTAAACGACAGGGCCCTCCATTTGTGACTAGTGAATAGTGCATGCAAGATCAGAATAATCTGGGGTCTCTCCTTGTAACTTCTCTATACAAGCAAGGTGCCTGTAGGAGTTAAAGGGATATGTGAGCTTTCTGGATTTTACCAAAAAATAAAATAAAGTACATATAATTCAATTGACAGGTATATTATTATATAAGTGGCTATAAGTTCTGTTTTTACTTACAGCAAATCATATTTGTATGATTTTAGGGTCTCATACTAACCAATCAGTGACCATCAGTGACCATCAAATGCTATTGAAACGCGGTCTCTAATAGGCTAGAGCATTACAATGCACATCCAGCCAGACCGCGTCTACAGGTATTCTTTTTATGATTTTAGTCGGTAAAAACTGAATTTATAAGCCGTTAATAAAATAGAGCACATAAAAAGTAAATAAATAGATACACAAGTTTATTAAATAGCTAGTAAAATTCAGGAACCCCTCATGGTCCTTTTAGGAGAAAAAACAAAGATATAAGTAGGATGCCAAATCAGCCTTAGATCCCTTTGATAAAAATAATTTTGTTCCTCCGCCTAATTAAATTACGAGTCTCCCTTTACTCCTTACTCTGTTGTGGGCCCCAGTGCTTTCCCTCTGCCTTTCACAAGCAGTAACTGCCACTGCTTCAGTAACTTTGGGGTCTCTAGGCTAGACAACAATAAATGATCAGGGTCTCATGTTAAAAAAAAAAATAACCTGCATACTTTGATAGCATTTTTTTAGCAAAATGCTGTAGAGTTTAACCCTTTACCACACATAAAACATTTGACCTACCCATAACTTGCTTTTGACATATACATTTTTATATACTTGCTTTATATTATGATCACAGAGTAGTGCAAAAAAGAGAACGGAGCATAAAAAAAAAAAAAAAAAAAATAATATATATATATATATATATATATATATATATATATATATATATATATATATATATATATATATATATATATATATATATATATATATATATAATAATGAGTAGGCTGTATATTGGTAAATAGTTCATTAGCAATAAGGGTTCAGAAGAAGGCATTCTGTACATACTGCATAGTGAGTCACTGAAAATTAGCACAATCCCAAACTTGAAATGTATACAAAATCTATTTATCGTGATAAAATGTTCAGATATTTGTTCAACTTACCCCTCTTTGGATCAGTGAATCATATATTCCCATTTCTATTGTGCCGTTGAGTTCAGTGAATAGAGCTCTATCTTCTGGTGCAGACACAGACTTGTACATATTTCTGATCTCAGAGTTCAATTCTTCATTTGCCATCTGCAAGAGGTTATAGTCTTCCACATTCCCCAAGCTAAAAGAATTGTCAGGTGTCCCTGCAGATTGGTTAGTTGGAGCATATTCCTGGTATAACAAAGTACGTAGCTTTTCATCTAAGCTCTTAATGGTGTCATCTGCATACTCAACTCTTGGTGGGCCTTCCCCATCAGATTCAATTATTGACTGTTGGAGGTTGGAGTTCCCAACTGGAAGAGTCTGTAAACCAGACTGAGATGTGGTTGAACCTTGAACCGCAGGCTGACTATCCAAGGAATTGAAGCAAAGATTTGGCTGCAACTGGTTTAGAACAGGTGAACTAATGTCCGATTCCTGTAACATATTTGGTTCAAATTGGAGCTCTAGAACTTTTTCCTGAAGAGTATTATGTGGTAAACTTTTCTCTGGCAATAGGTGTACTGATTGTATGGCATCAACTGAGCTTATTTTACAAATATTTTCCATCGGTGAATTATTAATATGTTCTCCTTGATCTAGGACTTGTGCAGGAGCCACAGATTCACACTCCTCCTTTAATAAAGGAGCATCACTCTCTACCGTGTTGAGATCAATTTCCATGACTGTCTGTAAAGCCGTAGATGTGCCAATATTAATATGATCTCCTTGGAGGAATGACAAAGACTCTGGTAGAGTTGAAATGGAGAGTTCAGTCTGTGTCTGCAAATCTGATGAGGATACGGTTGATGAGGACTGTGTCATGGAAGCAGGGATTGCAGTAGAGTCCCCATTATCAGGTAGGGTTGTCTGACCTGTGAAAAGATCAGATTTATCCATTTCAGAAGAACACACCTGCCGGTTATCTTCAGATTCCGGTTTCTCTATAACGTAAAAAAACAAAGCAAGGACATGAAAAAGTATTCAGATCACAGTAAAATAATGATGATTTGTAGAAGTGTAGACCTTCTAAATAAACTGAAAGCTTGGTGCTTAAAAATGTACAGTCCTAGCAGGGCTGAAAGTGTAAACTGTTCTTCGTTTAATAAAAAAAAAACAAAAAAAAAACACATTAGATTACCAACATAGAATTTTGTGCGCTTTCACACAATGAAGAGCACTTCTAGCGAGGTAAATGGCCCTTAAAAACTGTGTATTTATATTAAAAAATTATAATAATAATAAAAAAAAAAAACTTTTAAATTAAATTGTATACAAAATTATGCTATAGTAGAATTTACCACTTGTCCTCGCCTCTACAGATGAGAGAATGAAGAAAGATAGGAAATAAATCAAGGGTAAGAGGTGAAAAAAAAGCATGCCAATATGGGGGTGGAGAGACAATGCAGTTATCGTGCATAATAATGTGAATGTTTAAGAAAAATACCTTTAGTGTAGTTCTGCTGTTGAGTGTTCAAAGATGCTGAAGGTATTTCAGGTTCTTCTACATGGGGGCTTTCGACTACTGGGCATATAATGAACCACCTTTTTCCAGTGTGTAGAACTACATGAAGCGTTAGAAGAAGAAAAAAAAATGTTTTAGTAATCAATCAATAGTTTGTAAAGAAAGTCACCACCACCTTTCTAAATATTCACCTCTTGCCTCTCTAAAACCCCAAATATAATCAGACATTTAACATTCTATTTAAAAACTTGTCCTTGCAAGCGGAAAAAAAATCTGAATAAATAAAAACGTAGAATAGTCGTGTTGGATAACATAACACCCGTGAGTTAACGGGACGTGGAAGATTTCTGGATTTCACTGGGAAGCTTTTAAAAGCCTGTTATTTTCTGCCTAAAATCTGGTCAGTGTACTAAGTGCAGGGGTTGCACGGTCTCATACTAACCAATCAGTGGCAACATTCTTCAACATGCTGCTTGAGAGGTCATCGATTGTTACTCGTGCAGGGTTTAAAATTAGCCAGAGGGCAGAACCAAACAAGTACAAATTGTATGATTTTGGGCACCTAGTTTTGATTACAGGCTTGACTGCTTGCAAACAACTCAAGTTTGCACATCTAAAAGGGAGGAATATTTGACATTCCTCATAGAATTGTTCATGGTTCGTTAGACTGATCACCATTGACAGACTTCACTCTTCAATTAATTCGAAAGATTTTACCTGGGATTTATATCAGGGCTTTGACTAGTCCACTCAAGGACTTTCACCTTCTGGATCTTCAATCAGTCATTGTGCAGTTGCTTTGGAGGTGTGCTTTGGGTCACCCATTTGGAAAGGTTACCTAACTTCACATTTTTCATCTTCCTGAGGGCTGCATTTTTATGTAGCCCTCTTTTGCCACAGCATGTTTTGATACAGAAACTCTAAGGTGCTCTTTAGCAAAACCACCAAGATGATCTATGTTGCTATTTTCTTGCCACTCTTGCATACAAACCTATATTTGTGAAACGCGTGGAACATGGTTGTCAAATGCACACAATGTCCAGTCTTTGCCATAAAGGCCGGTAACGTCAAAAGTTGCCATTGACATTTTGGTAGCCTCTTTGATAAGCTTATTCATGCTCGGTCATTCAGTTTGGAGGAACTGATCTACACAAGATGTGGGTGGTGCCATATTATCAATTTGTTAAAAATGGTCTTGACTGTTCTTCGTGGGATATTTAAAAAAAGTCTTTGAAATAATTTTAAACCCATCTAGTGACTGGTACCTTTCCAGAATTTTATCTCAAAACCCCTTTCTGCCATTTAACATTATATAGCAGTTGACCAACGTTGTTTACGGTAAGCCAATTAAAAATGGAAATAGCCTAAATTTAACTTTATTTTATTTTAGAGAGTGTCATACAACAAAATGGTACATATTTGGAAAGGAGTTGGCAAAATTCTATTCTGACTGTATAAACATACAGAAGAAAATATGCAAGACAGACAAGACATTCACATAAAATAAAGATAAAACTACAAGAACAAATCTTACAGTACCATTTTGTTGATAAACTGGTGTCCTCACTTGGCTCTGGTGGCTCTCCTTCAAAAAGATTTAAAGCAAACCATTAATAATAATCACACAATATATATCTTGTTTTAGACATTAAAATGTGAACTACTGTACGCTGGAGGGCTTCTATTGCTCTTTTCCCACCATAAAGGAAATGATTGTTGTGGTAAACTCATCATAGAATCTACTACACAAGTTAAAAGCCAGCCAAGAGGCAGTAACCTTAAAAAACAGATGTACATTAGTAGGATTCCTGGCTTGTGTATAATCCATCTTGAGCCGTGCAATACAGAAGGCATATGCCTAAAGGAAGCCATGTTTAAAATGGTTATGGATTGCAAGAGCAAAGCCTTCATGGGCACATTTGCATGTACCTGCCCAGGCTCCCAGAATCCAGTGTAATAGCTCATATTTCTTGGAATTCTGAGCAGGAAACACGTTTTTAACTCGTTTTAAACATTCAAATGTACTATTTATACACACACACACACACACACACACACACACTTTGGTGGTCACAAATACATTGCATCTTTAAATAAATGCATTTTAATAACAATAAAAGAGAAATTTGGAATATTCCATATTCAGTTTCAATACAATACTTCTGTATGCGATTTTGAACAACAACTTGTTAAGAACTTGGTAATCTGCAAAAATGTTTTAAGTGAAACCACCATAAAAAAAAAAAAAAAAAATACACACATTGCCTTTTTTTCAAATCTAGGGATTCAAAATAGGATATATTATATTTAGATTACTGTGGTCATATAAAGAGAACCTTCCAATAAAATAAAAATAAAAAAAAATAGAAGCTCACTTTTTAAAATTTTACATGTGGCAAGAGGTTCAAATTTAGATATTATAGTGGGCGATTGACTGGGCACTGAAGGGACTAAGACATGAGCAAGTGTGGATGGGTGGGTGTACACCGAGATATATCGAAATGCATATAAACATTATGGAGATTTCTGCAAGGCATGATAAGATTGACTGGATTCCGCAAGGTGCACTGTTCTGCAGCTTAGAAGATGGGAACGCGAGTAGCCAA